>JAQFVV010000107.1:1184108-1371608 GCA_028023455.1 Epiperipatus broadwayi
ATTAACTATAATAATGTGTATTTTTAGTAGCTTATAAAGGTGTATTTAAAAGAATTTAAATACTTGATATTTGTAGAAATATTAGAGAAATGAAGGTAACCTAATTAAAAGATAAGGAAGGAGAAATGAAACTTAATCCATAAAGTAAAAGAAAGTCATTGTAGTTTATTTAAAAGTGTTTTCTTAGTGAGATTTAAAATGATATTTCAATGCTTTATAAACTTTGTGATAGAGTGATTTATTATAATGTTTAGATGATAAGAAAGATAAAATTGATCAATGTGGAGTAAAGATAATAAAGATGGATGTTAAATTTAAAATTTTATCCGAAGGAGGGGAATATGTGCCCTTTTGTATGGGTCACCATTTAAGTTTTGTGCTAATCTAGTAGAAAATTTTGAATTTAAGAAATGTTTTAAAAAATGTGATATTGACTTTGCTTGTGATAATGTTACCATAAGTTTAATTAAAGTAATCTATGAGTGTTTGATATGTGAATTGTGTTGATATTGAGAAGATATTTAAAATGATGATGATTATGATGTAATACTGCATTAATAAATTTAATAACAAATGTTGAAGCTAAAGTGATTAAAAGACAAGTTAAAATTAGACAAAGATATTTATTTAGTTTAAAATATATGTTAAAAGTGAATAAAAATATTTTAAATTATAAGTACTTAAATTGAGATTAATATTTGATTTTAATCATATCAAATAATTATTTTAAAATCTGATATAATATCTTATTTATTTTAAAAATAAATATTTATTTTAAAAAAGCAATTGTTAAGTTATTTTTAGATTATGGGAAGCGTTTCTTGTATTGTAAAAATAGATGTTAATTAGAGATACACACACACATGCTTGGAAGCTTTCTCATAAAGTTGAAAAACTATTTTAAAATTATGTTGTGAAATTTATAAATAATACGTGAGTTATCACGAGATAAAAATAAAGATATTAATGTAAAATATTAAATCTGATTTTTAAAAAATATTGTCTTAAAAATATAACGTATTTAAAAAGATTTAGTTTATTTTAAATGATCTTATAAAAGTTAAGATTTAAATTAAGTGAGAAAGAATATTTTAAAAAATGTTTAATAGATTTGAATAAATGATAAAAATTATTTTTAAATGTAATAATATTAAATATTAAATAAGTCATTATTTTATTTTAATAGTGTGTTGATCAATATGTAAATAAGCCAGCAAAGTTTGATTGTTTAAACGTACCAATCAGATGTGGAGTCTCTTCGAGTATAAAAGCTGGATTCAATTGTTGAAGGGGGCTCTCTCTCTGTAATTAAATTTCTAAGTTAATCGTGCTATTGAGAAAATAGCCAAGTAAATTTATAAACGCTCTTAAAATCAGTTTTTTTTAAAATCATAAGAGTGTTATTGTATATAATTTTATAATTTTTAAATGATAAGTATGCAGTAGAAACTTAATAATTCCCTATTGGTCTTCTCAATATCGAAACTCAATTTACGTACGAATAATCATGGAAACATCACATATCGGAGAAATATATCAGAAACTTTATGCTAGAGAAATAATAGACGCTGGATTAGTACATGAAACTACGAGATGGAGAAAAGTAGTATTTTGGACTATGAATAGTTTTAAAAGTTTAAATTACTATTGTCTATTATGAATAGATATTAAAAAAATATGAATACTTCTATAGAAAGAAAGTATTTTTGCAGATTTTAAAAAGATTAAAATGTATATCTTAAGTAAAGATATAAGAAGTAGTAAGTTTAATAAATACTTGCCTTGTTAAGTCTTTGTGCTTAAAAGACTAAATATTGACGATTTGAAAAGGCAAATAGATTATAAATATGATTATTTAAAATCGTAATATAATAAAATTATTATTATTGAAGTAGTCTAAAACGCTGGTCGTTATAGATGGAGAAATTAATTCTTACCTGAATATGTTATTAGAAATGCATAAGTAATACATGGACGTCCAAACCAAGCAAGCCAAGTTGATTAAAATAATTCAATGAAAAATAATTTATAAACTATAAATTAATTTAGAAATAATAATTTTTAAATAATAATCTATGAAGAACTGGATCCAGAACTTATAAACTATTTTTTTTAATTTTATTTTGTTTTCTTGTGGGAACTGAATTTTATTTTTAAAAAAAGAACGTTATCATTTTTATTATAAACTTTCAAGAAAAACGTGATACAACGGAACAGGAAATAGTGTTCTATTGACTTTATACGTAGGATATTTATTAGAACTTTTATGGTAGAACAAAAGACGTCGCTGGAAATATGTAATATGAACTTTTATTTTATTTATTTAACATAAAATTTAAAATATTATTAAACTATTAAAAGTAGGTTAGGTACATTTATTAAATAATAACATAAAAATAATATAATAATTAATTACATAAATTTATTTTATAATTAATGTAACACGGAATATTCTAATGAATGTGTGTAAGTGGAGATGTGAATGATTTTTATATTTTATGAAGCTGCAAATTTCGAAGGATATTGGATAGTAGATTGGACATTATTATTATGATGGTAAAAATATTGTATAATGATTTTTAATGAATTTAATATGTTTTTCTTTAGATCAACTGAATATTATGTTGTTGTAGAATGAATGAATGGATATTTTATGAAATCACATACATTATATTGGCAACGAACTTTATTAAAATATGCATAATTTTAATTTATAATATAAACCTAATACAACATTACGTAAGAAGCTTAGAAATAATTATATGATTCTTTCATAAATAAATTTTGATATTTTTATTATGTTATAGTATTAGAATTATATTTATTCTTTATTTAGGTAATTATTTTATTATTTGCAAGATAAGAATAGATTTGAAAGGACTCTATTTTTTGTATTTTGTTTTATTAAATAAGTTAAGTTGCGTTTTAGGTAAAAGCTTATATTTGGATTGAAAGATTACTAAATATAAACGATGTAGTATAGGTAATTTAGATGATGAATATTTTATTTAAATTGATGTTTATTTTCCGGAAATTTTAGATAAGTTTAGAATATGTTTTATAGATAGAAATTTATTAGAAAGGATTAAAATAACACATAAAGTAAAGTAATGATTTTTACACAGAAAAGAATCATAGAATTTATCTAAGGTAATGCTTTATGAATTTAGAATTGATAAATGATTTAAATGGTAATATTTGAACAATAGAGATATATAATGCATATTTGATAAAACATATAACAGGAATTACATTAAGTAAATTATAATTACAGTCAATTATTTGTTTTACATTACAAAGATACATTAATTTTATAAAGCTATTAAAAAATGCTAATAATAAAGTGAATACATGATAATACATTATAAATGGTAATACTTAGTTAATGTAGCTATTTAATAAGTAGAGCTACATTATGTACACATGCTACATAAATAGTCTTGACATATATTATTATTTGAATTAATAATAGTACATTACTATTTATTTTAAAAAAATCTAAGTTTTGGAAAAGCACACTGTAATATTATTAATATAGCATTTGAAGGAATGTATAGTTATTTATTGAGTACATAGATTAGTAACATTATAAGCCTCTTATATTTGTATTTCTTATTTTTATTTTATTTGTTGTCATAAATTCTAAACTGTAAATAGTGTAAATAAATTTTATTTGAAGTTATTGTAAATAAATTTGTTAATTTGTTTTAAAAGTGTGTCGAGTTCATTATTTTTCACCACAGCATTTTGACATCAGATGATTTGAAATAAACATGATATTTGCACAAAATGAATTTGTTATTATTACTTAGAATTCAATACCATATTTGCTTAACATTATTTTATAAGAATTGATTGACATGAACATAAATATTACAATGGTCATAAGATGATTATAATGCACATTATAAGAATACAATATTATTTATTGCCACAGATTATTAAGTATAAGATTTTGATCTATTTTAAAATGAAGATACCATATGAAATAAAAGATATACATGTGATTGTTTATTCATTTAATGATTGATTATATAATAAAAATAGATGAGATTAAATTACACTCTAAGATTATTATTATTTATTATTATTATTAAAATAAGTTAGGTGTATTTAAGTTTGATATAAAATCCCACATCATACTTATTTACATGAGTTATTATTATTTTAAAACTGAGAAGAACCTGAGATTATTTAATTAACTTTTAAGTTAAAAGTTAGGAATTATTTTAGTATTATTAAAGATAATTTATTTCATTTAAAAGTCATAAGAATGCTATAGATGTAGTGGTAGGATGATAAGGTAGTGGTAGTATTCTTATGCCATTGAGATGGTATCTTGGAAGATATTAACTCAGTGTAAATCTGCTTATTACTTTGTAACTTCACTTCACAGTCTCATAATTTTATTAAATACTTATTTAATTAATATAATCTGGAACTATATTGATTTGGATAATTGATAATAAATTTAATTAAGATGTGATAATATAAAAGTATATTAAAAATAGATATGCAAATTCTAATTAAGCATAATAATGTAATTGAGCTAGTTGTATTTTAAACTATTTTATATATCAAGAAGTAAGGGTACAATATATATATATATATATATATATATATATATATATATATATATATATATATATATATATATATATATATATATATATATATATATATATATATATATATAATATTGATTAGTGTACAGTGCTACATGTTTCATAATTTGTATGAAAAATATAATTAGTTTTAAGTTTGTTAAAGCAAGATTTTAAACAATAAAAATATGGCAAAATCATTTATTTTTAAATAATCGGAATAAAATTCACAAAAGAAACCAGTAAAGTTTTAAAAAATACAAACATAATTTAGAAAAGTTTTAAGAAAGAAAAATATAATTTAGAAAAATTGAGAGTTTTTTTTTTAGAAACGCAGATCACCAAAAGACAAAGCACCGTGTCATCTTGTTATAATAAAGTTTTGCTAATTAAAAAGCAAGGGGGGAGAAATTTAAGTAAGCAAAAGGTTAAAAAATAGAGTTCTCTCTTTATAAACTTAAAGGAAAAAAATGTGTGGATGTAAAAATTAAAATAGAATGAAAATGTGAAAGGAAAGCATATAAAACTTAAATCCACTTAAAGATTGCTCGGCCGATAAACAGAAGAAAGAGAATAATAATTATAAATTGCAGTAAATAGAAACAATGGGAAATAATTCAAGACAGTATCTTATCCAAAGACCAGATTAATCTATGCAAGTATGCATATTAAAACACAATGGGAATTTAATTAATAAAATTTATAAATTAATTAAATTAGATCAGAGTGATAAGTAGAGAGACAATAAAGAGGAATCATGTAAAAGAACTGAAAATTCATTTGTCATTATTCTTGATTCATAATTAGACTTCATCTTCATTCATAGCAATCATTATTATTAAGATTCTATTTGTATTACTACCACAGAAGGGCTCCAGAGAAGAGAAGATGGGAAAAGCTACTAGTGTCCCCAGCATGCGAGTAGGTTTCTTCATATTTACCAAAGAACTATTCAATAGGCAGTGCTAGACAGTCCCTAAAATATGTAGCTAGTTTCCAGTCCCAGTCCTCCAGAATATCAGAAATCATTCATCTAGAAGTCATGCTCATGTAATAATCTGAATAGTCAAGGAATGTCTATCTCAGAAATGCAGAAAGTGAGCCAGGAGCCAAAACCATTAGTAAAGTCCATAAACCCAACCTGTTGGTGATCAATACAGCAAGGAAAAGTGAGGAGTCATATCTCTCAGAGTGTAAAGTGCAAACATCCTAGGTAATTATGAACTTCCTTATTCACATTTATAAACTGATGTGTTCAAATAAAAGGACTTTATTGAACTTCGATAGTCATAATAATCTGTGTCTCCTATAATTCATTATATAGAATGAACCTAGTATGTGCATATGTATGTAATACTCATAAGGTATTTTTAAATATGTGCAAAGCTTTTCTTTGAATAGTGAATTTATATTTTAATGTGTGTGTGCATATTTAGATTTATAATGTTTTAATTATTGTATTCTTTATTATTATATATTTTACTCTTGTGCTTAAAACAAATTTATAATGTTCTTTATTACAATATTTTATTACTTTTTTTTATTAGAAGTATTTTAGAAATAAATTGTTTGTTTGCTAATTATTTGTTGGTCAATTCTCTTTTATAATTATGCCATTAATATAGTCTATAGAAATGTATGCCTTAGGCAATCTGTATAGATTGTCTTTCTATATTTAAATAAAAGAGCTAATTAGAGATTAAACAAATGTTAAATTGTTTTCCTGTCATCCAGGCATGCTAATTATAACTTACGATTAGCTGGCACCTGAGGTTTTACCTTGAAACAAATAGAAATGCTTTAACAGCATGGGTTTGAATTTAGCAGCCAAGAAATTCTATAGCCTGGAAATGTGATCACAGGTTATACTTTGTATAGCTTTGGTCTGGTTATAGGTACCAGTGGTCTTATCTACCTTCTGTACTGGACTTTTCCATTTGAAAGGTCAGTGTGCTGTGATAATAAGCATACAGCTGAAGTAGATCAAGATTTAATAAGTTTTTTTTTAATTGTAAATTTATATAATCAGAGTGATTTTCTTCCATCTGCCTCAATTGGCTTTCCAATGTGGGTACAGAACTGTCATAAGTTACTAGCAATTATAATGTAATTAAAAGTAGAATTAAAAGTTTGAAAATAAAGTCTTGAAGAAACACTAAATTGTATCATTTTAAATACAAAAGTGGTGTACAGTGTAGAAAAAAAAAGAGAGCAAACCAAACAAACTGTAATAAATCTAAATGAAAATAGGGACTCTAAAGAGATAGATGTTTTAGGCAGATTGGGATATTGAAGACAAGGTGGAAACAGAAAGGGCTAAGGGGGTTGGAGGCAGTCACATGCTTTGGTTAAGGAAAAATATTTGAAATAAAAATAAACAGAAATAAATAAATAAAAAGTTTTTGAAAACTAGAAAGTATGGAAACACTGATTGAAGAAATAGGACAGTGGAGGTTGGAAACTATGATGGCATGACAAGAGAGTAGGTAAAGACAAAAGAACATAACAAGAAATTTGGATAAGCTAGTAATAAGAGTAGATAAATTAGAAGAGATGAGAAGGAAAAGGGAAGGAATAGATGTAAGCAAGTCAGCAGTAGAAAATAGCATAGATATTAGAAATAAAAATGAATTAGAAAACAAATATAATTTTGAACAAAAACCAGAAAATGAGATGGCATCAAGAATTAAGTTGGAAACAGAAATTATTTTTAACTTAAAAGATAAGCCTGGTTATAAAAATAAATCTGTATTAGAAATAGAACATAACAAGAAAGGAATAGAAAGAGTGGAGATAGAAGAATTAAAAGACAAAAAAATGAAAAACATAAAAAATGAACATGTACTTAAAGAAGAACCCTGCTAAGATCAAGAAAGATATGAGTAAGAATAAGTGCTGAAAGGAAAGCAGTTGAGAGAATGGTAGAGTTTATGAAAGCAATTGACAGCACAAGGCTTGAATATGGAACTAAAGAAGAGGGATTTAACCTCTTTAAAAGAGAAGTAGAAACATTCTAGATATTATAAATTACAATGGTGATCAAAATAATTGGGATAGAAATGATAGACATAGATTGTCATATGGCAGTAAAAGAATAAGGGATGTCAAATGTAATATTCACGAACAAGAAACTAATCCCCAGAAACACTAATCCAAGCACAAAAATGGCTTGAGAATCTTTGGTCTGAGTAAAGAGGAACCACCTGATTAAGATTAGGCTAGTGCACCAGTCAGTTTTGTCTGTTCATATAACAAGATCTAACATCTAATTAAAAGTACCTCAAGTCCAATCATGCACAAGATACATAAGTCAGGAACACTCATGAACTCTGTCCTATTTGCCTATTCTCCAGATCTACCCACTTATGGCAACAATTCTGATAATACCTGATCTAATTTTATCTCTCTCTGCTGGCATTGCAAAGTAAGGACACAAAGAGACTCTAATTGGAAATAATATAGTGAAACCCTTTTTGGTATAATAATATCATAAATTAACATATCTGACGCTCATGACCTTTCACATTATTTATATCAGATTAACAGGATATCATATAGTCATATTACACAATTTATATAAACAAGATATAATATTCATTAAAGAAATGAAACAATGATTCTGAAAGTTTAGTTATATATGTGATTGATTAATGTAAATAAAATACACGTGAGTAATTTGATTATAATGACTCCTATTAATTATCATCAGCCTTTTAAATTTTAGGTAGCATAAGATTTCTTTTCTACAGATTAAGAAATCACAAATACATTTATTAATTTGTTATTTTAGTGCAGCTGATTTATATGCCAATAATTGATAACTTACAACATCCATAACTACAATTTTAATAGCACTATATACAAGTATATAAATGAATCTTTAGTCCACCTCTAGAGAGAACAGTGACATTTGACTGATTATTTCGAATTATTAAATTTATTATAAAAATATGATTAGAATTAATAAATGTAATAATTTCAGCTAATGCCAAGTAAGAAAACGTGTGTGGGAGAGCTAATTTATAGTATATATAATTGCATCGCAAAATGGCACACACCTGAAAATATTAATAAATGATAAAGAAATCTGTTTATTAGAATCAGAACATTACAACTTAGGAATATTCATAGGTTTTATTTGGAACAAGAACTTAAGAGAGTGGTGTATGCATGGTAGTGCATTTATGTGATCTAGTCTCGGATTCTAGAACATGCTTCAAAATTTTCATGATGGAAATAAAGACCGATATATGTCTGCAACTTTGGCAGAATCGGCTCATTAAATGAAGAACAGTCTGCAGTGAATTGCAATGGGTAAGTTTTTCTCAGAGAAATCCCATATAGAGCTAGATCAAGTGACAAAAAAGTCCCAAGAGGGTTTGACCTTGTTCTTGGACTTGAATATACGAAACAGGGTTCGGTTTTTCGATATGCCCTGGGAACGAAGCACAATATATATAAACATGAATGAGGAAAAACTTTTAAAAATCAAAATTAATTAATTAAGACCTATATTTTTGGAATATCCAGCATAATGGTATGATCAGATTAGTAAACAGTATGGACAACTTAAATTAAATGAAAAAGATATTATTCTATCAAGAACTGAGAATTCCCTTCCCCTTATTATATTAATTTACATATATAACTTTCCACAAATGTTGAAACAAAATACGAATGTTCAGTTCTAAGTGCTTTTCTTGTATTTTACAAATAATTATACATACATAGGAATTAGGTGATGGTTATTCATTGAGAAAAATATTTAAATTGAAAGAAACACATTTTATGATTTTAAAACTAGTGCTATTATTTTAATGTGGAAAAATATTTCTTAGAAAAACAGATTTCTACTCTGTTTTTTGACTATAATATTATAATCTAATTAAATTGTTTTCTTCCAAATTGGCAAGCATCCGCTGTAATAAAAATAATGAAACTTGTTTTTAACTAAAGACTTAATTGATCTTCCCATGAAAAGAAAGAGGGTATTTAAAAGAAAGTGAACACATTTGCAAATTTAGGAGATTATTGGCATATTATTTCAAAATACAATATATAAAATATAATCATAAGAGTTACAAAATATTGTTGCCACATGAAAGTGAAATAAGAAATTATTATTATTTAAAAGAGGTTCAATAATAGGAGAGATTTTAATAGAGAGTTTATAGAGAGTTAAATACATGTTTAAAATCAGGTAAGCATTTACAAATCATTTTAAATTTATAATTAATTTTTGATCTCAAGATCAGCTAAATAAGTGACAATATATTTAATAAATAGTTAAACAAAATTCAGATTAAGGTTGAAGTGATTTAATGAGAGTTTATAAGTTATAAGTGGCAGCAAGAATTTATTACCATAATCCATTATTAGTAGCGGCCTTTGGTTATTTGCAGCATCCATCAGAGATTAGATCTAGTTTTTATTCTGGTTTGTCAGGCAGGTAGCATTTCCATTATCTAACATTTAAATACATGGATCCATAGGTCCTGGGTGATAATTTTGGAAGAGACTGCATTTTTGAATGGTGAGGTAGGTGAAGTTTCCTCTACTCATGGTACATTGATTTAAATGTAAGATGAGCATAGATTTGATTGCCATTGCTTTTATAAAAATAGCTGTTCTCTTTAGGTATTCAAATCCAGCCCTATTTGTATGTTTTTACAAGTTATTCTGGAATGGTTTTAGTATTCATCCTGAGGCACTTTACATACTTTATCGATCTGCAATTTGCAGACCGGATGAATGCTTGTGTTCTTGTAAGTTATAAAACAATACAATCCTGCTAAAAATTTCTCAAATGATTGTTTTATAATATAATTTTAGATTTTAAAACTAATTTAAAATGGATAAAATTCCCACTAATGGATTTTACATTATTTCTACAAAATTATCATATTTTTAACTTGGACTAATGGATTTCCTGTTAATTGATTTAGTTGCATTTGAGAATATTCAGCAGGATTGCATCATATTTTTCTGACTGCCATTACTAAAATAAATAATATTTTATATAAAATTTTAAATATACAAGCTAACATAATCTATTTTAATATAATAATTACTTTACAATTAATCTCCCATCACCTATGATATATATGTATCCATTAGGCACATATATGACTTGAAATAATATCAAACATTTATTTATTTAAGATATTTAAATTAAGATATTAATAAATATCTATGTCATGGTTATTTTAATAATTAAAGCAAACAAAATTTAGTTAATAAGTGCTTATATTAACATAAGGATGGAGTTTGAATTTTGTTTGGTGGTGGGAGATTGGAGAGGGCTGTAAAGCACAATCTGAGTATCAGATTGACCACTTCACTAGTAATGTAAATAAAATGGGAAGGACTTGTAGGTGATGAAAACAGATCAACACTCAGATTATGAAAAATGAGACAACATTTGTAAATAAAAATTTCTGACAGAGATAAAGTTGGATAAATAAAAAGAAATGTTTTTGTGGAAAAAGAAATGACATAAGAAGTAAGAAAGAGATTTTGTTGGAATTTGTATATGAAGTAAATAAACTAATAATTTAAATGGAGTAATGGTTTGGGAGTTAATACATGGGAGTAAATGAATAAATGAAATGAAATGTTTTCAAAAAGTAATAATACATACATGTTAATAAAAGCAAAGTTAAACAAATAATTTAAAAAAAAAAGGTTTGTGAGGGGTAATATAGAATAAAAATAAATAAATAAAAATAAATGGAATATAAATAGTAAGTACAACTCTGAAAGAAGTAAATAAATATAAATAATTGTAGTATAAGCATGAAGTGTTGGAAAAATTGTAGTTGAAAGAAAGGATAGTGGAATGAGAGAGGTAATGTTGAGGGAAGTATAATAAGAACAGGCAGTAGTGCTATGTAAAAATACTACCCATAGTTGACTAAGCAAAGAGATAGTTCTTAGGGGAGGTTCCAGAAGAGAAATTCCTGGGCCCATCCTAATTTTGCTGGGTGAAATAGTCCCAATTTTGTATTTCTAAAATATGCACAGAAGTTGCAAGTCAGTTCTTGGGGGAAAATCCTCACATATCATAAATATCAATAGCGTAAGCTGAATAGGTCAGTTGAGGAATCCTGCCATTCACAGCGACCATTTTTTTCACTTTTTAGAATGCAGTACCATTGTAGCATGTCATGAGCTCATCAAAACAACTGGTAGAAAACACCCAGCATAAAAAGTGAAGTTTTTTACATATATATATAAGTCAGTATAAGCCAGTCAAATCCTGCATTCATCTCATTCAAAACTCTGTACACATTAGAAAGATGTATGTTGCTCCTCCAAAAATGTATTAACAAAGGGTAGAAACCTAAATAAAAAGTAGAAGCAGTAATATAGAAACAAATAATAAGTAATTAAATGGGAAAATATAAGTAATTATTAGAGATAATTTGGGTCAAGAGATGCATTTTACTCTCAAACAGAGTATAATGTACCGCTAGTGAACAGTGCTATGTGTTTCATAATTTGTATGATAAATAT
The DNA here is from genome assembly GCA_028023455.1 of Epiperipatus broadwayi. Lineage (NCBI taxonomy): Eukaryota > Metazoa > Onychophora > Udeonychophora > Euonychophora > Peripatidae > Epiperipatus > Epiperipatus broadwayi. The sequence continues at coordinate 1,196,228 of JAQFVV010000107.1, forward strand.
AATTAGTTTTAAGGTTGTTAAAAAGATTTTAAAGAATAAAAATACCATGGAATCATTTATTCTTAAATAATCAGTCTAAAATTCATAAGAGAAAACAGTAAAGTTTTAAAAAATAGAAATATAATTTAGAAAAGTTTTAAGAAAGAGAAATATAATTTAGAAAGTTGGAGAGTTTTTTTTTTTAAAAAAAAAACACAGATCACCAAAAGACAAAGTGCTCCATCATCTTGTTATAACAAAGTATTGCTAATTAAAGAGCGAGGGGGGGGGGAATTTAACTAAGCAAAAGGTTAAAAAATAGAGTTCTTTTTTTCATAAAGGAAAACAAATGTGTGTATATAAAAATGAAAATAGAATTAAATGTGAAAGGAAAGTGCATAAAACTTAAATTCACTTAAAGATTGCTCAGCCAATAAATAAAAAAAAACAGAATAATAACTATAAATTGCAGTAAATGGAAACAATGGGAAATAATTCAAGATGATGTCTTATCCAAAGGCCAGATTAATTTATGCAAGTATTCAGATTAAAACACAATGAGAATTTAATTAATAAAATTTATAAATTTATTAAACTAGATTGGAGTGATAAGCAGAGAGACAATAAAGAGGAATCATATGAAAGAACTAAAAATCCATTCATCATTATTTTTGATTCTTGATTCATGATTAGACTTCACCATTAACAAGTGAGCAGCAGCATTAAATTTCATTCTTTTTATTGAATATATGTTTAATTGGGAAAAAATAAGAATATTGAATAGAAAGAAAAAGTAAAGAGAAGAAAATTTAAAGCAGTTGCTCACATTTTTATAACAAATAATTCCATAAATCAATCTAGTATAATAATTCACAATATTGGAAACTATTCATTAATATTACTTTTTTAAAAAATAAAGGAGAAATAAGAACTCTCATAGGTAAGTATATAAAACATTTACTGATTATATTTGACAGAATAGCCTAGTTGGTTAGTCTATTACCTTAAATTCAATATTTCATGATTTTAAAAATACCAAGTTTAATTTTCATGCTAATACTGTCATGGGTCAGATCAAAAATACTTGAAAAAGAGAAGAAAAATACCACTACAAACATTGTGTTATATATTAATCTCTGTGTTATTAATAACAATTGTATAAAGAGTCTAAATAAAGATTGAATTTTTAAAAATATATTTAATATTTAATTGTATGTAATGAAAATAGTTCAACATATAATTATAAAATAGAATACCATATATCCCATGATAAACAGATTTACTTACTTTGGCAATATTTTTATGTTGCCTATATGAATGTATCTTGTTCAGAGATGCCAAAAAGCAAAAATTAAAACTGATACATGAATTTGTTTGTAAAAGCTCTCTAAAATCAGCCATAAAAAATTCTGACTTGAACTTATCAATTACAAGTGCCATTGGTGCACTAAAGAAGAAAAAATGATTAAAGTGCCTAGGAAATATATCTTTTTGACCATTGGTATATGTTTGTAAGATACAAGATTTATTCCTTAGATTTTTCATTTGCTTTGTAAAATTTTAAGGGACCCACATATTGATACAGTTTTATTGGTGGTAATTATCTATATAATTTTTTTTTAACAATTGATCTACGAATGTTAAAACACATTGTTGAATGAGTCCCTTAGATAGTATCTCCACTGTGGGGAGCACAATACTAATTAACATATATCTGGTTGCAACTAGATATAAATCAAAAATTTTCAATTTAGGTAAAAGAATGTATATCTCTAAAAAAATAATTCTTGTTTTTTTTTTTTTTGCTTTCAATAAAATCCGGAATGTTCAGAAAAATGAAAAAATGGAAGAGGAGTATAGTCAAATTTAAAAATTAGCTTAACGATTATATGATATGATAAAAAAAAAAGATCAGGTTTTCTGCCATCTTATTATGCAATTCAGGAGTGTAGCAGTAAAGAAAAATTAATACACGATATTTGAAGGTGCTATAAGATGATGCGATGAAAAAAAAATCGTAGTCTCTTAAAAAAAATCTTTGGTAAAATGCCCAGTAATTTATTTCCGAGGCAATATATATGCAACTCCAATCATTAACCAAAATTTATAGAGAGGATTGTTTTAGGGATTATTACATTAATTGTGTTAATTATATTAGTAACAATTGTTGTATTTAGAAGCAAATAAAGAAATCCTCTATTTATCTTTAAAAGTGAATGGTGGAAAAAAGTAAAAGATTTGGATTCATAAGATAAAACTAGCATTTACTTATAGTTTTAGATTGGTTTATAAATATAAATACATAATAGAAGCTAATGTCTAGCAGATTGAAGATTTTTGGTGCTGAATAGGCATGTGATGCTCTCACATATTTATAGTGTAGCCTTATACAAAGGAATTGGAAGATGTTTTAGAAAATAGAGTAAATCTGACTTCAGATAAAGAGTCTATATCTGAGTTACAATATATTTATGTTTCCAATAATCCCAAAATATGGAATTTTATTGTCTAAATTCAATTAAATAATTTGTAAATTTCTTATTTAGCATTTAGCTTTTTAATATTCATGATATCCATTTAAAGAATCATAACAATAAACAAAATGACAGTTGAAAGAGATAATTCAATTGAGATTAATTTTTCCAAAATGAAGGATGCTTCTTTATACTAGACAGCTCTGAGTTTATGATAGCAGTAAAAACCAAGTGCCAAAGCTCCTACTCAAAGGGCGTGGAATTCTTCATATCAGATTAATACTAGAGATAAAACAAATAGATAATTTTGCCTCTTAATCCATAAACTTCCTTGAAGTCTATGTCTGGAAGAATCCAAGAGAGTATTAATTTAAGATTCAATTCCATTTACAACATTTAACTAAAGTACATTAGCCTTTTCTACTTCTTAACTATGGGTATATGGCTGTTATTTGTTTCTATGGTACCTCATTGTCAGTTAGGTCAAAATATATTCCAATATTTCATCAATATTTACATGAAGAACATAAGAAAAAAATGTACTTATAGAGATTATTTTTATACCTTTTAAACCTTCTCTTAGGATCACCAAGGCCTTTAATTATCATAGTACTGGAAATATATTTTGATTATATATGGTATTTCTATTTTTAAATATATCCTGAATAATTAAGTCCACACATTCTATTACATTCATATTTGTCACTAATCCATTTGCAGCCACCCTGACTGACTTTTGTTATCTTTAGATGACACAAGATTTATTTGGTTAGATTCACTTGAGGCTTTTTTATGATTCAGTTTTTCAAAAAAGATACTTGCAGATGTGGATAAGGTATATATAAGCCATGGTTTTATATATTAATAATTTTTAAAATCTAGAAAAATATATTTAAAATATATCTATGAGGCTACAGTATGAACATGGAGTTATTCTTTGGTTAAATGACCTCAAATATTTGCAATGAAAATACAAAGGCTCAGTTCTTTTTATGTGGATATATATGGTATAGTTTTGATCACTGATTACTACTGGAATATCATTTATGGTGACTCCCTTCATATTTAGTATTGTGCTAGATAAAATAATGTAGAAGTTTCTTTACTTATACCATAGTGAAATTTTTTCCCACAAGACTATTGGAGTATTTTAAACACTCCACTCCACATAATCCAAAGGCATGCTGTAAATATCTAAAAACAACTAGTAAATTATTGTTTAATAAATCCTTCTTTCTATTCTTAATTTTTGAATGGTATACTAACATATCTTGAATAGAGATGTATTTATTTTATATTAACTCCAGTAGTTTAGGTGAATGTTTTATATAAATTATGTAATGGAAATGTATATAGGAATAAATTTTGATTTGTAGTTGCAACAACTAAATTTATATGTAAAAAAAGTTTCTTAAAAATGAGGGTAAATCAGTTGAAAATTCTTTGATGAATTTTTGGTATAATAGGTTCAGTCTCAGTATTATTATAAGCAATCTCCATTTGTTCTTTATTCTAGGTGAAGATTCTTTATGTTAATCTTTAAACGTTAACAATTTCTTTAAAATTTTAAAATAAATATTGCTTTTATATATTTACTTATGTATAAATGTATGAATTACATCTGTTATCTAGATTAAGTACACCTCTTGCATTATAAATTGGTATGGCCTTATGTGTTAGAAATGCCAAAAAGTTTTAATGTGAATTTTTAAAAATATAAACCACTGATTATAGTTGTGGTAAAATTCTTGGAACATCACATGATATTGAAGCACTCATGAGGCAGTAAAGAAAAATAATTTAAATAAAATTAATTCAATGATTTATTGCTTGAAAAATTTATTGTTTAAGCTTAAGAAATGTCAGTTTGAACTTTGATTACATGGCTCTGTAACGGTGTTAAACCACAATGTTAGTAATTTCATTCAACTAATTAAACAGATAATGAATTTTTTGTTTTATTTTAATCAGCTTAAAATCAAACCAAAAATTTTTAACATTTAAATATTGAATCTTTCACTGCAGATAACAATTATATTAGTTACCCCAGAAAAAAAACAAGGAACATAAGAAGTCAGGAAAGAGATATACAGTTGGTAATATTTAAGTGATAAGATTATAGTCCATTTGATTATATTAAATAAATGCACTTTGAAATGTTCAAAAATCAAATCATAAAGTATAAAAATAATCCATAATGCATTTTAGATATTCTCTTAAGATAACTCAGCTATATATATAAATGATTGAGAGTTTTTAAATATAATAATAATAATAATAATAATAATAATAATAATAAAAATAGCAAAATCTCAGAAACAAGAGATAAAAGTTCTTAGATGCATTTTAATGACATTATAAAGACGAAAAAATATCGCAGATTTGTCAAAGTAAAAGAAACTCCTCCACATGGACGTTCTAACTTGCTTGACTTCACAAACAAATAATCCTATAATTATTTTAACAACTTCAAACAATTTCTCATTATTTATATTTAATATTTGGTTAAACAAATTGCTACACAAATTATTTATTATTTTATCTATTATAAAATACATAAAAAATTATTACAATTTTTAGAATTATAAAAAAGTAAAATTCATACGATTTATTGCCATATCTATGCTTTCAAAATAGAAAATTTTAATGATCTGTTGTGATTAAAAAAAGTAAATAAAAATTATAAACTTAGTAAATTATTTTAAAATTCATAAAATGTATATATGTTTATACTTAACATTTATTTATCCAATTTTTTTCAATCTTTGCACATCTAACTATACATTGGTTTTTTAAATTTTATTAAAGTACAAAGTTAATAATTGTTAAAATTATTTCAAACTTAAAAAATGTAAAGTGTTTTTTGTGAAAGAAACTGAGTGATTGATTTAGTTCTTAAAAGGATATATATAGTGAAGTTAGTTGGTTATTTAAAAAATATTAGAAAAAAAAAATATTAAAAAAAGTTTGTACTATTATTTGTGCTTGTTAAACTGTAAAAATTATATTTATTGAATGAAATAAATATTAGTGAAGACTGAAGAATATAACAAAAGAACAATCTTGTAGATAATAATACATTGTATTAGAAAGCATCAACTCTATATAAAAACTATACTAAAAGATCCTCTGAAAAGATAGGCATAAAACTATTAGTTGCAAGTAAGAGATGATTATATGCATTCAGAAATCAATAAGAATTTGAAGCAATTCATTTCTTTTAGACTAGTCAGGATTATTACTGTCATTAACAAAATTTTAAGATTATAATTTATAGTGCTTTTAAAATGACTTATTAAAATGGATAATGCTACCCCCAAGTGATTTTAAGCTTAAAAGATTAAAAAAAAGTCTATAAGTTAATACAATTTTTGCTTAAAATTTAAAATGCAACCCCACTTTTACAGATCCAAAATTTAGATAAAAGTATGTCTTATATTCGAAGTAACAGGATTAAATTTATAAATTTAGACTTGACAGAACTATTATCATCAATAACAAAATTTTAACATTCTAATCATCATAATTTAAAAATGACACAAAAAAATGATTTCTAACAAGTATAGTAATTTATAAATTTAACATCACTAAGACAATGCACTCTTTTATTTTATCATCATTATTATCATCAAAAAGAATTTGAAAAACATCAAGTTTTTATTTACTTATTTTTTGGAAAAAAGTAATTGATTGAACCCAATCTTATATACATAGAAAAATTTGAGTACAATTCAGAAAACATATATATGTGAATGTGATCTTTCTTAATTTATTAGAACTTTTTTAATAGTAATTTTTTGATAATTATTTTTGTTGATGTCTTAATGAATCTAATTTTAAAATTAAAACATGTCATAGATAAGTATATACTATATATATATATTGAATAAATACACATATGCACACTTGCACATGTATTTACATACACGTAAAATTAATAAGAGATATTTATTGAAAAAAATTTCTTACTTCATTAACCATATTATAATTTAAGACAATGCATAAATGTTGCATATAAATTACTATAAACATTATTTTTGAAAATTGTTTATTTTGATATTTGATTAAATTATCCAGATGCTTTTCTGAAGAATTGGGCTTAACAATAAAATTTGTTTTAGATATGTGTTTGAGTTGAATATATATATACATGGCAATAAAATAATGTTTTAGATATGTGTTTGAGTTGAATATATATATACATGGCAATAAAATAATGTTCAAACTTTGAGTCAGTTTGTTCAAAAGACAATCTAAACAGAAGTTTAAAATTTGGAATATAACTTTTGCTCTAAAATAATATTACAGGAAAGAAAACAGTTTTTTTTATTTATATGCATATAAAAGAATCTTGACATAGTAGTATATTCTCATATGGATGGAATTCAAGCATGGATCAGAGTAGATGAATTTTTAGGTAGTTTAACACTTTCCAAATTATGTCATGATTTTTTTAAATTTAATTGGTATTTAGCCATAATATTGAAAGTCCAATCTGTGGATAACAAGTATGTATTCATTTACAACATAACACATGAGACATCAAAGTCTATTCATATAATAATTTGTGATGATATTTTTTAATTTCTTCTGCAACAGACTTTGTTTCTTAAAAAATCCAGTACCTTTAATCAATGTAACTTTTCCTTTATTCTAACAACATTTATACCACCCCCTTCCAATAAAATAATTAAAAGTGCCCATGTTTAAAATGTGTTTAAGTTAATATTAGTGACTAAATTGTCTCTTTCATGAAGTATTTGGTCAAGTTCACTATAAAATACTTTTTAAGATGCCTGTTACTCTTTATTTACTTTATATGGCTAATCCATCAAAATATTTTTTTGAATTAATAGACAAAATATCATTACATCTAGAAAGTAAAAACCAATATATGCCTTGCAGAGAATCCTTAAATGAAAATTGTTTGATGTCATTATATTATGATAATAGTAATTTCATACCTTATTTTCATATAATAAATTTAGATTAGTTGCAAAGAAATCAAGTCATACATCACATGACCTAATTTAACAAGCTTGCATTACAAATGTTATCTAATGAGCTCCACAATAGCTCTTAACAAGCTATTCAGAATATTCCCAATCCCAGACCAGTTTTTGCTACTGGCTTCCTCAGTGAGGTGCTAGGATATTCAAGCATTAGATTTAAAATAGCAGGCCAAGTCCAGCACTTTATCTAATGGTTAACTACTAAGTAGGAAATCTGAAATTTTCAAACATCCATATATCTTCAACTCCAGATATCTAACTTAAATAACCATATGGAACTGAATTAAGTTCAAATGCACCATATATTAATAGCATTAGCAATATAAAATTGCCAAAGCCTTAATAGCGAAAAATATAATTGCAAAGAAATCAAGTCAAATATCACATGCAAGCTTGTATTAAAAACATGTAGTTCAGTCCGATATGGCTATTTAAGTTAGATAGCTGGATTTGAAGACATATGGATGTCTTAAAATTTCAGATTTTTTAATTAATAGTTAACTATTAGATAAAGTGGTGGGCTTGGACTGGCATTTTAAATCTAATGCTTGAATATCTTAGCACCTCACTGAAGAAGCCAGTAGCAGAAACCAGTCTGGGGTTGGGGATATTTTAAAAAGCTTGTTAAGAGTTATTGACAAGCTCATTAGATAATATCTAGTTTAGTTAAACATATTACATCACTAGGATGAAATAATCTTTTAATTCAATAAATGCATGAAGATATCAAATTATTTCCCCCTCAACATTCACATCTGCTTTTCTATATTAAAACAATAAAAATATATTTAAAATGATTCACATTCTTAAACCATAACTAAAAATGTTTAAACCATTACTATGCAAATTAAAAGTGTTGCAAGTATTTTTTCTAACACTGTGCTCCTATTAATTCTTATGAATATTGGCTATTAAAGCAAAGTTTTTGCTGGTTTCATTTCAAATATTAATAACCAGTCGCCAACAATACAAAGTTCTTGCGTTTGCTTTTAATCAGTTCAGATAAAAAAGCTCTTTATTACATTTATCTAACACTCTGGTAATTACTCATCCATGACGAAAAACTCTGTATAGTTTAGCGTAATGGTAAGTGATGGATTCTAGAACTAAAGCTTCTGAATTAATACTCAATCTGCCACTATACTTGCTTGAATATCACATGATTATCATGAATCTTGACCATTTGATTATTATTATTCTTATGACTGAAAGCAATCTATTTAATAAAATGCTTAAAAGTAATTTTTCTGAGTTAGAAAACAATTATATTCCACGATAATTATAATCTTTTTTCTTATCTAGTTTATTAAATTGGAACAATGGAACTATATTTAAGATGATTTGCACAATTTCATTTTTTTTTTTTTGTAGGGATAGGAAGATATGAACTAGTATTCAAAAAATGAATCTATGGTTTTCCTTTAAAATATTTTTGTGTTATAGCTTGTTATTTAAAACTGTTATTTTAATTACACATGTAATAAATTAATAAATGTGTCTGATAAATATCTATAATCAATTAAATCTTTCAGATTCGCGATGCGTTCTTTTACATTTGTTCTAAGTCTTCAAGACTAGTTTCTCTCATTACACACGAACTTATATGTATACAAATTAAAAATAATATCATTACTATATAGCAATCTTAATAATTAAATATATCAGTTTCAGCATTTAAGTTACTATATTGATGTACGCTAATAAAAATCATAGAATAAAATTGTATTTGTTTATAGAGTAGATTAAAAATAAAATAAGGAGTTTTTCTGATGATTAATAGACTAATTATAAGTTAATATTAAAATTAATCAGCAGATGGTGCTTTTGTAAACAAGAAATTTAGAATAAACTGCTGTAGGTCTAATGTATAAATGAGCAGGCTAGATTTTTTTGAGTAATTTATTTTCAGTTTCCTTCTATTTGACTTTTTAAATTGGAGTGATGACAGGTAGAAAGTTAAAGATCATTTTTATCTGATTTAGTGTTTCTCCTTCATGCTCTAAATCAATTCTTGGTTTGTCAGATATTTAATTCCAATCATTTTAAAAGTTTTACATTAAAGTAAATCCTATCTTTAGTTCTCAACTGTCAATCACATGTAAATGCCGTGTGGTCTTTATTAAATCACTAATATCGAAGGTAAGACAGCTTCCGGTCATTAATCACATTCAGCTATTTAACAGAAAAACAATGGCGTTGATGAGATGTTAAACCACTGATAATCAATTGCAGTGATTTATAGGAGTTAAAAGATCGCGAATTCTTTTTAAATGCATTTAATTAATATCACATTAAACGTTTATGTATGTAAGCATGTTTGCATATATACAGTCATACATATATATATTAGTAAAATAATTTTTTAATATAAAAATAAATAGCGATTAGCAATGAATTAGAAATTAAAAGTTTAAATAATTAGTACAAATTATAAATATAGTGAATACAGAATTGCAGTGAAAAGAAACCCTTATAGTAATAATAATATATATATATATTAAATGTATGCCTGCAAAAAAGAGTAAATGTATAAAGGATCTAAGATTTAAATATTTTATATATAAATAATACAGTGGTTACAGACTTCACAACGAAATTAGTTAAGTATACTAAAATTAACAGAGAGAGTTTGCAAATGAGATGAGAACAAACGATGCTATCAAAATAGTAAAGTACTAAAATGGAATTAAGCTAACTAAAAATGATCAGCTAAAGTTTTAAACCGTATTCTAAAATATCTATAAGATCTTGAAAAAACCCATGCGAAATGGATAGATGAGATAAAAAAATTTGCTTGTTATGTGAAGGAAAAAAGGACTTAAGCAAATACATTTTAAAAAACTAGAAAAAAACTTTCAAATGATGATAAATACAAGTAGAATATTTATAAATTTAGAATGCTATCTGTTTGGTTTATATTATTTTGATTATTAAATAGCGCACACACACATTATTTATCTTTGAAAAAAAAAAATGTACACAAGATTTCACACACTGTTTTTTCAAACCATGGACAATTTAACTATATATAAATAAAAACTATTATATGGACTCAGAAGTTTAACATTTTTTTAAGAGATCACATTTTTAAGATTATCCATATAATAGATGGCTTTAGGTTAAAGTCATAAAAAGATTATTGTCCTTAATGCAGATGTTTTAGAGGTTAAATGAGATTTGAAAACTCAAAAGACAAGCTTAGCACAAACACTATTTCTGCTCATTTGACCTTCAGAATTTTTTTTAATTTTTTTTTTTTGTTGTCTTCTGTTTTAAGTTGAGCCAGAAAAGTTTAGTTCATAAAATTCTTATTTCCATTACAGGATTAAACTTTTCAAAATTCCAATGTCTTCAAAATAATAATTGTTATGATGAAATCAGCAAAAAGAAATGAATGTTTCTTATCATAAAAATTGACAATTTGCAATAATATTCTGTATTATTACTCCAAGTTTCAAGATACTTCGAGGACAGCTTAAATCATAATGTCCTATTATGTTTCTTAGTATTGAGTTTAAAATTTTAATCTTTATAAAAAATAGGATTATATTTATACTGAATACTTTACTTTAAATACTAATTATTCAATGCAAAAACTGTCTTTATGCCAAAAAAATTTTCAAATAATAGTTGCAAATTTTTTTTTGTCAAGATGATAATACATAAGAGTAATCAAGCAAAAATAAATTCAAGGCATTTTAAATAAAACAATGTATATCTTCATATATAATAAAATTATTAATAAATGAATTTATTTTCAATTTTTGCTCCAACAATAAGAAAAAATTTAATAATAAATCTATTTATTAAACAAGATTATATTTCCAGATACTTTTCAGATTCAAGCACCAGGTTTGAATCATGAATTAATACAACCACATATTTGCACATATATTGTACTCACAGCTTTGGTGTTAATAAAATAAAATAGTATAATGGCTATCTAGCTGCTCCTATGATTTATTTATTTATTTTTTTATATGTCATAGCATCGGCTAGAAGGCGAACCTGCAACAACCATCTGCAACCAACTGGCTGCTTGCAAGGTGCTGCACTGACCTCTCAGCTAACAACACTATAACTTATTTATTTATTATTTACATGAAATAATAATACATGAGTTATTAACAAGTTATCAAAACAATTCACATAAATATAACTCTTTATGATCAATTATACTATTAAATTTAATCAAATTTTAGGATTTTAGTTTAAATATATTTCTCATGGTTATAAACAAATTTTTTAAAATGGCTATAAAATTTTAACATCATGGAATTTTGTTCATGTTCCACCTGCAAGTGAGAACTTAAATATAATATAAATAAAATTTAATTAATTTAAAATATGTTCAAGAAATCAATTTTTACCTTATTTTACTAAAAACTATAATTCTCCCCATTTCTGATTATACATTTGAATATGCAGACTATATTTTTTGCAGCCATTTAAATTTTTTTCCAACTTCTGTAGTTTTTTAATCAGTGCTGACCTCTTTTTGCATTTTTATGAAGTCATTCAAAAATGGTTATGATTTTGACACATATTGCAAATTATCAAAGTTTTTAAAACAATTAAATACCATAGAGCAAAAATTTATAGCCTATGTAAATCCCCCTCCTCTCAAAAAGAAAGAATCATACAAGATTCATCAAGATTGGTGCAATAGTTGTTGAGTTATAAAATAACAAGCAAGTAAGCAAACAAACAAATACACTTTTACATTTATATAGTAATAAGGATAATATAATAAAATTTACATGTTGAGACTAAAATTTTGGTGTTTAAGTCTGGATCAAATTTGAAAAGTTTTTTTAAAGTTGAGCTTTTCAAGAGAAAATTAGATGTTTTTATCAGGCTCCTAATCCTAGCTAAACTACATAATCATGACTAATAAATAAACATCTAGTTATTCTTATAAAAAATAAAAATGGAAGAAAGGTAAAAAACCAATAATCAAACATTAACTATTCTCATCTGTTTAACAAGCTTTGAACAGTAACCTTATAGAGACAGGTCCAATGAAATTATTAAATAAAAAATAATTAGTTGTTTTAAGTAAATTAATGTTTTTGATTTATAGTTTATATGTGTATATAAGGTATTTGCCTTTTAATAAATATATTTAGCGATGTGATATAAAATTTCTTAATAATACAAAAGCAGAAAAAATATTACATGATTGTATTTTAATACTAGCATGGGTAAAATGAAAACCAGATTTGTTAAAGTACAAAATAAAGAAAAGGAAATGTTAAATATTTTTAAATTTAAAAGAATCAAGTTCAATAATAATTTAATTATAAAAAATAATGTACTCTAGGTGAAAATGATATTATTTAAAACAGCCAAGAAAATGGACAAGATTATGATAGAATAGAAACGATGAAGAACATTGTCCATACATCTCATTTAGTATTCAAAGTAAATTTCATTAATAAAAAGTTGGTTTAAAAAGAATGAAGTCTAAGAATAATATTTATAAAAAATATAAATAATTGGGGGGAAAAAATGAAATTTTTTTTAAAAGAACAAGAAAACTAATAGTTAGCACACAATTTATATATATATCTAAAAAAACTTGTAAATCTGATATTCTGGAAATTTTCTTTATTTGGATTCAGTAAAATTCAACAGTCATTTAAAAAAATATCAGAATAAAGATAGTCAAAAAGCTTGAGATATATCTGATAGTAATTTTTAGAATGCACATTGTACTGATACCCTTTTTTTTGGTTTCTAATAATAATCCTATATGTGAAGATCTTTCACTAAAATTATTCAAAGCACAAGATAAGAAAGTATATTTCTTCTACAGATCAGAAGATGTTATATTATTTCAGTAAAAGAATGGCTTTGTATTATCTTTAATGACATCATCATCAAAGCAAATATTTAAATTTCACATTCAATTTGCATAAAAAATGCTAATGGCTTTATTGTTTAGGAGTTCATAATGAAGTCCAAATTCCAGAACTATGAGTGCCAGAATTGGTCCAGTGACTTCTCAAACCCACATTGGACACCTTATCGACTATGCCACATCACACATGGTTTCAACTTTGTATAAAAAAATTTTGTTTTTATAATTTTTATTGCATTATTTAAACCAATTTGATTTAGAAAGCTAACTAACATTTTTACTTGGATGAAATTTATTGTTTGCACTTTGTCAGTAATTATATAGTAAATAGCACAACAATGCAATTTTGATATGACATCAACTGACATTTTATAATAATTGTTAAATCCATCTTATTATAGGTAAGAATTGTTACAGAAAAGATATATAATGAATTCATAGATAGTAAAAATTTATGACCAGTAATTGCTGCTGCTATCTGTCATGTTTATCTAGAAAATTAAAATATCTAATTCATAACAAATCCAGCTAACCATTCAGTAATGACAGATAATGTGTAATTAGTAGAAAATACAAGTCTTAGGTTAATCTATGTTGGTCAGATAAGCATTATGTAGTGATTCCAAAAATAAATAAAAATTATAATAGGATATGGCCTTTACTAATAGTGTTGGGAGATCACACCCCTATAAATATTGATTTCATGATGTATTTTTTATTTTTTTTAATGCTAAAAGCTTATGAATTTGAAACAATATGATATCATTTTATTTGTAAAAATTTTACAAGTTAACACTTGGAACTTAAATATTTGAGTATCTCTTATAATGTATTATAGGCAGTTGTAAATTTTCTTGTTGTCTAATTGTGGAGAAGTTTATTCTAAATAAACAAACCTTGTTTTGTAATGTTACTTTTGTCTAAAGTAACAATATCTAAACAGTTTTAACTATAATAAACTCTTTTTATGGAGATAATTTATGTATACTTTAATATAACATATTCATTGTTTTCATTTTATTGCATTTTATCAAAATCAACATTTATGTTTTTGGAGCAAGTGGCTATATTAAACTACTTGGTCTAATTACTAATTTAAGCAAAATTTTTTTGCAGTTGATTATTTAATTCTGTAACTTAGTTTTGTGATCATCAGATAATTAATTCAACAAAGGAGATCAGTAGCTGATTTAACTCTACAATTTATATTAAAACATTAAACTTGGCAGAAATGATTTGTTGACTAATAACTAATATTATCAGTTTCTTTCCAATTTGAATTTTGAATTTTCTATTAAATTAAAGGTAATATTAATAATGCTTCAGACAAGATAAAATATTGGAAATGTTAAATATAATTTTAATGCTCTTCTGTCTGAGCATTCACACTCTCAGATATAAGTACTTTGAACTGGCTTGGATATATAGAAAGACAAGTAAAGAAGAGAGTGGAATCCACTCTTTTCTTATTAAATTCCCTGTCCCAGTGCTTAAGATCTGATTGGTTACTAATAGTCACAAGCGCTTGAGAAATTTGCACTCTCTCAATTTATTTTTAAAATAAAACTGGAAATACAAAATTATATTTTTAATTGAGCACATTAATACTTTTAGATTTTCTGAAGATTACTGACTTCATATTATTAATAAGCCATACCTCTTTACTTTTGTCATTTCTTTCCTTATGTAGAATGCAAATCACCAGTACTTCCTTAGGTTTGAAAATATGTTTTGTAACTTTTAAATTAATATCAGATAATTCTTTCTAAATACATTAAGATGAAAATTTCTACAAAAGTCATCAATATTGACTGGTGAACACTAGTGCTTTTTTGACTTTATGGATTATATAATTTAAATTCAAGTATTTCTCTCCACTGACAAAAGTTATCAAAATAATGTAAAACTCAAGTAAATTCATCTCTCCCCCCTCCATTTGAAAAAAATCATCAAAAATTATTTACATATTACAAATATATGGTAAAATGGATTTTTAAGTATATCTTAAAAATAAAATCACCATTAGATAATTTTTTATTGTACTAATAACAATCAAATTATTTATTGCTCAAGAAATCATAAGAAATTTGAGCAAAGAGTTGGACTGCAATCCATGGATTTGAGTCCTAGAATTCATCATTTTACTCTTATATTACACTACACAAAACAAAAAATAAAAAAATACTTTATTAATTGAAAGTTTATATAAAATTCAAGCATTAGAAATGACAGACTTGATCATGACCTATGAATCTTGAACTTTTAGAGTCCACCATTTTACATCCAATCAGATATGCAGACCTTTATTGCATTAGAAATTGATAAGATTAAACAGTAATTAAATTGATAACTTATTACTATTATTATATTTAATCATTTTTCATTTGTAAAAATCAATCAAGGAGTAATTAAGCCAATAAATATCACATGATCACCATTTCTTAGCAAATCTCTCTATACGTATTCCCACTCAGTGCAAGCCAGAGTAATCAATGGATGCCAGAAGACTTGTGCATAAAATCCCCATCTAGTGCCTACTAATCCAATATCCCCATTCTAGTTTTTGGCTTGTGGCCTTCGTCAGTGAGGAGCCAATGCGTATAGAGAGTTTTTCCTGTTTTAAGGAGTAATTACAGAGAAGGTCATGTGACATTTGAGCATTGGAATTGACAAAATGCATTTCAAAACAATAATCATTAATTCTTGATTAAATCCGGCCTTTTCAAATCTTTTAAAAAATTTACTTAATTTGATAAGTAGGAGATTAAAAGTTTAAGCAGTAATGAAATTATTTTTCAAAAATGTACTAATCTTATATATGTTCTGAATGCAAAAGACAGAGGTGGAAGAATTAACAGAAAATATTGTTAGAGGTAAACTGACAGGTGATTGAAGTCATAAACTTGACAATAAGAGACCTAGAAAAAGGCAACACAAAAACGGATAGATAAATAAAGAATTTCTTTTGGAGTTAAGTGAAGAAAAGAAATTATAAATAAATAAAAAAATGGAATAAACTTGAAGAGACCTGCTTCCTGCAGTAAATCGATAATGATATATATACATATTCGAGAAAGCACATGATTTTTTTTTGAATTTGAAACTATTGAAAAAATATATATACAAATAATTTTTACTTTTTAAAAAATATATATAATGATTTATTTTGCCGTTTTAAAAGTCTAGAAATTCACAAATTTTACATTATCTGTAAAACAAAAAATTGTAATATTTCAATATTTATTTAGATGTATATTTCTTTTAGTAAAGTTATAAAAAACTTTTCAAAATTAAACAAAAAAATCAAAGATATATATCTATATATGGAGAGGGTTTTCAATATTTCAATATAATAATACTTCGTTAATGTTTGATATATATATAAAGTTAAAAATTTTTAAAATTATCTCTCTATATAGTAAGTTAAAATAGGTTTTACGAAGCCCACTATTGGACAAATTCACTTTCTCTCAGCCCTCCATTAAAGAACAGTAAAGAAAAAAAAACATTATTCATTAGACTTGCTGTTTTCAAAACGGAGAGTTTGAATAGTTTCACTATTGCCTTGCAGTCATATTAAGAATAGCTAAATACTCATTTACAAATCGATATAATTCGATGATTCTTTACGTCTTTTCTATATGATTAGTTGCCTACAGTCTGGTCACATTAAAGAAAAATCCAAAGCTTAATTGGAATCTCAGGTATATATAGCAAATTATCTTTATAATATTTCCTATACAAAACATATAAATAAATAAATGACATTATTCTACATTTATTTTTATATGTTGGTATATTAAACATTGTAGAGTTAATTCCAGTTGCGTTTTATTATACATTATATCAGACATTATATATATTAAGTAATATTTTTTTCTCTCTTTCTTTAGACATATATGTATTCTCTCTCTCTCTATATATATATATAAACAAACCTGGATAAATGCTAGATCAAATCACATATATTTCTATGTTCAATTATGTATGTGTAAAAAGAGCAACTATTAATTTGCATTTTTTTTTTTTAAGTGTCATAGCATCGGCCGGGACGCGAACTTGCAACCCGGGCAACTGCCTGCAAGTGAAAGGCCGTTGCGCTGACCTCTCGACCACCAATCTTATCTATTGTGCAATAATAGCAAAGCATGGAGTGTTCCATATACATAATTTTATATATAAAAGTCTCTAAACCAAACAGAGTTGAAAACAAATCCTGAATTAAAACACATTAATTTAATGATATTGAAAGGTGAAATTTATATTTTACATATGTACTATACTTTTTTATATAGCAACAGCCATCTTGTTAGTCATGATTTCCCTTCTAAATTTATCTTATTGTGAATTAGAAAATTGAATTTTTGTAAAATTTATCACAAAATGCAAATTAGACTTTTAATTATACAATGCACTATTTTCATTATCTAATCTTCAGAAAAAAAATTATTTAAACTTTTTAATCTATTATTTATATAGTGCAGACTGCATATGTAATATTATAAAGAAGGAACAAATCTCTGGTTATGCATTTTTACAAATTTACATGCACTCACCCATGAACATTAGTCTGGAAAGAATAAGTGTATGCTTATGTTTAGAGTTTATTTATATATAAGACAATTTTTGCTCACTTTGGTGAAATCAGGGCTTCAATCATCGGGATTATTGTGTGCCTGTTAATCAGGCACACAATATATTGAATCTCTGATTTTGGCATGTTGAGCAAAGATTGGCTTATACATAGATAAGCTCTAAGCATAAGCATACACTTATGTTTTTCAAACCAATCCTCATGGGCAAGTATATGTAAATTCATAAAAGCACATAACTGGAGATTTGTTTCTTTTTTATATAATATTAAACTTTTTAAATATATTCACCTGTTAATAATAATATATCACAGGTTAATATATAACACAATGTTTTTACTGGTAATATTCTTCTGCTGCTGCTGTCCTAACAAGTTACAGTATTAGCATGAAAATTGAATCAAGGATTTTTAGATACATAAATATTAAATTTAAAGTAGATGTAACCAAATAGGCTATTTTTAGATATAGTAATCAATAGAAATTTTATACACTTATCTATGAAGCTTTTCCAGATGTCTCCAATTTATGCTTAAGAGCGAGGTTCATGAGTAGGATCCAGACACTAGATTCATTTATGGATTTGTTTGCCATTAGTATGTGAGGAAATTCTTTAAAATGTTTTTCTTTGTATTTTGTTCTCTTCACTCAAATATATAGTCTGCTGCTTTAGACACATTTGTTTTTTTCTTTCTAATTATCAGTTTGTCATTTTTAATTGCTTCTTAATGGAGTGATTCATTTCATCAATACATTTTCTTTCACATTCACATGGTATTTCATGGATGTAGTTTTGTTTTTCAGTATTTCATGTTTAGGTTTTGTAGAGTGTGCTATGGCTTTAGAAAGCTTTTTGATGTTATATTCATAACATTGCATATTTTCTATAGTTTGTTTGACATCCTGGTATATAAGGATAATACAGTACCAATAAATATATTTTTTGTTAATGTTTTTTATTGTCTATTTAAGTTTTTTTAATAACAACTGATAGATAACCATTTTTTATGAAAATTTGTTCTATATTTCTATGTAGTCCACTAGTTTTTGAACAAAATTCTTTTGCTATATTCCTTAACAACAGTATAATTCAAAGTTATGTGCTATTGTTGTGATTAAATGTACATGCTAACAATTTTTCCTTTATGTGTGGATTTTCTGGAAATTGTTGTTTTTATTTTGCTATAAGGGAGACAAAAGAAAAACTAAGAATATCATTTTTTTTGTCTTTATTCTATTCTGAATTTGATTGGAGGGATATGTTATTAATGTGTGTCCAGAATATTTGTAATAGTAATTTATTATGTGGCTATACAAAAAATATCTCATTAATACAATTAATGGATATAGAGTAATATTTGCCTGTACTTATTTTATGCAAATATTATTAATTGGGAGTGACACTGGCAAATGTATTGAAAGTATGTTATATAGATATTAAATGTTTTGTTATACAATTAATAGCAAACATTGTTCTGCATTTTAAACTATTTTTATCATTTAATCTTTTTTTTTAATAACATGTAATGCTTCTTCACAGTTATATTAGTGAATAAGTTTTTTTTATATCAAGGCTTATCTGAATGTCAGTTTTTTTAAATTTTATATAGTTTGATTAATTTCACAATGTGTTTAGAATCTTTGAGAAAACTGCCTTCTTATATGCCAAAATATTAAGAACAAGAGATGAAATCTTGACTATTTTGACGAGTTTAAATTCTAGAATTAGTACTTAATAAAATGTCTACTTATGGATTTGATATAAAGATGACAGATTTTACTGAAATATGATGTTAATTTACATTTTTCTGAATCACTAAAATGTCTGAAATATTCATTTTGTTTCAGTAATTGGTATAAGTTTTTTTTTTGATACTTTTTTTTTTGTATTTTCCTGCAGTGAGGAGTTCTTTTCTTTGTTATTGTAATTTAGTAGCATCAATTAGAGCTACAACATTGTCTTGTGTCAAGAGGAGGAATGATTATGAATCTTTCTCTTAGTTTAAGAGAATTAATAGCTTTTCTGACGTCATAAATTATTGTATTTGGTTTTTGGTGTCTCTTTTTTTATTTTTATTCACCAGTGTAATTCTTCTGCTTCTTCTTAGAGGAAGTTTTCAGTGACATTCTCAATTGTTTCCATTAGGCAATACTTATTCTTTTTTATAAAAGATAAATTTCAGCACTGTTAGATATTTAAAGTTAAGATTCTAAACTAATTATCAAACTTTAGACATTATGTAAAATTATGCCTAAAACTAGTCTAAGTAAAACATCAATTTTCCTATGTAAATTTGAAGGGATTGTCCTAAAGATTTACAACTTAAACCAATTTGGTCCCAGAGAACTAAGAAAATTATCTAGAAAGCAAGTAGTTAAGAGAAGACTAAATGCTCAAATGTTTTTTCAAATATCAACTCTTGCATTCCATTAGAAATATAGACTATAATACTAAAAATAATCTTACTGATGAAAATTTCACAAGAGGTTTTCAAACAATAAGAAAATCATATTCTAATTTGCATGAAAAGGAATTGTAAACTTACATGGGTATGCCAAATATCATACTATACTAAACAATTTTCAGATTTATTAGGTAAAAATCTTAATTTGAATGTAACTGATGCTAAAATTTCTGTTCTGGAAAAAATATTAAAGATTACTATCATGCCATCCAATATGCCTTTATTAGATATAGTGGCAATAACTGAGAAAATCACTCAAAAATTGCTGCTAGAAGAAGCAGGAGAATTATGTGAAAAACTAAAAAAATACAGAAAGACACCAACAAATACAAAATCAAACATTTATGTGAAAACTGTTAAATCTATCAAACAATCTTTATTTTTGTTGATGAAGATAATTCTATAGCTTTAATGGATATTTTACTGTTACAATAAAATGTAAGACAATTTCTCACAGCAGACCAATATAAAATCATTGCAAAAACCAATATATCTGGTTATTGACCCAAAGCAACAACCATTAATCAGAATGAATTGCAAGTATTTCACTGATTCAGAAAAAATAAATTCATATAATATTTCAGCAAAATCCCTCATATTTATAGTCTACTTAAAAACCTAATACCAGTTTTAATTATTGATCTTAAAAGTTATCGATTTTTCCCCGCCAGGTTAACAGTTCTTCACATACATGCCATGATTCTCTGTCAAAGATTGTAAACATTTTGTGGAATTAATCAAGAACATAACAATTGAAAGAACTGATATATTGCTAAGTTTTAATATGGGAAACTTATTCATGAATGAAACCTGTGATAAAGCAGTGTTTATTGTAAGAAAAAGATTAACTAGAGATAATGGCATATAAGCCAGAACAATGCTTTCTTTTGAAGGTATAATAAACCATTAACATTCTTCATAACAGCAACATTACTTTAATACATCATGGACTTTTTTTCAGCAAAATGAAGGTTCACCACTATCATTCCTCACAATATTTACATTGGAAAACTTAAAGCCACATCTATAAATACTACTCTAATGTCCCACATCACTATGTTTATGATATATTCATTGCATGGTTAACACTATCACAAACATTCTTGACTTTCATTAATAACACATCTTCAATTAAATTTACAATAAAATCAGAACAAAAACAAAAATTGACAGTTTTGCATTTTCTTATGACAAGGCAATGATGGTTTTTAGGACCCCCTTTCCCACACACACACGAAAATACTTAGCATATACATTCAATCACAATTGAAACACAAAATATAAAATTAAACTATCATTATGGAATAGAGCTAAAAAAGTTTGTTCAGAAACCAGTAGTTTGAAAAAAGATCTAAATAGAATAAACTTTTATGAAGAATGGTTATCAGTCAGCTGTTATCAAGAAAACTATAACAACAACAAAAAAAAAAAAACACAAAAGATATCAAACAAATTAAAGAAAATATGCAATCAGTATAATATCACAACAACTTTTAAAAGCCATACAAACACAAGAAATCTTAATCTGTATATCTAAACTTGAAATGCTGTGAAAAAAAACTGCATTTACAAAATATTATGTTAGTATGAAAGGACATATACAGGCAAAACCTATATTGCACTAAAAGGATTTTTAAAAAGCACAATTTGATGATTAGAAAGAAAATAAAGGTATCTAAAGTTGCTTATTATGTATGCACCAATAAACTTGTATTTAATTAAAAGAAGACAAAATTATTGTACAGAGAAAAAAAAATATAAAGAAAATTTAAAGCACAGCTCAAATGATAATGATAAATAATTCCGTAAGTCAATCTAATGTAATAATTTACGTTTGAAAGACATTCATTAATCTTGACTTATTAAAACATAAAGAAATCAGAAGGATTTCCACAGATAAGTATATAAAATTTCTATTGATGGTTACCTTTGACAGAATATCTTAGACCAACATCGTAAATCCAATATTCATGAATCTAAAGATTCTAGTTAACTTTTAGTTTAGTACCTTCATTGGTCAGGCTAGAAATAGCCCCCCCCCCTCTCAAAGGAAAAGAAAATTACCACTTGAAACTTGTGTTATAGATTATGTGTTCTATTACTAAATTTAAATAAGTTTTGCATTTTTCTAAATACATTTAACATGTAATATTAGATGATGGAAATAGTCCAACATATAATTACAACTATTGTAAAGTTTAAGATAAATACTGATATTTAATTAAATGATCATAGTAATTCTGTCATGACTAAAAAAAAGCTGTGTAGTATTTAACCTATGTAATGAAATGAAAACAATTTAGTTTTTTTTTTTTAAAAAATCATATGTTGAATCTGTCTGGATGTTCAATAAGAACAAATTGTCAATTTGTGAAATTGTAAAAAAAAAGAGCTAATAGTGCTTCTGAAATTGGTAAAGTTATAATACTTGTTAAATATTTAACAAAGACAGAAAAAGCTTTCATTTCATAAAAAAAGAATTGAAAGATAGTACTAATAAACATTAATGTAAATGCTTTTCTATATAGCCTTTAGCAATAAAAATATTTCATTAAACTGTAATATTAAAAAAAAACAATATATTATATTACTAATAGAAGTTGAATCTATGTGGAATCTTTAGCAGAAAGAAGGTTCTGGTAAAGTGAAATTTTTGTAAGCTTAAAATTATGCTGAAATATTGTAACTTTTGCACTTTATCATCATCAGTTTTAATCGTAAAAAAATTAAGAATAGTCTATCTGTTTTGGGAGAGGGAGAGAGAGATTGAGTGACAATATTCACATATGTTTTTATGTATATTTAAGCATATAGTTCAATACATAAGTATGTAAATAAGCTTTCTCTCACAATTTATTATTTTATTGTTTTTTCATAAGTGTATTATAATTTTTAAATTAACGTGTATCATATATACAAATTTACATATAAATAAAATATACATGTTTTATTTAGTTTTTATTATTGTTTTCAATATCGGCCTTTAGGAGATCTAGGTCAGGATAAAAGGATAGCTATGTATCTTTTTATCTTCTTATATTATAGCTATGCCGTAGTTATCCACATATTTTGGCCTGTGACACATGCATAATTGTAATGTATTTTAATTATATATTTAATCAGGTTTAGATTATTGATATTGGGATTATCTAAATGTTGATCGCTTTTAATGATTATATATATATTAAAGAATATGTGATTTGCTTGATTGGTGTTATAAAATAAAAATAATTATTAATATCCCTTTAAACATAACTATTGGCTTACTTATAATAAGTGTGTTTAAAAAATGTCTCAGCAGTTTATATTTTTCATTCTATAATTTATTATAATTTCAAAATTAATCTTTATAAGAACTGCATAATGATAAAAGAGCAGGTATCCATCCGTTTTTCTCGTCATATTATAGTTATAAATACAGATCTGCAGACATGCATAACTGGTGTATTGCATACGCATGTGTAATATTTGTCCAGTTATATAATACTTCAAGATTATTTTTTATATACTCTTGAGCCAAAACATAAGACAATTTTTTTTATTTATAAAAAAAAAGATTGTATGTCTTTTTTTTGTATAGAGGATTGTCCTAAATACTTTTGCCAGAAAACATTAATTTAAATCAGTCATATTGTTATTTTAAACTGTTTTTAATTGCTATATAAGAAAATAAGTAAAAAAAAATGATATTTTCTCTGTAAACAAAAATAAAATCTTATGATTTAGCTTGAGAGTATTCATTTATTTAATAAACCAGTACATGAAAAATGTGTATATATATAAAATGACAATTCATATAATAATATACTACTAGTCAAAAAAACTAAACTTTACTAAAATTCTTCCATAACCATGGTTTCATCTATTAACAAATAGACCTGTTCAAAGGAAATTCAACTAAACATACCACCTATATATACCATACCAAAATAGCCTACCCATCATTCACTTCAAAACTCAACTTCCTTTAACTTCAAAGGTTGTCTTCATGAGATTGATCCCCTCAGATTCAAAATATTTTATTATCAAAATTTCTTTTATTTTTTTATGAAAAAAGTGAATTGAAAAGAAAAGTAAAAGAACTGTTGATAGTAAAATATTTTGAATCTGAGATCATCAATGTCATGAAGATATTTGTAAGAAATATTTTGTGGATTAAAATGGGAAGCTAAAGGAGTGAAAGTAAATGGAGATTATTTAAGTCATTTAGATTTTGCAGATGGAGTAGTTGTTTTTGTAAATAATGCTTTAGAGCTGCAGGAAATGCTGCATGAGTTATCAGATGAAAGTAAGACTAAAGATAAGTGTTAAAAAGACTAAAGTAATGTTTAATGGATTTTTTCAAAATATAAAAATAAAGATTGATTATGATGAATTAGAAGAAGTTAACAGTTACAAATACCTTGGTCAGATTATTAATACAGATAGAAATATAATGGATGAAATTAATCATAGAATTAAACTTGGTTGGAGTGCTTTTGGTAGAAATAACTTGATACTAAAAGGAAATATGCCTATGTGTTTGAAGAGGAAGGTTTTTAATAAATGTGTTTTGCCAGTTCTTACTTATGGATCTGAGACTTGGACACTTAATAGAAGAGCAATACAGAGACTTTAGACCACTCAAAGAAGTATGGAGAGATGCATGTTGGGAGTAACAAGAAGGGATTGAAAACACAATGTATGGGTAAGAGAACAAACAGGTGTTACTGACCTCATTAAAAAAATTAAAAGACTGAAGTGAAGTTGGGCTGGACATATTGTTAGAAGAGATGATAATAGATGGACAATTCAAATTTTAAACTGGATTCCAAGAGATTGTAAAAGATCCAGAAAGAGACCACATGTGAGATGGATGGATGAAATAAGAAAGTGTGCAGGGGTGACATGGAGAAGAGAAGCTAAAGATAGTAAAAGTTGGATTAAACTTGGAGAGACCTTCATCCTGCAGTGGATTGATAATGGTTGATGATGATGATGATGAACAGAATAAATATATGTGTATGCTAACTTCTGTTATAGCCCCACTGATTTGGACAGCATTTGTAGCAGACCAGATATGATAGGGCCATGATAGAGCAATCCTGTTTAATTATGTCCTGAAAATTGTGGCATCACTTGTAACAGATTGAAAATGTACAATGGGAAATAATAACTCTAATATAGCCTGAATAAAATACCAGTCATTGGTCACCCTAAGTAATAGAATGAAAATAAATTCTGAAGTTGGATATCATTTGTAACTGAATAAAATGTTAATTAAAGAAAAATAATAGTAATCTTATAATGCCTATAAATAATAGTATCATTCATAACCGAATAAATATAACATACTAAGCTAGAAAATGCTAATCAATAAATAATAATTCAATATTTAAAATAATCCTTTATCTAACCATATATCTGACTATTAACTATATCACAACAAAAGATAACAAACTTTATTATAGCATCGTGAGTTTAAATAGCATTTTGAGTAAATAGAAAAGAAACAAAATTATCATTTCAAATACCTAAATATAAACCTTATTTAAAATAAATTTAAAAAAAAAGCAACTGAATCAAATATCATTATCTCAAAATCATGTTAGATACTGAAGATAGATTTCACTTATAACTGAATAAAACTAATAATAAATTATAAATAATTAAATTCTAATATACCTAACTAGTCAAATGTTGCTTATAATAATATAAACTTATACTAAAATTTTACATTGTTTATATCTAAATAAAATAGTTCTTGAATGATTAAGATGACAACTTTAATATGTCCTATAAGTTTACAATATCTATAATATTTCAATAAATATATGATTCAATAATTAATTTTAAATCCTAATTAAATGAAATAATAAATTATATTAACTCAGCCATGCTATATTCTTGTATTGATTTCTTACTAATTAAGCTAGTTCTAATAAAATGAAATACTCAATGATGACCTAATATCAATGAAGCTATTAGATAATTTTAAATCTAACAATATCCAATCATATCAATATATAAAAAAACAGTAGCTTTCTATTGGATATTTATTCAAATACAATAACTAATTATATCAATTTATTTTTAATTTCATGTAACTAGATTACTAAAACTATGTTATAGCAATCAAGATATATAATAAGATTACTAGTATTTACTATAATTACTATAATCAAACATAAATATTAAAATTTAATATTTGAACTGGATTTATGATC
Organism: Epiperipatus broadwayi; assembly: GCA_028023455.1. Lineage (NCBI taxonomy): Eukaryota > Metazoa > Onychophora > Udeonychophora > Euonychophora > Peripatidae > Epiperipatus > Epiperipatus broadwayi. The sequence continues at coordinate 1,222,819 of JAQFVV010000107.1, forward strand.
TACTTCAACTAAATTTAAATATAATCAAAGCAAATTATTTTGATTTATAACAAAATAGAAAATATTACTATCAGGTTTATTAATACTTATACTATCAATAACAATTTAAATAAAACATGCAAATATTTGACTATTATTTCCTTTATTTATCTTCAATAAATATTATTTTGTATCCTCACTAATTATCAAACCAATATTGATAAAATTTCTATTTTAATATGATTGTTACTTATAATTAATGAAATAGTTATAACTTCTAATTATTCATTAAATACACAATAATATCAAATTTAATAATTTATTACATAACAAGTTTATACATACTTAGATAATAGATATTGAATTCAATACAAATAAAATGATATATGTATACAATCATACTCACTAATCCTGGAATTTGAATTTTAAATTATTTTATGGTTATCATAAATAACTTATGTGATATAGTCAGTTCATCTTGTCCCTCTCAAGTACTATTAATCAATAAATTCATATTGCACAATTGAACAGTAATTAGACATGTTTGTTTGTTTTAAGTTAAATTAAAATTTATTAATAAATGAATATCAATTATAAAATACAAATATGTATATGGTGAATAGATCATTAACAATATTTACAAGTATGACCTAACTGAATGTACAATAGATCCTCAATTAACATTAATTTCATGTTTAAATAGGTGATTACATATCAATATTCACCAATTGTATACTAAATACAAAACACATTTGTTTATGTATCACAAATATGTTGTGGAATATTACACTTTTCAAAATAGAAGAGAGTTCAAGATATATATTTTATACTTTTTATAAATATATATATATATATATATATATATATATATATATATATATATATATATATATATATATATATATATATATATATATATTTATATATTGTGAGAATGCAGTCAAACCACTCAAAAAATACATCACATACACCTAGCTTGAATATAATTATTACCAATAATTATTTAAAACCTATTATTAATTTTATGCCTTAATAATTGTGTATAAACTGGTCATTTAAAAATTATAACTTTAATGATTCTTAACTATATTGACATGTAGATAATCACACTATAAAAAAAGTTTTAAAATTATTAAAGGAAATAAATCACTATTAAGTTTTAATTGTCATCCATTCAATAAATAGACAGATAATAAAATGACATCATAATTAAAACAAGAAAAACATAAGCTTGAATTGACATGAATAGAAATATAGAAAAGCTAATAGAAAGAGGAATAAACATTTTTTTCTTTTTTTAAAAATAAAAGGGAGATTCAAACATAACATGGATTATACAATATGTTTTTGAGTAAAATATAAGTTTGAACCTACTACTCAAAGCCATTTGGCAGTGATCAGTGAAATATATCTCCAAAGAAGATAATCTTTTCAGAGAATAAAGAAAAGAAACATGTTTATAATTGTGAATAGACTTAATATACATAAAAATATACTTTACAAATATCAAAAACTTTTTTGTAATCCAATTGAATCTGAACATTAAAAATAATCAACCACTTCATCATTATTTAGAAAATTGTGTAAAATAAAACTACATTATCAAGTTTCAATAGAACCAATAACTTCAAATAAAATTCTAACATGGTAATGCAGTTATGATCAGCTAGAAAGGAATAAACATTGTAGAGATAGAATGTTGACCATATTATCATAATGTTGAACCTGATTGTAATGAAAAGCAACTACTACCTGTCTGTGTTAAGCATCAAATCAAAATGAACTACCACAAACCAGAGGAAATTCTAACATGGAAATTATTGTTATAAATGAAAGAATGAAGTTGGCATTGAAAAATTCTAACAGCATTTGAACATGAAATAATATTTTTGAAAGATGAGAAAGACAAGATCTCTAAAATTAAAATTTAGTTCATTCATCAATATGAATTGTTTATAAATCAATCTTAGGCTTGACCACACAAGATTAACATCATACATATGATTCTCTTTTGTATATATTTTTTATTTTATTTTCTTTCTTTTGATAATAGGGCAAACTTTATTTAAATATAAGCAAAATTTATTGATATCTACTGATCATTAATAAAATATAAAGGTAAAGATCCCAAGTTAACTTAATAATCATTATGAATATTGACAGATTTAAAATGGTAAGATTTATTACTCTATTGAATTTTAAATATACATGCCATAACGATTATAATGTTTTATTATAAATGTAATTTGTTTGTTATAATTAAAGTATTAGTTTTTTTTATATTCAGAATAAATGCTTAATATTCTTCTATAAGTGATCTACTTTATCATATTTTAACATCATCTATAATAGACTTTAAAATAAAATAATATTTAATTTATAATTTTACAGAATTATATTAGAGGGCTAGGAAAGTCAACTATAATGTATAGATTACTGGTTGAAAGAAGAGCCAAATTTATTTTATGTTAGAATATTGAATTAGTGCATTCAGATAAGGAATGACCACACCTCATAACAGTATATTATATAGCTTACTATATAATAGAGATGCAAAAACAAAAGATGATCATATTCTGTTCCATTTTTTGTTTATATTTTTTGTTAGATAATTCATATTATATTTAAATTATAAATACAGTTTGCTGTTGATGTGATTTCATTAAATTGTAATTATTATAAATCATTTGTGATTATTAATATATTTCACAATTCATCATATTCCAACACACCATATATATATAATTGGTATGCAAGCAATATATATAATCATACCCCTGAACTAGAACTCATGTATATTCCCTGAGTTCAAATTTCATGGAATAGTGAGAGTAGATTAGAAAGTACATAGAAATAGGCAGATAAATGAATTTCTTATTGTTTTACTATAATAAAACCATAATCATATTGATGGAAATAATTTATGTCATCCCATTGCCCATGACATTTGATGATTAGGTTATTTTGTCTGTCTATACATATGTTTAATCTATCATAAATGCTTGCCCCATTATATGTGCTACCCGAAACAAAACAGTTATCAAATGAAGATTTAGTAGCATTTATGTCATCCCATTACAATGTATATATATATATATATATATATAATCAAAACTACCCCAAATCCTATTACAATGTATATATATATATATATATATAATCAAAACTACCCCAAATCAAAAATTCAACCAGACCAGCATAAAAATAATATTAAAACACTATTGATTTTGATGAAGCTAAGGTTGTCTTCTTTGAAAGAAATGAAATCAAAAGAAGAATTAAAGAATCTTTATTATTGAAAATTTATTATTCTGAAGCAATTAATTTATTTAAGAGTTCTTTTAATATTAAAGGTGGATGGGAAGTGAATGGATTTGTGGGTAATGTTTAATATTATATATATTGTGTAGTTTTTGTAGTTCTTTACACTTGAGAAGTCTGCTTGTAGCAGTGAAACCTTTGGTAGTGTTTTAATATTATTTTTATGCTGGTCTGGTTGAATTTTGGATTAGGTGTAGTTTTGATTATATATTGACTAGTTTAGCTTTATGCTTGTAATGTTTATATATATATATATATATATTGCGATATCTACATAAATGTAGGCTCGCATGTATATATTATTGATTCTCAATAATATTAATAAAGAGAAGGGTTTCGTTAAAAGAAATAGAAAAAAAAAAAGAAAGAAAAAATTTAGTTAAAAGGATTCTAAAAACTTATTTTAAAAGAAATTAGAAAAGCTAAATAATGATGAAAGATTAGAAAGGAAAGGGGAGGGGTGTAAAACTGAACGCGTCTCTTTCTTTCTTTGTTAAATAAGAAAATCACTTGTAAAAAGAACGAAAGAATAATTATAATTGTGAAATTAAAAAAAGTAAACTTGTACCAAATTTCCAAATAGATTGGTACAAGATAAAGTGAGAGAAAGGAATGTTGCAATTAGTAACATTCAATATTTAAAAGAATGAAAGAAATTAATTATAATTGTAAAATTAAAAATGTAAACTTGTACCAAATTTCCAAATAGATTGGTACGAGATAAAGTAATGAAAAGGAATGTTGCAATTAGTGGCATTCAATATTAAATGTATCAAAAGAATGAAATGAAAATTGTAATTAGAAATTGGAAAAATGTAAACTGTATAAAAAAAAATTCCAGATAGATTGGTAAGATAAGAATGAAAAGGAAAGAGGCAATTAGAGACATTCGATAGCAAGACAGCGAGAGAATAAGCAGAGCTGATTTAGAAGTAACCGGTTGTGTTTTTTTTGCTGGCTAGAATTTAACAAAAATAATAATAGAAGGGTACGCTGACATGGAGGGCTAGTGGCAAACACCGGGCGTTTGCTCGGTCTATCTCCGTCTAACCATTCGCTCACTACTTATAACAACTAAAATGCTGCCGAGAAGAGACCGCCGTTACAGAACCAGATCTGCCTGGAGATTCGAAGTAGAATGTTGAAGGGATGAAGACCGACTAAAATGTGGAATTAGAAAGGAAACAAACCCACGTCAAAAGACTATAAACTCTCACTCCATTCACTGGAACGTCTGAAAAAGCGAGCAACCATCTCTGCAAAAGAAGGGAAGGTTTTCCCCCTCGATGGTTGATCCGACATTGGAAAAATCATACCTAGGTAACTATTAATACATGCATGTCAGAATTAATTTGAAATAAGAAATCAGTCAGAACTAAATTATTAAAAAGTTGCGCAACACTTCGGACAGTTATCATTAAAAGAACTTATGATTGTAATCTATTAATGTATGAGAAGGTAACAATTGAGTTACGATAATTTATTTAATGTTTCATTTGAATTATATTCTTTATTGTATATTTATGTATTTATTATGTTAGTGTGTGGATATATATGTGTGTTTTAGGATTTTATTATTCATTAGAATTAGCGAATTGCAAATTAAATTTTATTTATAAAAGGAAGTACTTAGTCATTTGCGTTTTCTTTTCTCTACCAAGCGAATAACTATTTAGAGTGAATTAAAATTAGATCAGTGAGCTAACAAGTTGATTAATTGAGGAATAAAATAAAGTAAGCTAAATGGATAAATAAATCCAGTCTGTATTGTAAATAGAGTAAAGGAAGGAAGTGCTATAATTTATATTCCTGCTGTACCGTGATAATTCCGGGAAATTTTATAAATATTCCAGGCGCTGGGCAGAACTAATTATTCGATACAAATAATTTGCCCAGCAGAGAAGAAGCGTTTAATTGGGAAATATAATGCTGGGATGATATTTTATTATGTCAGTGTTCAATTAAGAATATATACTCGATTTTAGGGTGTATATTGGCTTCTTGCTTGTGGTAATCATCATCATCGGTGGTTAACCGGTCGATCACATAATTAAGTGCGGCTGGGGTCTTTAACCGCACGGCGGTGGTGTTACAGTTTTGGGGGCCAGTCCGGGATCTTGTCACATTCAGAAAAAAAAAAAAAGCAGATTGAATTAAATTATAGCGCCCTGGTTAAAATAGATATACACATATGTGATCTATACAGCGAGGTTAAATAAAGTCAAACAATCGGAAAACCGAATTTAGACTGAGAAATATTTTATAAAAAAAGAAAAAAAGGAAGAAAGAAAAAGTTTTTTTTTAAATAAAAAAAAAAAAAAACAAACAACAAAGGGGTTTTGTTCAAGTTAAGAATTTATATGTGTTATTATAAAAATATATATATAAAAACGACAAAATAGTGTTAAAGGAAAAAAGTGTTAAAATAAGGATTAGACGGCATAACCGTATATATGTAGTTATATAGTAGTTGTAGAGACAGTAGAATAGACCTAAGATTTAGATAAAAATATAGAATAATAATAAAAGATCGCTTGGTGAGAGAGGGAAAGTGGAGCAAAAGACAACTGAATTTTATAAAAAGAGAGAAAGAGACGGGGTAAAATTTTCTAGGCACGATCTACATTATATAAATAAATAAAATCAAGAGAGGGAAAAGATTTTATTGTTTGAATAATAAAAGCTTGTGAGTTTAAGGGGATCTTTAAAGCAGCATAAACAAGTGAGTTAATGGATGAGGACGGGGCAGGCCAGCAAACGTACCTAATATGAAATAGCGTTGATAAACAGTATTGCATTTAATAATAATTGGGAGAAAATAATTACTTAGTCAGTGATAACATTCATTTAGAGTCAATGCAAACGAGGTCGAAAGCAAAAATGGACGATCAACTTGCAACCACGAAAAGTACCAGTGAAGAACAAACGGAATTGTCCGGAGAAACAGATAGGGAAAGAGAAATAGAAACCAGTAGTGGAAATGAAATTGACATTAATGATGATAAACAAGAGCCGAAAGTTAGTATAGAAATTTATAATTTAATGAAAATGATGGAGAAAATGGGGGAGGATCAACGGCAGTTTATAAAGGAGATAAGGGAAAGAGATGAGCAGAGAGATGAAATAAATAAGAAAATGATAGAAGACCAGCAAAGGTTTATGAAAGAATTAAAGGAAGACAATAAAAAGATGATAGACGAGTGGAAAAAACAGTTGGTTGAAAAATTCGACATAAAAAATGAAGAGTTAAGTAAAAGGGTTGAAGAAACCTCAAATCAGATTTTTGTCACGAATGAAAGGTTAAACGGACAGGCTGAGTTACTCGAGAACTTAGAGCAGAGACTCACTGGAGAAGTAAATAATTTAGAACAAGAGGTTGTGATGAAAGTAGAGGGAAGGATGGCACATTTAGAGGATAAAATAGAAACTGTGTGTCGAAAAGTAGAGGAGTTTAAAGTAGAGCAGGGAAAGAAATTGGAAGAGATAAGGCAGGAAAATGAGAAAATTGTAGATAATGTACGTATAGATGTAAACCAGCTAGCCGGAATCGTAGAGAAGCGGGATTCTACAGTGGCGGAGGAAAAACGAGAGGGTAAAAATGTGAGAGGGACAAGTTTGGGGGATAGCAGGTGCAATAACGTAATAACGGTAAATCAATTTTTGAAAATAAGAGTGCATCCTGTGAGTCACCCAGAGCGAAATCTATTCAAGAAATTCCAACCTATTTATGAGGGGCCATACACTATAAGAAAACGATATGGGAATAATGCTTTTGTTGTGGGTCAAGGAGTGGAAGAAAAGGGAACATACAATGCTCGGTCTTTAAGGCTAGTCCGGAAAAAGAAAGAACCTCCCGATAGGAACTAAAAGAAAAGAAGCAACTGGACAAACACCTGTTGATGACTAAAGGATACCGACCCTGGACTTTGAACACGATAATCCACATGATAATGGAAATGTAGGGGGGATGGTGAACTACGAAGAGTAGCGAATATATGAATGAGGGTCTGGATTTTGAGACAAATGTGTGCAGATATGAATCATGCGGGGATTGCATTTGAGCTTGGTCAAGCCGTCTTGCCGTTCATAAAAAAAAAAAAAAAAATAGGGAGTGTGTGTGTTAATCTTGTCTATACACATAAGGATAGACAGGAAAATAAATAAAAAAAAAATTAGAATGAGGACTCAGCAGAGATCTGGGCTCATTATCCGTCGTACTGGGTGAAAATCCCAAAGGTATTGGAAAGATACGAAGAATTAAACTAAAAATAGAATGAGGACTCAGCAGAGATCTGGGCTCATGATCCGTCTTACTGAAAAAAAAAAAAAAATCAACTCTCTGTGCAGAATAATGTTCGGTGGGGATTAAAAGTGTTTGGGCAGTTCAAATAAATCAAATGGAATGCAGATAGTTTAACCTAGTTGTCTCTCTAAGATAATCTCATCATACGGAAGTTATACATACTAAACGGGTACCATTAAAATTTATATCAAGAAGAAAAAAAAAATATAGTAATAAAGGAAGATAGGGGTTAAGAATTAAAATGGCTTGACCTCAGAAAATAACTCCAGTAGATTTTAATTCTTAAAAAAATGGGGAGCGGTGTAATGCGATATCTACATAAATGTAGGCTCGCATGTATATATTATTGATTCTCAATAATATTAATAAAGAGAAGGGTTTCGTTAAAAGAAATAGAAAAAAAAAAAGAAAGAAAAAATTTAGTTAAAAGGATTCTAAAAACTTATTTTAAAAGAAATTAGAAAAGCTAAATAATGATGAAAGATTAGAAAGGAAAGGGGAGGGGTGTAAAACTGAACGCGTCTCTTTCTTTCTTTGTTAAATAAGAAAATCACTTGTAAAAAGAACGAAAGAATAATTATAATTGTGAAATTAAAAAAAGTAAACTTGTACCAAATTTCCAAATAGATTGGTACAAGATAAAGTGAGAGAAAGGAATGTTGCAATTAGTAACATTCAATATTTAAAAGAATGAAAGAAATTAATTATAATTGTAAAATTAAAAATGTAAACTTGTACCAAATTTCCAAATAGATTGGTACGAGATAAAGTAATGAAAAGGAATGTTGCAATTAGTGGCATTCAATATTAAATGTATCAAAAGAATGAAATGAAAATTGTAATTAGAAATTGGAAAAATGTAAACTGTATAAAAAAAAAATTCCAGATAGATTGGTAAGATAAGAATGAAAAGGAAAGAGGCAATTAGAGACATTCGATAGCAAGACAGCGAGAGAATAAGCAGAGCTGATTTAGAAGTAACCGGTTGTGTTTTTTTTTGCTGGCTAGAATTTAACAAAAATAATAATAGAAGGGTACGCTGACATGGAGGGCTAGTGGCAAACACCGGGCGTTTGCTCGGTCTATCTCCGTCTAACCATTCGCTCACTACTTATAACAACTAAAATGCTGCCGAGAAGAGACCGCCGTTACAGAACCAGATCTGCCTGGAGATTCGAAGTAGAATGTTGAAGGGATGAAGACCGACTAAAATGTGGAATTAGAAAGGAAACAAACCCACGTCAAAAGACTATAAACTCTCACTCCATTCACTGGAACGTCTGAAAAAGCGAGCAACCATCTCTGCAAAAGAAGGGAAGGTTTTCCCCCCTCGATGGTTGACCCGACATTGGAAAAATCATACCTAGGTAACTATTAATACATGCATGTCAGAATTAATTTGAAATAAGAAATCAGTCAGAACTAAATTATTAAAAAGTTGCGCAACACTTCGGACAGTTATCATTAAAAGAACTTATGATTGTAATCTATTAATGTATGAGAAGGTAACAATTGAGTTACGATAATTTATTTAATGTTTCATTTGAATTATATTCTTTATTGTATATTTATGTATTTATTATGTTAGTGTGTGGATATATATGTGTGTTTTAGGATTTTATTATTCATTAGAATTAGCGAATTGCAAATTAAATTTTATTTATAAAAGGAAGTACTTAGTCATTTGCGTTTTCTTTTCTCTACCAAGCGAATAACTATTTAGAGTGAATTAAAATTAGATCAGTGAGCTAACAAGTTGATTAATTGAGGAATAAAATAAAGTAAGCTAAATGGATAAATAAATCCAGTCTGTATTGTAAATAGAGTAAAGGAAGGAAGTGCTATAATTTATATTCCTGCTGTACCGTGATAATTCCGGGAAATTTTATAAATATTCCAGGCGCTGGGCAGAACTAATTATTCGATACAAATAATTTGCCCAGCAGAGAAGAAGCGTTTAATTGGGAAATATAATGCTGGGATGATATTTTATTATGTCAGTGTTCAATTAAGAATATATACTCGATTTTAGGGTGTATATTGGCTTCTTGCTTGTGGTAATCATCATCATCGGTGGTTAACCGGTCGATCACATAATTAAGTGCGGCTGGGGTCTTTAACCGCACGGCGGTGGTGTTACAATATATATATATATATATATGAATCTACTTATTTGTTGATGTAAATTTAAGAGAACAAAATAAATAAATACTTATTATGATATTTTTTTGATCTCCTAATGTAAGTGATATACCTGAAGTTAATTTATAATAATTAAATAAAAAAAAAAAATTAAATTCAAATAATAGTTGCCATGTTGCACAATATAATTTCAAATTTAGAAGAATGTAACTCTTATATTTAGGTATGTGAATAAATTACTATTCAACCTAAAATTTTATACTATTTATCAATAAATACTATACATTTTAAAGAAAGAGAAATAAAATAATTTAGTAATAATAATGATAAATATAAACAAATGATCTGAGTAATAGTTTTTAAATACAATATTTTCAGAATATAATCATAGTTCAGATGTCTATATTAAACCACAATCCAATAATATGTCATTGTTCCAAAAAACATGAATATTCAAACATATTTTGTCAATTTCAATATTTTGTATATATATCTAGATTATCTTGTCAAATAATTATTATTGGTTTATATGATATTACAAGCACACAAACATTAGTTTATATCCATGATAATATGGTGAAATATCCTTTCAGTAGCAAATATTTATCTCAAAATATTATAAATGAATAGATGCTAGCTTTATCCAGAATGACATGATGAAAAATGAAACTGATTCACATCTTAGATAAAATGATTAATCAGTCAAATAAAATTACTTTGGCAGATGAATATGATTTTTGTATTCATTCTAACATTTCCAGTATTTATAATCTATTATTAAAATATAGGTAAAATCCATTTTAAAGGAAAGAAATATTCAGATGTTTATAATACAATGAAACATTTTCACTTACTTTTCATTTTCATAATTTATCATTTTTCATAAATCTTCAACAAGCTGCCCAGTTCATGGGTAGATAATATTGCTTTTCACTCCATTTTTGTCCAGTTAACTTCATACTTTTAAAATAAATAAAAGAAAAAAATCATGTAAAGAAATTTAGATATGCTTGTATTGAAACTAAAACAGGCTAGAATATTTTTTTTTCCATTTGATTCAGTCCTATTTATAACTTTTCCCATTTACATCATAGAAAACTGTAATAACACTCCAAGTTAACTCTGGCCAATTTTAAACAGTGTCTCTCTAATAAAAATTGTATAGGTTAACAAATAAAAAATATTTTTAGAATTATTATATACAAGAAAAAACTACATAATACAAATATTATTTTTCATTCTAACATTTTTACTATATTTCAATGGAAACATATTTTTATAATGATTCCTTAATATAATATCATACAATCAAAAGGACAAATATATTTAAAATATTAAAGTTATATCATTTATAATTTATTATAGTAAATGCAGTAACAAAAAAGAAGCATACAATAATGAAAGAATAATAATTTTATCCAAACTATATGTTTTATTATTCACCTATTTATTTTTCTTTCTGAAATGAGTAAAACCAATTTACAATTTTAGGCAATACAATTAATAATAAAAAACAATTTATATCATCATAGCAACACAGGTCAATGCTTCATAAGTTAACATTCATCAAAATCAAAAGAAAAAAATTATGAATGATATTTTACCACACACTGAAACTTCATCTCAAATTTCAGTAGGTGCAATATATATATGTGTGTGTGTGTTAAATGGTATTATATAATATCTACTATTATCCATGTTTAGCACATCAGATCAAAGGTTTCAAACCAAATAATATAGATATGACTGTCCCTTTGTATTATTAACTATATTTCTGAATGTTTCAATGAGTATTTCATTACATTAAAATAAATCATAAAAGCATTTTTTTATTCACATAATTTCAGAATATTCTTATACAAAGACATAAATCAATATATAGAGTTTTGCTTCTGAATATTATGTAAACAAAACCCTTATTTATAAGTAAGTTTTTTGTTTACATAATATTCAGAAGTAAAGTATATTTATTACATAATGAATAGAGGTCATGAATCAATATATTTTTTGTTTTTTAGTTATCATATACACCTGTATAATCACTACACTTTGGAATAATCACCAACTACAATATTATTTTTTTCTTTTGATTTTAAGATAGTATCTACTCTTTTATATCTGCTTTTATTATCAATACAACGAACCATCACACTATATTCACTTTTTTTGTCACAACTTATTCATATTACTTTATAACGATCTGCAATATCCAATTTTTTATTTTTTTAAATAATAATTTCTTATATAATTTTACATAGTATTTTTTATAATTCGAATGGCTTTTAAAAAACTAAATTGTAAACTGAAATAATATGCTCAATCCTGAAAAATAAATTTTTTAGCCAAAACAATATCCTGTTCGTTTCCTATGTGCTTTTAAATCATTATAAATATTATCACCAATTATAAAATGAATTAACAAATAACTAACTCTGAAAAAAAAATACTAAAAAACAAACAAACTAACTCTTCAGAATTGCTATGAATTATAATTATTGTAATATGTATACTATAAATTACTTAATCACATAAGTTACTTTTTAATTTAACACTTAAAAAATTGATATATTATTTAACAAATAAATACTATGATAAATAAAAAAAACTTACATATATATGTATATTAAAATAGATAAACATTACATTTAATTATATGATATTATTAATAAAAAAATCTATAAATAACAGAAATAAAAAATATTTATAACTGATTTTCAAAAGAAATGAAATTAAAAATTGAAAAAATAATAATTTAAAAATATATAAATTTATTAATATTGAAATAATCCTAATTAATTTTAAAAAGCATTTAAATAATAGAGATTTTAAATTATAATGTAAGAAAGTTGAAATAAAAAATTACATTTAAATCGAAAATGATAGCAGAAAGTAAATCAAGTAAAAAAAATCTTTCTATCCATTCAAAATTCTAATAAAATATTTCAGAAAAATTTTGAAACATCAAATTATATATATATATATATATATATATATATATATATATATATATATATATATAAGAAGATAGGATTTCTACTTTAATATATATAATGTACTGATTTTATAATAACTAAATTCTGTCATGTTGAGTGCTGAGGACACTCTCAAGACCAAACACAAGATAGAGACTTGAAAAGATAAGAGTGGCCATCTTATCTTTAAATCAACATTGTAATTATATAGACCAATCTAAAGCATCTTAGTTTGAAAGCATGATGATATTTATTTATTCAGTTTTACATCCATTACTTTTTTCATTTATTAACCTTTGTAAAATCTTTTGATTTACTATGTGCTAATATTTAGGGGATTTAAACTCATACTTTCCAATGACCCTCAGCCATTTATGCTATCTCATACCACTGATATACTTGATCACACACATGTTGAAAAAATAAATAAGCACCAATATTCCCATTTTATACTAAACCAGCATTATCCAGTTGGTCTAGATTATCATCTCTACACACATATACAAGCTTATATTAATATAGCCAATCTTCATACATTAATGGACAGACTTCAAACCACTCCACCCCACAACTCTCCAGCCATCAATTTCACTGAAAATCTGATGATGGAATGCTCAAAGACAACTTTAGTGCCATCCTTCTCAGCAGTATGAGATAGCATGGATGGTTGAGGGTTATGTAAAAATCTGAGTTCAAACCCCTATATATTACATATAGAAGTGCAGATATAAAAAACTTGTACTGTAGAAAAAATTTATGTTAATATTATGAATTATAAGAAACTATGTAATACTTGATGTTATTTATTAAGTACAGAGATCATATATAATTAAGGAGAAAGTATTTCCACCTTTAATATATGCAGTGTATTGATCTTATAATAACTCAAGGCTGCCATGTATATATGTATATAGACAAAAGAAATAAATCATCTTCCCCCATGATATGAATTAACAGCACTTATATTCATAGCCTGAGGGAGGATGATTTACTCATTTTGTTTACATATATAAATTGAGCTGTGTTCAATTTAATGGTCACATATGCATATATTTAACAAAATTGACTCATAAATTAATTTTTTTTTTCTTAATTTGCAACATCTAAAATAAAAGAAAGATAATATAACAAATTATTAATTACTGCAAAAACATTGTAATAAAACAAACCATCATCTCAAAACATATCAATAAAGCAAAGTTAAAAAGCAAAAGAAACCAATAAGCATGCAATAAAAGTAAACTAATAAGAACAAAAAAGAAACAAACTTAAAAGAAAAAAGACTTGGCATGTATTTCAATTGTAACCAGTAAAAATTTATAGTTGAACAATTTTATAGGTTTTTCATTTAAACATATATATATATATGTCAACAGATGGCATTCTACCAAAAACACCGTCAAGCGTTTGTTTACATAAACGTCAGAGCATGCATTCACTATCTCTAACTTTAATTCCACTTTCAGATCATGATTTCAAGCTATTTGCTATCGTCAGTGAAAGACAGGAATTTTAGAAACTAGATCTAAACACAAACTCTGAGCATTTATGAAACAGTTTCCATTCAGCTTGCAAGCGTGAACCTTTTAGACATGTAATGTCTTCAAACTCAGCATAGCAAGCCAGATAGCTACATGGATCTGATCTCAGTTCAGCATCACCACATAGTAGAAGCCTCTGCAATATATATCATTGCTAGAAAGACCTCAAAGGTACATTTATGAAAAACAAAAAACAAGTTAAAAACTTGCTAACACTTGTATTTATGTCAACAGATGGCATTCTACCAAAAACACTGTCAAGCATTTGTTTACATAAACATCAGAGCATGCATTCACTATCTCTAACTTTAATTCCACTTTCAAATCATGATTTCAAGCTACTTGCTATTGTCAGTAAAAGACAGGAATTTTAGAAACTAGATCTAAACACAAACTCTAGCATTTATGAAACAGTTTCTATTCAGCTTGCAAATGTGAATCTTTTAGACACGTAATGTCTTCAAACTCAGCATAGCAAGCCAGATAGCTACATGGGTCTGATCTTAGTTCAGCAACCCCACATAGTAGAAGCCTCTGCAATATATATCATTGCTAGAAAGACCTCAAAGGTACATTTATGAAAAACAAAAAACAAATTAAAAACTTGCTAACACTTGTATTTATGTCAACAGATGGCATTCTACCAAAAACACTGTCAAGCGTTTGTTTACATAAACATCAGAGCATGCATTCACTATCTCTAACTTTAATTCCACTTTCAGATCATGATTTCAAGCTACTTGCTATTGTCAGTGAAAGACAGGAATTTTAGAAACTAGATCTAAACACAAACTCTGAGCATTTATGAAACAGTTTCTATTCAGCTTGCAAGCGTGAATCTTTTAGACACGTAATGTCTTCAAACTCAGCATAGCAAGCCAGATAGCTACATGGGTCTGATCTTAGTTCAGCAACACCACATAGTAGAAGCCTCTGCAATATATATCATTGCTAGAAAGACCTCAAAGGTACATTTATGAAAAACAAAAAACAAGTTAAAAACTTGCTAACGCTTGTATTTATGTCAACAGATGGTGTTCTACCAAAAACACCATCAATTGCTTGTTTACATAAACGTCAGAGCATGCATTCACTATCTCTAACTTTAATTCCACTTTCAGATCATGATTTCAAGCTATTTGCTATTGTCAGTGAAAGACAGGAATTTTAGAAACTAGATCTAAACACAAACTCTGAGCATTTATGAAACAGTTTCTATTCAGCTTGCAAACGTGAATCTTTTAGACACGTAATGTCTTCAAACTCAGCATAGCAAGCCAGATAGCTACATGAGTCTGATCTTAGTTCAGCAACACCACATAGTAGAAGCCTCTGCAATATATATCATTGCTAGAAAGACCTCAAAGATACATTTATGAAAAATAAACAACAAGTTAAAAACTTGCTAACGCTTGTATTTATGTCAACAGATGGCGTTCTACCAAAACACTGTCAAGTGTTTGTTTACATAAATGTCAGAGCATGCATTCACTACCTCTAACGTTAATTCCACTTTCAGATCATGATTTCAAGCTATTTGCTAACATCAGTGAAAGACGGGAATTTTAGAAACTAGATCTAAACACAAACTCTGAGCATTTATGAAACAGTTTCTATTCAGCTTGCAAGCGTGAATCTTTTAGACACGTAATGTCTTCAAACTCAGCATAGCAAGCCAGATAGCTACATGGGTCTGATCTCAGTTCAGCATCACCACATAGTAGAAGCCTCTGCAATATATATCATTGCTAGAAAGACCTCAAAGGTACATTTATGAAAAACAAACAACAAGTTAAAAACTTGCTAACACTTGTATTTATGTCAACAGATGGTGTTTTACCAAAAACACTGTCAAGCGTTTGTTTACATAAATGTCAGAGCATGCATTCACTATCTCTAACTTTAATTCCACTTTCAGATCATGATTTCAAGCTATTTGCTATCATCAGTGAAAGACGAGAATTTTAGAAACTAGATCTAAACACAAACTCTGAGCATTTATGAAACAGTTTCTATTCAGCTTGCAAGCGTGAATCTTTTAGACACATAATGTCTTCAAACTCAGCATAGCAAGCCAGGTAGGTACATGGGTCTGATCTCAGTTCAGCATCACCACGGTGATGCTGAACTGCTCAGAGTTTGTGTTTAGATCTAGTTTCTAAAATTCCTGTCTTTCACTGATGATAGCAAATAGCTTGAAATCATGATCTGAAAGTGGAATTAAAGTTAGAGATAGTGAATACATGCTCTGACATTTATGTAAACAAATGCTTGACGGTGTTTTTGGTAGAACGCCATCTGTTGACATAAATACAAGCGTTAGCAAGTTTTTAACTTGTTTTTTGTTTTTCATATATATATATCAAAACAAAAATAAGATAATTTTTTTTTAGTCTAGATAAACTCTTTGTGAGTAATCAAGTGCATATAGTGATTAATTTTTGAAATCATAATTTTTAATTATAGTTTTTGATATATTGTAGTAAATAGATATAATAGCTATTTAAAAGTTATTAACACATACTGAATTATATAGTTTGATGAATTATCAGTAATCTAAGTCAAAACATTAAAATATTAACAATTTTTAATAGTCATTCATTCGATTAGAGATTGTTTCCTATATTATGTGTTTGAAATTCACTAATTTGAAGATTGTATTATTTGAAATCTTTGTTTAACTGTTTCATTATTGCAATTAAAAACAGCATTATAGTAGCCAAATTGATAAACTTTCATGCTTGTTTACATTTAATGAATACATTTATATACTTTATAAATTATTAGCATATTTCAATTTATTCATTTGAATACATATTTAAAAAAACAAAAGCTTTCTTAAATTTATTTTGCAAATAAACAAACAAAAAAAGTAATAAACTGAACAATAACTGAAACAAAACATTGTTTTAGCCCAAGAATCTGTGATTCTACTATTCCAGTAAACCATGCAGGGCAAAATATTTGAAGGTTTTATTTCCAGGAATTGATGAGAAGTTTAAAAAGAGAAGTAACAGAGTTTATCTACAATGAATCTTGAGCTCCAATATCTGCTACTCAAATCACTACATCAAATCATACATTATTTTCCTCATTAGGTATTAACGTCACAAATAGTTAATTTAGTGCACACATTTTTTATTTTTAATATCCTCAGTTATTTAGTTTTATTTATATTCATTCAAAGCTTTTGCATTATCTATTAATTCTAAAATAAACATTTTTTAAATTCATTACCGCTATTAGCAATTATTTTCAAGTCCGTTTATGATGAAGGAAAATGCATTTTATTTATTAGAAATGCTGTAAAGTGTCAGTTTAGACTAATCTGCTTAAGTTATTTGCATCATTTTAGAAATGGACAATCATTAAGTTTTTCACCATCAGCAAATATTAATTCTAACTATAGAATAAAATTCAAAATAAATCCATGAAACTTTTTTTTTCTGCTAATCTTCAACGTTACTATTTTATTGTAATTGGATTATAATTATTATTTTTTTGTGGAAAGTAAATGAGATGGATTTATTCATAGAAACATAATTAAAGATTTTACTTTTTTAAAAAATATTAACATTATATAAAAATGTTAAATTATTTAAAATTGTGATTATACTTTTTTTTTTTTTTAAAAAAAAGGTACTACCATTTACTTCACTTTAATTGATGGGGGAAAAGGTGCCAGATGGCCAATCAAATTATAATTGATGTGTAATGTGTTAATATATAATTTTTACAGTATAATGAGAATATAACCATAAGTTTAAAAACGTTAATCAACAATTAAAACAGATCAATCTGGAAAACTACAATAATTTTTATTATAAATATATTTTTTTAGGCCTATTGTAATAAATTTTCAATCTTTTAATTCAGTATGCACTTTTTTTTAAATATTAATAATTTTTATAAATAATGCTATAAAGGCTCTGATTTAGAAGGCATTAATTGTCAATCTTACTACAACTAATTTTTTTCAAAAGTATTTGAAACATATGCTTATAATGATATTATAGATCAAATGGAAACCTATTTTCCAGATTTAATATATTTCATTCTATAAATAATTAATCTCAAATTGATGTAATTTGTTTTGACTTTATAACAAACTTATAATAAAAATGTCTTCCTTGGATTCATATAGCTTTTTTGGATTTGTAAATTGTTTGAATTTCAATTAGATATTTTATCTGCTCCATTGTAAACCCACTTTGTTTACTGAATGTATTTCTTCCTAAAACATGTTTTTGTAAATATGGTACATCATTTTTGAAGTTTTGTTTGATATTTTTTTTGTAATTTATATTTTAGATTATACGTCACACAATATGATTTATTATTATATGTTGATGTAATTTATTTTGATTTAAGTATAATATTTGCCACACAAGCCTATAAAAAAATTTAAAACTATTAGTATGCAACTAAAAATCTATAAAGATAGTTTTAATAAATAGTACTCAAACAATAATTAACACCTAAATGTAAATAAATACTGCACTATATCTTTACAAAAAGCAATCAACATTTTATAAATAGATATTTTCAGTATAAATAATACATATAATGCATACATTAAAAAGGGCTTATTTAATACTTTAAAATAGAAGTAGATATTTTATACAAGAACAACCAATTATACAGAAAATATTTCATAAAAATTTTGCTTTATGTTTTAATTTCAATAGTATTTACTAGATATGTTAATAATATTTTGAAAAGCTATTGAAAATGAAAATTGTTGCATTTAATAGGCTTTCTTCAATATAATATATATATATATATTCTACCAAAATATGTGCACAATTATGAATTACTGTGGTAATAAAGTTTGGTACAAAAGAATATTGTTACTTTGTGGAGCCAGGCTTTTGATAGAGCATATCTTTGTCAAAACTTGAAAATTTAGCTCAGCAAAATAGCAAATATTGTTTTGTACCAAAAATTTATTATTGTAATAGTTTGATAATTGTCTACATACTCTGGTAAAATATATTTAATTACACATTATCTATGGTATATACATATAATATGAAATAGAAGTTCATGTAACATTGCATTAGTCAAAAACAAAATTTCATTAAAATTCTTCCACCCTCATGATTTCATCCATTAACAAATAGATATTGTCAAGTAAAATTCAACTAAACACACAACATATTACACAAACAAAATAGCCTTTCCATTATTTACTTCAAAAACCAATTTTCTTTAACATCAAAGAATGTCTTCATGAGAATAAAGTCTCAGATTCAAAAAATTTTAACATCAAAGTTTCTTTTATTCTTTTTTTAAATTCACTTTTTGACAAATAATATTTTATGATCTGTATTCAGTTCATGAATATACAAATCTGAGATATGATATATATTTTTAATTATACTTTTATGAACTTTAACTATTTCAATAAGACTTAATTTACTCTGATTTATATAAATTTTATGATAACTGCAAAGAATCTTATAAATTACCCCCAGAGTTGATTTGCAATAAATTGAATACAGGTCATAAAATATTATTTGACAATGCAGAGGTTATTTTTTATGAAAAAAGTGAATTGAAAAGAAGAGTAAAAGAAACTTTGATGATAAAATATTTTGAATCTAAGATCATCAATGTTATGAAGAGATCCTTTGATATTAATGAAAGTTGATGATGGGAAGGTTATTTTGATTGTATATACATGTTATATGTTTAGTTTAATATCACTTGACAAGGTTTATTTGTTAATGAATAAAACCATGGTCATGGAAGAATTTTACTGAAATTTTATTTTAGGATAGTATTGTAATGTTATATGAATTTCTATTTTATTTATAATTACTAGTATAGTGCTAAGCAGTATTTCATTTTTACACTAATATAGTTTATATATAAAGAATAAAAATCATATCAATTATAGGCTTTCTTCCATCTCTCTCTTCTCTCTCTCTCTCTCTATATATATATATATATTGTAATGATCCGGGTAATGAAACTTAATGTGATCTGCACTACAGGGCGCTATCTAGGCACTTGAACCTAGAAAAATTTATAAAGTAGGCAGATACGTAAGTAAAAAAAAATTTTTATTTTATTTTTTATTTTATAATATATTTTGATATCTGGTCGTTAGCCCAAGTCACTAGCTCAGGGAGTAGCAGAGATTTAGTAATATAATATCTTATTTAATTATATTTCAATATTAAAAAATAAATAAAATAAGCCACTGCCAGTAATTAACATACAAAAATTTATTTACGCACATATATATATAACATTTAACATTATTATTTTAGTATGTTTATATTTAGATTTTAATTTGATTTTATAATTTAAATTTACATTTTAATTTTTATAATATTATAAGTTTACATTTTAATTAAGTTCGCACAGATGGATTTATGAAAGTTTGTTTTATAATGTTGAGTATAGATCGGTTACATAGATTACACGGTTAAAAACATTTCAAAGTAAACATAAATGATCAAAATACAAAATCATTGATACCGTCAATTGCATAGGGAATACAAGAAACCCAATGGTGTTCATCATAAGACACCGCATTAACACCAATAACTTAAAAGACATCCAAATAAATACATCTTAGATACTCACCGTAAGGTATCAGTATTTACCGAATGTCTATATATTTTGATCACCTATGAAAACCCAAAACATAATTAACCGATAACCAATCCATGCAAGCGTCTATAAACAACTTAAATTTAATGCATTTTTATTTAGTGTCAAGTATGAATAGACTACATAGATTTGCATTTGAAAGAAAATATTCTATCCTTATTTAACCTTAGGCCAAAAGTTCACAGTCGAACTAACGCCAATTCATCTGATATATCGATGTATTCAATGTAATACGAAATACGGCAGCACAAAAAGTTAAGAGAAGAAATTGCCTCTCATCAGATAGGAATACATACATCTATCTGACAAGAAGAGCAATAAAAAACTGATAGAAAGGAACTGCGGTCTCCGACTTATAATTCCTTCCATAGGCAAACTGGTGAGTGCGGCGTATACAAACGATTCTGCCCATAGTGAATCTTGCATTACATCTACTAACTACACCAATATATCCCATCCATTGACCCAATTTAACTACAAAACAAATAACCTAAGATTACCCTCCCCTAATATAACTTTACAAATCTATATAGCCATTCACACCCGACTTAAGTTTAATATTTATATAACTAGTTTAATGAAAAACAGAAATCATAATAAAACTTAAAGAACAAATAAATAAATAAATGGAAATGATTTTACAAAAGAAATACATTAAATAAAATTATAGCTAATTAATAAATAATGTTGGTCAGATAGGATTCTATTTCTTAATTATTTTAAATACGGAAAGTTTTTAATTTAATGTTTATAGTGCTTCAAAATGTTTTTAAAGTTCTTACGATTTTTTTTCAACATTCCTCTTTATTCATTGCATGACATTTGGAATCCACATTAAATCCCCTGATGATCCTGTTGTCCTCAGTATAAGAAAAGCGATGTTTCATTTTTCCATTTTTATAACAACTGAAGGAATTGAAAGTGTGTCTTTCAATCCCTTCACCTCCAACTCTCCGACTTAACACATCTCAGTCCTCTCTTAATAATAATAATTAATAATTTCCAACTTTTTTCTTTTATATTAATCTTAAGGATTGACTCAACATTACGTCATCGATGATGGTGGTCTTTTCACTGAGGTCCGATTCCATAGGGATTTCTTTTTATTTGCTAAAAGTTTCTATTGTTTTCCTATCTGACCGTTGTTTATATATTTAAATGCCCAAGGGCTTATTCACTTGGACTAATTAAAATAATAATTTCCATAACATTAATTAACCTGTTTTCCAAATCCAAAGATATATTTAAAGATAAATTTAAAGATATAATTTTATCTCCAAATCTTTTTAAAGTTTAGTTTTAAAATACTTTTTCTTTAATAAAGTTTTATTTTAATAATTTTTCTCCTCTGTGTGATTAATATATATACGAGTTTAAGGTAGAATTTATTTTCAATTTTTCTGTCTTAAAAAAAATTTTTAAATGCGAACTTTTTATTTTAATGTTTAATAATAAAAAAATAATGTAACATCATCTGTTTTCATTACAATATATATATATATATATATATTGTACCGGTAAAAAGATATCTTCGATCTGTCTGTTTCAATATATATATATATAATAGTGACCTTTAGCTTTAAACATAGAGATAAATGTCCAGTGATATAGTTATTCAGTATTAAAAAAAGAGACAAATGTTTCCATAGTTTAATTTTTGTACTAAGTTAACTATATTGTTGCTTAATATTTACATCATGATATATTCTTTGAACCAATTTATAATAACTATTATAATTTTTAATAGCTTTAAAAGTCATTTTAATAGTTTATTTGTTATTCTTTAAATTCATAGATAATTATGATTTTTAAAGTGCTTAGTTTTGGGAATATTATTACTCTCAAATGATAGTAAGTTAATTATAAAAGCATTAAGAGTAAAAATATCTTAATACTAACTATTAGTGTATTAATTAATATTAGAATTGAAATCTAATGACTAGTTTAAATTTTAATGCTAAATTATTAATATTTAAGTTAACTGTTAATAAAAGTGCATTTATTGAAATAACTTTTTAATAATTAGCATGTCTTATTTAATGATAGTTGTGATAAAAATTAATATAAGTAAATAATTTTTAAACTAGTTAATTGAAAATAATAAATAATTAATTTGATCAGTTATTTGTTTTCAAGTCAAAGATTTATGTATTAGTGTATGAATATGCATGAAATGTAATTTTTTATCTTAGCTTCCTTGTTGGTTTAATGTTAAAAATTATTTGAAAAATATTTTTTTAAAAATTTTTCTTAAAACATTCTGGGAACTTAATTTAGTTAAGTAATACAAATATGATTAAAAGAATAATGTAAGGTAATGTTATATTCGAAATAATGTAATATATTATGTAATATTTTATTTTATTGTTATTGTAATATATTATTAGTTTTAAAGTTGTAATTAATAAAGTGTAGACAGATATTTAAATTAATTTATTTTTAGTAATATTTCCAGAATACTAATCATTTCATAAAGTTTATAATTGTATGTCAAAGGTGAGTAGACTGGATATTAATTTCAATCTTTAAAAATCATTCACATAACATAACTTATAAATGCAACTAATAAAGATATTAGCATACACTCATGTATTTGTTCTTTAGTTATTTTCTTGTTGATTTTACTTGCTAAAATTTTATTAAGTTTTAATTGTTTTTAATAAATTTTTGTTTGTTTTTAAAAGTAAAATATGAATTACTAATTTAATTTGTCCAAGCTCAGAAAATTGAAACTGAAACTATTAAAACTTGAAATTTACATTGTAGATAAATATGATGGAAAGGTCAACAAAATATTTAATAATAATCAAATTATTATTATTTGACCTATGTGCTGTAAGGGAATTCTGCATTATCCAGCATTGTTATGTAAGAACTTTTATTGATTTTAATTTACTTATTAGAAATAGACATTATTATATACAAAAATATTAAGACTGCTAAATACTTAAAACTATTTAAATATTATTAAACAGTTGTATTTAATAAGAAAAATATTTTTACTTAAATATTTGTACTTTGAAATAAGATTTTCCATGGATTTATCATTTTGAAATGATAGACTGTTGGATTATAGATTGCAAAACCTGCCTTACAATAGCAATAATTTATAAATATGTTTATTAAATTTAATTATGTTCCAACATGGAATAATTAATTTAATCCAAATTATATTTTCTTGAATCAATTAAAGTGTATTTTAAATAGACATTAATAATAAAAAAAACTTTTTGAAAATTATTATAATGTACATTTTATACTTATAAATGTTGATTTAATAAGGATAATATTAATTATTTTACAAGATAAATTATTTTAAATGCTATTACATTTAAAAATAACATTTTTATTAGTATCAATGAAGTGAAAGCTGTTCACTCGCTAACCATTGCTATCACATTTAAGTTAACAAAGTAAGGAAAAATATTTCCATGAATTAAAAATTTTAAAGTTATTGACATTTATAACTTCATAAAAGTTTAATTACTTATTTTATATAATTAAAAAATAATATTCCTTGATATTTAATAAAAAATACATTCAGGGTATATTATTATATTTGAATTATTAGCCTTTCTTTGCAGTAACTAGAATAAATTATATTGAAGATAGTTCAAGTATTATAAACTTATTCTGTTTTATTATAAATGTCTGCTTATTTTTTGTGCCATTATTATTAGTCAAAAATCTGCTCTACTATGGAATATATTATTTTTCAAAGGAATAAATACTTTCACATTTTATTATCAATATATGCTTTCCAAAAAGACAAGAAGAATTTAATATAATACTGTATGAAAAGTTAAAGATGCATCAGTATTTGCATTTATTTTGAAATATATTTCATGAAAGGGTAATGGCCATAAATATATTTTTATGCTATCATTTATATGAAAATTTATTGCAAATGTTCATTTTAAAATGCTTTAGGTATAGTTTAAATTTTGATGTTTTTAAATAAATTGGAGAAATCTTAAATGTTTTCAGAATGACATTTATAGTGACTGTATCTTATTAAATGGTTGAAATACCAAAGATGAAGAACTTTCATTTTTATTTGATAAAAAGATATAGTTTTAAGTCTCAATATTTATGATGCTGTATTATGCTATATATTTTTCTTTATTTTATTTTATACATTGTTATTAGGTATAGTTTTATAAATTATTAATAAACTGCATTTTACTCAAAAGTTTTCAAAATATTTCTATTTTATCATGTTATATTTTAAAAGTGTTAGGTTTAATCCCTTTTTATAAGTTATTTATTTGAATGTATACACTTATGATAAACATAATGGAAGCTGATGTATATTTTATTGATTGTTTTTATGCCATAATTTATTTTACTAGGTCACATTTGGTAATAATTATTTATATTAGCAGCTTTACATATCAGTTTATTGTTATATTATTTAAGAGATTATTGAAGTAGTTTCTCTCTTGTTTATTTGATGTATATTCCTTTCTTATTTTCAAAGAAATAATAGCTTTGTCCTTTTTATGTTACTTTTTATGAATTAAATCATTCTTCATGTCATATTTCAACACACAATGCTTTATTTAAAACAAATGTTATTATTCTTATTGTATTTTTGATAATCTATTCTCATAGTTATATGTTCAGAAATAGATTCCTAGCTTATAAATTTCCTCAGATGTAGGTGCTTTGTTTCTTGAGTTCATACTATGTCTTCCTTTTTGAATTGCCTTATAATCCAAATGTGGATTTATTTATCATGCATTTTTGGTGTAAAGCCAAGTGTAGCTTATTGCCATGACTCTATCCTAACAATTTATATACTTATATCATCTTATTTTCAATAGAATTCTTGGTTAATTACAGTCTAGGTGGTTATTGATTTGATGTGTAGATCTTGTTCTGTTTTGCCAGTATTTCAGGACATAAATCTCATAAGCATTCAATTTAAAAATTAAAGTTATATTTTTGGCATTAATAAATGATATATATCTCCTTCAACAGCTATTTCACCACTAGATTGGTAAATGTTATTTGAAAAGTATTAAATACATTCATAGGAGAAATAATATAATTGAATGGTTGTAAATAAGTCAATTGAATGGTTGTATTGTAAGATTGAGAACTTATTATAATAGTAATATTACAGAAAGTTTTCATAAACCAGTTAATAATGGTTTTTATTTAATAGTTATTTTATTTTTTTATTGATTCATCTGTAAATCATAAAGTTATAATTGTCCTTTATATTAGATAATGTAATAGTATATTTAAATGATTTCATCTGATAGATATTAAAGTTTTGTATGTTAACTGTCTTTATTGTCAAAAATAAATGCTATTTTTATTGTTAATTCTCTTTTGAGTATTTATCACCATTCACACATATATTATTCAAAAATATAAATATTACAAAGATTATTATAAATTTATCCATAATTGGATGTATTGAGAGTACATGAACATATCTTATTGGACATGGGAGTCATTTTACGACAATTACATTTCCATGTAAAGAAAACATCTAAAAAATTGATTAGTTTATTTGCTCATTATTAAGAGACAATATAATCAATTTCATGTATTAAAAGATCACTGATTCTGTATTGAAATCATTTTATTTCATTCAGAAAAGTGTTTTGATTATTCATTATAGATTTAAATGATGAAGTTGCTTAATTTAACTTCAAAAGTAGTTGCATAGAATGTGTTAGGGGTATTCTGAATGACCATAAAACCCCTTATCCACTCATTATAGATGAATGCTTTCCTAGTAAATTATTTTATTTTAAATTAAGAATGTGACACATTTATTTTTAATAATTAAAATTATTATCATTATAATATTGGGGAAATATTATTTTAAGGGTAAGAGTATATCTCACTATGAAATTACTAGGATTTCATTCTTTGTTTAATAATCCTAAATTTAAAAGAGAAGGCAAAATTCACATTAATTAAACTGTTATTTAAGAGAACTCTGAGATATTAATTTACAGAAGAGTGTTAAAGAAATTATTTTAATTCAAAGTAAAAATTATTTTAAGGAAATATTGTAGTAAAACATAATAAGACATACTTTTGTTTTTATATAAAGAATTCAATTGTAGATCTGATCGTAGTCATAAAAATATTTGTAATGTTTTTTAGATGTATTGTGATTGGAAGAGGTGTTATAGGTGGAAAATTTTAAATATAATCTAAACCATTAATATTCCTAACAATAAGATCTGTCTTAATTGTAAGGTAGAGTATGGGAAGTCTCGTCTTAAATTTTACTAAGTGTTGCATTTCACTTTACTAGTGCTTATTCATTATTGTTATTTACCCTTATTGATTTTATTGTTGTAGCAAATGACATTTCATAACCCCTCTGAGCTTAGCTAATATTATTGCTTAATTTATGTACTTATTGAGATGGTTTATCTTGCTATTTTAGAAGTTATAATTTTAGCTTGCACAATGTGCTGGCTATTCAGTTGGTGTGAGAGTTCCAGTCATATTGTTGATCTCTTTCTTTTTTCTATTGATTTTTAATTTTATAAAAATTAGAAATAAAGAGATTATAATCATGTAAACAGAGATAACTTTTACTTTTTGATATTGTGAGGAAATCAACTACTAATTGACTATCCTGAAACTAAACAAGTTTCCTCTATTAACTTATATAACAGCTTTTTTTGTTTTAGTTTTTGTGATATGAATTTAAATCCAGGAAGCTATATTTTTATAGATGTGAGAATGCAAAATGCTACCAACTTCTTTGACATTCTTTAACTAGTAATTAATGTTCTCCAGAGAGTTGAATAAGTCAAATTAGATATTTTCATCAACTTTTAATTTAATAAACAATAAAAGTAAAGGGATTATATCTATGTAAGCAGAGATAACTTTTATCTTTTGAAGTTTCCAGGAAACTAATTACTAATTGACTATCCAGAGGCTAAAACGTTTTCTCTATTAATCTATACAATAGCTATTTTAAAACATTTTAAAGAATGAAAATGACATTTTAAAAATCTAGTTAAAATATCATGACATGATATATCCAAGAAAACAACGGATTCCAACTTGTTATGCAGGCTGAAATAATAATACATTGTCAAAGCTACTTTTTAATCATGATTTGATTAATACTGAAGCATTTAAATAAATTTATAGTGAGACAATAAACAACTAGAGATATGAGAATTTGAAGTATCACAGACTTCTCAATTTTCATCTAAAATCTAAACCTTTTAACAGTGAGCCATGTACATTATTTTAATGTTTTTATTAATAGATTGTAAAATATTTTAATAAATGGAAATTCTGTTTTTAAAATTTATTTAAAGTTTCAAGTCACAATGTTTCTAAGAAAACACCCTCTAAATCACTTTTTAATGAAAAAATGGCAGCTTTTGGTCATTACTCAAGCTCTTAAATAAATTTATAGTGAGATAATGAACATATATAAGTATAATAAACTTTTTTAAATTTTCATTTGAAATCATGACTCTTCCACAGTCAACAAAGATGACATAGTCGAGAGGTCATCGCACCCACCTTGCAAGCAAGTAGTTGGTTGCAGATGGGTGTGGGTTCACATACCAGCCGATGCTATGACATATGAAAAAAAAACAAAGATGACAAGTTTTGTTTAAAAAATAGTTGAGACAATGTACTATGATTTCAGCTTGCACCATAAGTTTTAATTGGTTATTACCTTAGAAACATTATGGCTTATAACAAACTCGATTTTTAAAAACAGATTTCTTATTTATTAAAAGCTTTTACTACATATATAAATTGTAGCTAACAAAAGTAGGAGAACTACCATTATAGGGAATTAACTAAATAAAAAAAAACACTTCCTACAAAATAACTATAATAACTATGCAGTTAACAACCCCTCTCAGAGTTTTAAAATAAATAAATAGTTATCAATAAATAAGAAATTATGGTATCTCAGGGTTTTATAAATAAATTAAGTATAAATAAACTTTTAAATCAATATAGCTAGATAACAAAAGACATTTTATTGTACCCAAATATACTCTACCGTATATTAG
Source organism: Epiperipatus broadwayi (assembly GCA_028023455.1). Taxonomy (NCBI): domain Eukaryota; kingdom Metazoa; phylum Onychophora; class Udeonychophora; order Euonychophora; family Peripatidae; genus Epiperipatus; species Epiperipatus broadwayi. The sequence continues at coordinate 1,251,731 of JAQFVV010000107.1, forward strand.
CTTTAATTTTAAAGACATAAATGCAAAACAATAGTAACTAACATTAATAATGCTATTTTGTAATAATATGTGTATGCATGACTAAGTACTTTATTTATAATAAATAATAACTATTAATTAACTATGCTCTCATTTATTAATCTTTTTTATAAATAAATATTCTTGGCATAAATACTATCAAACTAGAATCTATTAAAATTTATGCTATAAAAATTAAAAGTATTATATTATAAAATAAAATAAAAAGATATCACATTACAAAATCAGGAAAGTCAAAGTAATTTGGACTTTGGAAATATAAAATTTTAATATTCGAACTCAATTATATTTAGCATGTTGTTAAGACAGACATGCATTAAAGAAAGGTTATTTAAAATTGCATCAAAATAGCTTTAAATATAATTATTAAATATCTGAAATAATGTTTTATTTGATATTTATTTACTATTATATCATCAGTCTTTTAAACTATGCACGTTTTTCTAACACAAAAAACATTATATGATTTCACTGTAATTAAGAAATACTTGTATACTCTATATGTGTGAATCAACAAAATATACATAGCATTACAGAATACCTACTCAGGCTATAATATAAATCATCGTGTTTTGTTTATTGAATGATTGTACAACATTAAATCAGAAAATTTATTAAATGAAAAACAATAATATGGTAATTAATAGAACTAAAACTAGCATTGACTTATATTAATAAAGCAACTTATTTTTCATATGATTTTGTATTGGAGGAAATCATATATATATAATATAATTTTCTCAATACAAAATTAGCTATTAATGCTACTGATCCCAGCATAATATTTAACTGGGAGTTTATTTTCATTTAATTGCATAGTAATAAAACTTTTAAATGTTGATGAGGCATATTATGATTTGCAAAAAATATCTTCTTATATTAACATATGTTATTTTTTCTCTCTTGTCATTCCTTTTTTATCTGTTGTATGAAATTTTGGATGAAATATGTTAATTTATATAAAACTAATAAGAAAAATTATTAAATACATTTAGAAATATATCTCAAATTGTTTATTTATATTAACAAATTTTTTAATTGTCATTTTTTAATAACAACAACAATAACAAGAATAATAATAGTAATAATTGTTTGAATTTTTAAATATGTTTATCACTAATTATTTTTATTGTATTATTATCAATATGATGTTTATATATTTTTGTTAATGTCAATTTCCCGAGATTACTATTAATCAGATGTCTTACTTTTTTATTCTATTGTTAACAATAATTGGAAAATTTGAAATTAAGTTTTTATATATTTTTTGATAAAAAACATAACTCATTCAAAATTAATTTTAGCTAAAAAAATTATTTAATAAATAAATGTTATTTGATGAAAGTATTTGTTAACTTTACAAATAATCATTCATAAACAAATATGACATGTCTATTTCCAAAGAAACTAAGGTAAAGAGAGAGAAAAAACAAACAAAAAATATAGTTAAAATGAGATTTGCGATACTTATTCAAAGCAATCTATAAAACTTAATCAAGTCCATATATGGCACACACGACTTTTTTGGGACTATTTATTTAATATTTTAAGGCACTATTTTTAATTTCTGTAGCAAACTTTTTTCTAGTGAAATGTTTTCCTTATCCTGCCTAAGCATAGTTATATTCAATTCCCAGAATAATAAAAACAATAAACATTGTATCGTTTTAGAGTTTTTCTAAAATAATTTTCATAACATAAATGAGTCATGCCTCTCCTACAAAAATCATCCTCAAGCTCATTACAAAATACTTATCGAAAAAATCTGTTATTCTTTAACCATGATATAATCCAATTAAAGTCTGCAATCAATAACTTGAAAATATATCAATTAATTTAAAAATTTTAATCTGCAAACTTTTTAGAATAATTTTTTTAAAATGTCTTTATATTACATAGACATGATGTTTATAATCTCCCATTAAGATAAATTTGACAATATAACAGGTCTTTATAGAATTGATAAATTAATATAATGAAAGAAAAGCTATCACAAAGTAAATCATAAACTTGTACCAAATAACTCTTTTATAATTCTGTTAATTATAAAAAATATTAGATAAGCAACTATAGCACAACAGATGCAGTAACATAATGACTATTGGTCAAAATATATTTTAATTATTTAATATAGCAGTTAATTCACAATTACCCATGAATTTAATAATTTTATAAATCTTGACAATATTTTAAAACACTAAATATCACATGATCACCATTTCTTGTTTCTCAAAACCACAAACTAGAAACTAGTCTGGGGATATTGGATGAGTAGGCACTAGATAGGGATTTTATACACAAGCCTTCTGGCATCTGTTAATTATTCTGGCTTGCATTGAGTGGCACTACTGTATGAAGATTAGCAAATGTTCTTAAATTTTTTTTATAATTACTGGAAATTATGCATTGCCTCCTGTTTATAAAATTATCTACAATATATACACTTTCATAATTAGATTAATCATAATCAAAGTTTAATAGATCTTCAAAAAAATATTTTTTTTAACATGATTAACCTATAGAAGACATAATAAAAAGAAATAAAAAACAAACAACTGATTTTTAAAAAGGCATTTATCAGCAATATAGTTAAAAAAAAACTAAACTTTTTGTGCTTTCTTAACATTGTGTCAAAAAATCCATCACATCAATGTGAAGATAAGATATTTTATATCTGATATCTTTCATTATCAATGATACAGTAAAATAGCATGATTGTATTAAGTAGGCTGTAAAGTGAAATTATGGATATGGCATATACTCAGTTTATTAATATTGATAAAATGATAGTAACACAGAATTTTAATATCATTTCATCATGAGGTGAATCTTGCTAAATGTTGGAAATCAGCTGGTCTCATTGAGATTAGTCAGAACATATGCTACACCTACCTGTCTTATAGTGTTGTTAATTCCAGATGAATTGATATTTATTTACTCAATGTTGCAATTTTAAAATAATATTCACAATTATTTTACCATTCATCTAGTGATCATAAGATATTTATTTTGTTATGTCTTACAATTTTTTTTAAAATTCTTGCCATAAAATTTTTTAAAATTCTAATAAGGTCTTTAAAGAGCTTTATTAAAACCTATGGCTTTTTAAAAGTAAGGAACATTAAAAATTTCAATCATATAATGCTAAATTATAAAAGAACGATATGTATAATTTTCACTATGATTACATTTATGTGGCTAGCAAAATAAAAGCTTATCTTCCACCAATAAATTAGTTAATCAAAGATTCAAAATATGATGACAGATTTATTTTGCTTATGGTAATTATTATAGAAATCTATTTCCAAAAATGTGTATATTTTTTTAGGGAATGACAAATTTTGTAAAACAAAATGACCATAGATAGGCAACAGACACAATTCATTTCATGTTTTGTCATAACATCACATAGTAAATAAATGAGTTTTATTTTCACTTAACCATATAATATAAAGAACATAAAGATGAGAAATACAAAGTACAGAAAATATCTAGAACATATTTCCATGATTCTGAAGGAATCAATTGTAATGTTATTGTCCACATATAACTACTAATCATGCAAGGAATTAAAACAATTCTTTTGTAGGTCATCCATATTATATTCTGTAATCAAGTCTTTTTGTGTTGCTATAATTATTTCTCATAAACAATGGGTATCTTGCTTCATTATTATCATGATTATTAAACATTCATTAAAAATATGTTCATTCCAACTCCAAAGAAAGACAAAATATAAAGAAAATGACTGTTCAAAACAAAAATAAACACAAATATATCTACATACACAGTGTTATATCATATGCTGGTCCCAAGGAATATTTAACTGACATCTTGCAAAGCTTCCTTTTAATTTCTTCCATAGCAAACTTTTCTTTCTGAAAGACTTCAATGTTGTACCTAATTATAACTTTTCATTAATCTTAGTCAAAATCAGTAATTTGTCATTATAATGGATTTAAAGCACCATGTTCAGAAAGTTGAAGAAAGTATCAATAGGTTTGTAGATTTGACAAAACTTCCTTAAATGAAAATTTTAAGTGCTTCTATGTTTTGTGCATATTTGTATATTTTATATATAGTAGTTTAAACATCAAAATTGCCTATTAGAACAAATGCTTCAAGTGCCATTTAATGGCAATTTTAAAACTACAATATTTATCCAATTTTTATTTCATGATTTTTTTTTGTATAGAATCCACACAAATTGAAACTTAAACTAAGTAATGTAATGATACATAAATCTGCTTCAATTTTTTTTCATGATTTTCAAGCATTTTAAGTCTACTCATTTCCAAGTTATCTAATTATAACATGTTAAAATGAAGCTAAGTATCTGTATTTTGTAGGACTGTTTAGTCATACCTAATGATTTAAAAGATGTATTCAAGAGAAAATAGAATGTTGTGGTATTTTTTTTTTTTGCTTTCTCTTAGCTTTATTAAAAGTATGCTATTATGCTTTTAATTTTTTTTCCAGTGGAAAACTTCTCCAGCTGCCACAGCTCTGAATGTGTCAAATGTTTAAGGAGATTATTTTTTATTTGCTTTTATTTAAAATTAAATCAGAAGCTTTTAATCACCAACATGTGATTTGATAGATAGGTCAAAATTTCACCATGAAGTAATTTTGTAATAAATAACATATTTTATTCACGAATAAAATATATTGCAACTAATGTTTTTATTGCAAATTTCATCAAATATTTGTGGGAATGCAATCTCACAATAAAAATTCTAATAAGACTAATGAAATGGCATTAATAATAAAACATTAAATCGATCTCCACAAGATTTATTAAATAATATCAAAAAATAAATTCTATTTATATAAATTATTATTATGCCAAAGAACTATTGTTATATATTTTAGGTAAATCCAATTCTGGAAACAAAAAAGACAGCTGTTGATATAATCATTAATTAATAAAAACTAAAAATTACTGTTGATCCCTTTTTTTGCTTTGTTTTAGTCGTTTTAGATAAATCAGAATCTAAGTGAACGATAAAATGTGAAATGTTAAAAACTTCCATAGTCCGATCAAATGCCATTGTTGTATATATTATAAGATCAATTTCTTGTAAAAAGATATATATATATTTAAATAAGATATTTATTTTATACAGATGATGTTTTTAAACTGTAATAATAATCAGCATTAATCTAATGCACATGCGCTTTGTGGATTTTAACTATAAATGAATACTCTCACTTTCTAAAGTCTTTGTGAAAAGATAGGATGAATCCATCTATCCTTTCAACCCAAATGTTTAAGTATGGGCAAATCTTAAGTATTTGGAAATGAGAGCATGAAGATATTAAACAATCACTTTTTATTACCTTTACTATGCCTGAATGAATGATGCTTGAGAAATTTTACTACAATTTACTAAGTCATTCTCGACATTTTTTTCTTCTGGTAATTATATTTTAAGATAAAATTTTATTATTATTATTATTATTATTATTATTATTATTATTATTATTATTATTATTATTATTATTATTATTATTATTATTATTATTATTATTATTATTATTATTATTATTATTATTATTATTATTTTAAATTTTATTATTTTAATTTTCATATTTTATTTTCTGATTTTATTAGTTTACTATAACAGACAACAAGTATTCACATCTATATAGGATCATAGAACACAGAATAGACGCCAGATAATAAAGTAAACTAAATTGATATTTATTGTTTACTTCAAGCAATGGATATCAATTTAGTTCAGGAATAAAGTATTAAAAAGAGTACTGTATTTAATATAGAATTTGACAGCAAAATAGGAGAGTTTAAGAATATTTTGATATGTAACTGAAAAAATACTGAATACAAAAACCAGCTCAAATGTACTCATTTTAAAATGTCATTTTTTTAGCATCTTTTTTTCCATTAGAACTATTCTGAAATATACAAACACTAATTACCTTTTATAAGAGAAAAACAAATAATATATTTTCATGACAAAGTGCAAATTTCATATTCATCTGTTCTTTCATAACTGGACAATAAAGTGACACTGCTGTGATGAGATCTTTATTCTTAATCTAAGAATATTTATGCATCTACTCTTTGAAAAATGTTGGATATTTAACAGAGATAAGATTTAAAGACAAAAAGTTCAACAACTAATTAAAACTACAAAAAAGATAGATATTTTTTAAGTTGTGGTTTCAGTATAAAAGTTTTTGATACAGTGAAAATAATTCATGGATCCAAAAAATATATTATAATTTTATTAATTTAATAAAAGACACTCTTTCAAATAATAATAATGATGATGATATTTAAAACTGGTGAAGAGAATATAGTTGAAAATACGAATTTTAATGACTTAATTATTCTATTTATTCTTTCATGTTTAGACAAGAATATTCAGCTTAATTAAATTAAAAAGCAGTTTTAAAATATGATGGCAATATGTTAGCCTCTATTAGAATTTTTTAAAAATTTATTGATCCAAAAATATTATTTTAAGAATGCTTCTATTATTAAATTTATAAAAATTAAGGGGTCAGGAAATAATTCAGTAATTTATCATAAAATATCATTGTTATTCATTGTTGTAAAATACTTTTAAAAATTTGAATAGATTATTTTCAATTATAAATGAATATGTCAAAAAGTCAATAATGTTATAAAAAATGAAGAACCACTATATATATGGTTTTTATATGGTTAAGCAGAAAATTCAGAAATATCAGAAGAAAAAATATATACATTGATTTTATTGATTTAATCAAGTTATCTGATTCAATTAATCAAAGAGATTTATGGAAGTGTATTTTATTCAAATTATATAGCTTCTGCATTAGGAATAAGAGAAAAAATTATTATAACTGATGGAGGAACTAAATCATTTAAATTAAAATTGGTGATAAACAAGATTATGTATTAGCTCTACTTTTTATTATTATTAAAATAGTTGTTGAAATATTTTAATGGCAAAGTTATTATCAAGAAGTGATGATTTAGCTTTGAAGATAGGGTTTTTAATTTGAACCTATTAAGAAACAAAAAGAACTTAATTTTGGACTTTCTGATGATTATGCCTTGATCTACAAAATGTTCTTAATTTTTAATTATTTAAAATTATTAAAAAAATCTTTAGCAAATCTTAGTTTAGATCTATATCAACATGAAAATGTGATTCAGTTAAATAGGCTAATTTTGATATTAAGAGGCAAACAAAATTCCAATATGTTGCTACTGGTCATTTCATAAGTTAAAAAATAAGGTATTTCATTCAGCATTGTGATATAAATGCTGCAACTTAATTGATTGTTCACATATCTGACATTTTTTAATTAGTTGCATTGAAGACAATCATCTACCCTATCAATATAACATAAAAAATCATTAGCAATTTTTTCTATTTTTCCTATTTTTATGCCATTCAGTGCAAGTGTTAGTAGTCAATAAATGCCAGATGGTGGTGTTTAATAAGTACTTATTCAGTTCCGCTTTAGCCAATATTCACAGACTAGTTTCCAACTTATGGTTTTTATCAATGAGAAGTTTTTTGAATTTTTTTTGTACCTTATATTTGAATGTTTTGGATTTAAGGCATAAAATTAATCAGGAAGCATTGAAAAATTTATTAATGAATTAGAAATGTGCAAGATGAAATCATGTGATGTATTGGTGGTCATGTTATAACTTTAAAACCTAGAAATATTTTACCTAAGGATGTTCCTAAGATTCTAAAAATAAGCCTGAACAATATTTTATGGAAATGCAAGACTTCATTAAACAGTGAAGATTATAGTGTTTTACTATAAGACATGACTGAAGATATAATACAATAGTTAGTTGCCCAGAAAGCCCTTTGTCTTCAGTTTCATTCAATTAATTGTCTGAAGTATGACTTAATTTATTTATATTCTTTTATATATAAAAAAATCCAATAAAATTGCTTTCTTACATTTTCTCTTTAAAAACTTTTTTATTTATTTACATGAACCCATGTAAATCCCTGCTAAGATATATTATTCCTGTGAACTTTGCATCTGGTAATGATGTCATGGCAATTAAGAATCCTGGTATGACTAATCCATGCCAAATAAACTGACCCTTTATTTTCCATTTTAGAAGATATTAAACAGTTCAGTTTGCCACAGTGACACCCCAATGTAATACTTCTCCCACATTATTTATAAGTAATATGGTTTTATATTTAAAATATATATTTATAGCTAAAATTTTATATATTTGTGTTTTAATTATTTTTTTTTGTTAAAATTTTGTATATGTTTTATTTAAAAATTATTTAAAATATAATATTAAACTTACAGTTAGCCACTTTGATAAAGCTTTATAGTCCAGTGCCTCCCCCCCCTTTCAATATAATACATCTCTTTCATCATTTATAAGTAATACAATTTTATATTTAAAAATACATTTACAGCTAAAACTTTATATATTTGTGTTTTTTTTTGTTAAAACTTTATACATATTTTTTTTTTTTTAAAAAATTTAAAATATAACATTAAACTTACAGCTAAAACTTTGTTACAACTCATCATTTAAAAAATGTTTCAGGGTTCTTATTCTTATTTTTCTTTTTTTCATAATGACTATATTTCTTCATCATTAAAATAAGATTTTTTTTTTAGATTTAAAGTTTGGTATTGCATGTGCTGGTTGTTTGTGATGACACAAAATGCTGTACCATGCCAGAAGTGAGTAGAATGGCTTTAACAGCATGAAGTGCCATACTAAAAACACACAACCCACAAGTAACTATTTTATGATGACTATATGGCTCTATTATTTTTTTAGATTTGAACTTTCATATTAAATGTAGTATGACATATTACTCTTGGTAACATTTTTCTAAGTTTGTGATATGTTTAAAATAACACCTCCATGGGATTTTTAAATAAATTTTACTGATTAGGTCTGTCTGTACATTTTTTGGAGATGTTATTTTAAACATATTACAAACTTAGAATAATATTACTTCATTAGAGGAATACATAATAGCAGGAATAATACCAAAATAAACATATATACTCTAATACATTATACACAAGTTTCCAATCTTTCAACTACTTCCTTGTAGCAATTGTCAAGAATCTATATATACAATATTGTTATAAATATGTATTTTTTATCTCGTAATATAATAATATTTCTGTAACATCTATTATCTTTTTTATGAAAAAAAAATATAAAAGGAAAAAAAAAATTATCAAACCAATATACAAAAATAAAATTTATCTAGATAATTTGATTAATAAATCAAAAAATGAAAATGATGAAAATATGAATGGAATTTATAAATTAGATGTTTAGATTGCTAGAAAGATAGCAAGAAAGCATCATATATTAGAACAAGAACAAAAAAAACTAAAAAACAGATTGAAATAGCATTTAAATGAAAAATATTTATATACATAGTAAGAAATTTAAGCATAAAAATTTTGATATAAACATAATAGAAAAGGTTAAATTATACAAGGAAAGAATGTTAAAAGCAATATTAACAATGAAAAAACAGTTTTAAATAGAACAAATTGCTAAACAATGATTTTAAGTATAAGTAATTTATAGTGGTATATAAATAATAATACATAAGAAATTGTTGTTATTGCTGGGTTTGTAAATGGTTTATACATTTGTACCAGATGTAATAAAAATGTTTTAAAAAATAAAGAATAGGGGGAGGTAAGTAATTGTAATAGTAAAATTTATATAATGAAAAGAGTTATATATAGATGCTAAAGAAATGTCATTATATTATGAGTTAAAATACATATTAATAACAATAAAATGTATATATTTGTAGATACTTGATAATGACTACAAGGAGGTAGCAGAAACATTGGAAACATGTTCATAATGTATTGGAGTATAAATGGGTTCCTGTAAATTAATAAATAAAAGGAAAAGAAAATAATTCTATTGCATTTTTTTATATATGAAAGATCATTTGGAATCATATTTTTAATACCACATGATCACCATTTCTTATGTTTGCTTATAACTGTTATTAAAACAGGCAAAACTCTCTATACACATTGCTACTCACTGCAAGCTAGAAACTAGTCTGGGAATATTGGACGAGTAGGCACTAGATGGGGATTTTATGCACAAGCCTTCTGGCATCCATTGATTACTCTAGCTTGCACTGAGTGGCAATACGTATAGAGAGTTTTGCCTGTTTTAATCATATTTTTAAATAGAAAATTAGTTTATTGTTATTAATTTTTTATTAATAATGATGGCGATGGTTTTAAAGAAAACCAGATGATAAGTGTTCGCCATTCTATCATTAATTAAAGAGCATATAATAAAAAAATAGAAAACAATGGAGATGTACAATTTGACAAGATAGTTCAGATTTTTAAAAAGTAAATTTTATTGCAGAAGAACTTAAAAAAAAAAAAAACAGAATATAGCAAGATATTAAATAAACTGACTGAAGACAAACATATGCTATATACGAATGTATTTGTGACTTATTGATTGATTTGTATGAGTATCATAGATTTAATGATTGATTTATATAAGTATCATAGTACTCACTTTTTAACTTTTTATTATTATTATTTTTTAAATTTAAAGGACGACTGGTTTACAAGAAGCTGCTAACAAGTTGCGTTATTAGTATATTTATCTTGTATATAAAACACTGGATATATATATGAAAGCTGTATTGTTAATGCTTAAAAGTTTCGTTTTAGATTAATTTAATTTGTTCATTTACAAAATCTAACAAAAGTAAAAACAGATATTCAAATCTTATTTTTTCCTTTCAATTGTTTTCGAAAAAAAAAAAGAAGAGAATATTATCAAATTAGAGATGTATACTGATTTTAATCAAAATCACGGAATTGCTAGGAAACCAGCACGCAAATTTTTAGACAAATAATTGTTGGAGAAATTCTTATACTGTACTCAAAACGTTAACTCGGCGTGAAAATCAAGAGAATATTTATATAAATAAAGCACTCATTTTTTCCCTTTCTAATAGATTCCCATTAAATATTTTTTTTATAGAAATTTTACAAAACACGCATATTACAATAGTGACTGACTGAATGGTGCAATTTTTAAAATTGATTTCGGAATAATTAGACGCAAAGGAAATTATTGTATAATTTTGAAAGCATTTGTGTCTTATCAAAAAAATGTGGTATCTCATTTATGATGGTCAATAAATACTCTGCTGTGATTAAATATTATTAGAAAGATGTCTAAACATGTAATTATTAGAGACAATATTAAACCATTCATAGAATTCAACATTTAATTGGAAAGTTTCTTTTTATTCAATTTAAATAACTAGATAATCATTCGCTATATATATATCTTAATAACGTAAAATATACTGAAGTATATAATTTAATACTGAGATACTAAAAAAATAAATAAAACAGAGACAAGCAATGACCAACTTCATACTGTTGCTAATCTAGTGTTATCACTTTGTCATAATCCCTTACTAACTATTTATGTGTAAATAATTTATCACAGATAATATTCAGACTGGCAATGCAGTCCATAGATAATGGATAGTAGAATAACTTTCAAAGATAAATGTCAATTGTGAATAACCAATAAAGAGCCTGATTGAGAATATTTCCTGCTGCCATGAAGAATAAGTTGTTGCTTCAGTAAAGGCTAAATACTGTTTCTGACACAAACAATCTTTTCTGATTCTTCTTTTTATTATTTCTTCAAATCAATGTAGAACTTAGTTATCATAATATTCTTATGCCATAAATGTTCTTCCCATAAAAAGTATAGTAGTAGAATTTTATGCTTGTGCAAACACATTTCTAACTCTAACTACATGTGCAGTAATTTTGATTCGAATCCCACCTTCATATTCATTTCGGATTAGCTTCTAATGTAAATGTGTTATCTGATCTGTAGCTATAAAAATATATTATTGTGAATGAAAAATGACATCCAAGTGATAGTACCCTATCATTAATTTATTTATAACAATTTTGATAAACATAATGTAAATATAAAATAAAATAAAAAATAAACAAATTTTATACTATATTAGTCTAAGTTTTTAAGTTTTTAAACAGGATAAAATAAATAGAGATCAAGTCAATAATTAGGTTGCAAATAAAACTTAACAGATGTAATAAGAGTAACAAGTTTTTACACACATTGATAAGTTTAATCACCGAGTAATGTTTAATGGCTGATTTTGGTAATTAAAATAGTTACTACTCTCAAAAAGTATTGTATTAAAGAGAAGTAAGCTGATGGATTTTTTATCTGCAAAAGAACTTTCTGGAGAGAATATATATTACAAACATATTCTGTTTATGGTAAAAACAAAAACATCAAATACAAAATTAATCTATTTCCCAATTTCAGAGGATTAATAAAATGAAAGACAAAGTATATCAAAATCAAAAGAAGTTATGTTAAAAAATGTGTTGTTTTTTAGATTCATCAATTGATTAATTAAAATAAATAGAAAGCAAAATTTATAGGTAAGTACAATTTTGGTATTGAAACATTGATTATATGTATTTGTATGAATATATATACATTCACACATATAAAAAGAAGTGTATTTACAAAGTTTTAATTTAGTATCCTTATGGGAGAAAACATTTTATATGAGATAAGTACTAAATAACCTAAATCACTCACAAATAAGAAGCAATTTTTTTATAAAGATTATTCCTTTAATATATACTATTTAATCTAAAGTTTATTTCAACTAAATGTCTGGGTTAAATTACAAAAATATATTGTATTACATTTAAATACTGCACTGAATCAAAGTGGTCTTAATTAGATAAAATCAAATTTTACAATTATTGAATCTATTTGTTCAACATAATTCACAATTTATATGAGATGGATAATGCACTAATACACAATTTTCTCCATACTCATTTTATTAATAATGTGATAAAATTGATCACCCTAATGGCATATTGAATGAATACATTTCTATTTAATTAACAGAATATTTTTTAAAAAAATTTACATTATTTAGGTTGAGATTGATACTGTAACCTTTATCTCTAAGTCTAATTTTTATAGTTAACTGTACAAGTATTTAATTGGCTTTAGTGTTATATAAAAGCTATCATTGCAGTGGCTACTCAAACAGGATAAGTTAATAACTAATGTCCATCTTTGGGATAAGATGACATAAATAATTTTTTAATATATATCAGAAAAGATTGTGGCTTTTTGATGACATTCAAAGATATATGTTGGAAAATATATATTTATTTAGACAAGCTTGTTAAATTAGGACATGTAATATATGACTTGATTTCTTTGTATATATATAACATTAAAAAATCCAGAGCTGGAAAAAGGCATTAAGAAATTTCCACAACCAGGTTAGGAATTTATAGTTTAATATAATACAGTTTATTTTAAAGAAAATCAAAAGTATAGAAAAAGTAGATAAATCAAAACTATGTTCAAAAGTAGTCACAATTTATCACATTATACCCAAAAATGCCAAGTGGGTTGGATACATTGAAGATCTTAAAATGGGAATAGTGTACATAATACACTTTTCTGGAATTCAATCATTACTGCTCTGAATAAGACACATGAAATAACATTGAAATGTCAGTAATAATTTGAGATGTCATTTATAGAGCATTATAAGCAATGATAATGCTAAAGGATCCATTAGTAGAAAATAAAACTTCTAAATCTTTTTGAGATTCAATAGAATTAATTTTGTCAGAATTAAGAAAATAAAATAAAAATTAAATCTTCATTTTTTTTTTAGAATATGAAACAAGGGAACGTTTACTAAATAATCTATTATATTTAGCGCATATATATTTTTTTAAAAAAATATTTATTTAAAATAAAATAATTATTTACTTTTTTAATTCTAGGTTTTTAACAATTTTAATTTTTATAATCAATTTCTATAATTAGTTATTTGTGTGGTATTTTTATTATTTACCTAATAATCTTCTGCAACCCTTTACTTACATTTGTACATGGAAAATACAAAAGAGAAATTGATAAATATATATATGCATATTGTCACCAGTTGGCTACATAACTGCACTAAGAAAAATAAATAATTAGACAGATGCCAGCATCTTTCTCAGGTTTGAGCATAAGAAAATTATTTAATTAATGGGGGAAAATAATATTTAACTTTTTAGACATATTTTTTTAATTGGTCTTTGTTTAACTCAATATTTTTTTTAAGTCCCCAATATGATAGTATGGGAATTGTCAAACATTAAATATATTTAATAGTATTTTTTTAAAAAAAAAAAAAAAAGAAGAGAGAGGGAAGAACAAAATAAGTATTTAATACTTTTGTAAATTTTATTTTTAATTAATCAAAGTTATTTTTTTTCTTTATCTCTATTTAATAAAAAGAAAAATCAAATCACTGCAATTAACTATCTTCTTGTTTTTTTTTTGCAAGAAGATTTGGTTTTTAATTATAAAGGAATGTCAAGAATTTAATAATATTAATTTAAGTTTTTGACTTGTTTTCATTATCTATGATTAAGGAAGAAATTATCTAAACAATTGTATTTATGGAATTTTATCTTATTGGTTGTCATGAAAATTATCATGTAAGAGACAGGTGTAATTCACTTGTGGGCAAGATTGTTCTAAAACATATATGTGGAGGGGTCAATTAGTGACTATATCTAAAACAATAGGAGAAGAAATATTGTTAACTTAACTGTTGAAGGGAGAGCAGTAAAATTTTAATCTTGCTCTGTAGAAAAAACATTCCTAACTTAGCTGTTGAAGAGAGAGCAGCCCAAGCTTAATCCAGCTGATACCAAACTATTGAATAAAATAGAATAAGTTTTTTTTATCAAGCTTTAAACATACTATGAGTTTAGTATTGAAAATGATTTGTACAATGAAAACCCATGAGCTAGATTCAGCTAAAAGTGAAGCATCACCTTCCTCCATATAACATACCTTCACTGGAATAAAAATGTAGAGAAAAAGGTACCCCACCTAAAGTAGTCTGCAGCCTTGTCTTCAATCTAGAGCATAAGTTTCTGTCTGTGTCAGTCTCACCTGAAAAATCAAAAACCCCAATGGACAAAATTTGCTATTTTTTTGTTTACCCAGAATTTCTACAGACCAGGAAAAGAACACCTTAACCATGCACATCTAAAAAAACTTCAAGGAGAAGATCTGTTGAAAAAAACCTGGAAATTGCAACTAGAAAGGACTCCATCAACACTAAAGTCTAAAGCCATGGTTAAAAGTATTATTTTTTTTGATGTGTGCACACTATATTTTTTATTAATAGAAAATTTGTTTTTTGTTTTATAAATGTATTAAGTTTTTTTGTGTAAGAATTGGTTCAATGTTAAATAATTCCATTAAGTTAAGATATTTCAAATGGTGAAATATTCTTTTTGTTTGTAAAACCCAGTCAATTTTCTCTTACAAATGGTAAAATAGATTTTTTTAAAATAATATATATGTATAATATGCTCTGAATCTAAGTTTTTTTTCTCTCAATTTGCCCTCTGGGTAGAATCAAAGATTGTTATCTTTGATTTTTGAAAATGTTTAACAAACTTTGTTATTTTTAAAGAAAAAACCTAATGAATTTAAAGTTAATCCATGAATAAAATTTAATTTGTTGATGAATATAATTTTTGTGAATATATATATATTAGATGAAATGGGTATTTGAAATGTCATACTATTTGTTTCGTTGTTATTAATTAGATATTAAATAATTGTTTTAAAAAATATTTTTTCTAGTCTTAATTACTTTTTTGAACTAATTTTTAAATAAGACCTGCCAAATTTTTGTAGTGCATCTGATGGCAAAACTAAATGCAATACTAAAATGTTGGAATTAATAATATTTTAAAGGTTGTCATTTGAGGTTCAAATATTGACAACAATTTTTTCTTTCATTCTATGCTATCTAATATAAATAAAGAGGGAGAAAAAACTATCATGATATAATATCTGTAAATATATTTCCATAACATGTTGTAGTAAGGAGGTAGATCTCAGATTTTCATTAGCTGGTGATATTTACTTTGTTTAGAAAATATATCATTGAACAACATTAAATAGGTATAAATATATCTGAAACAATCAGCCAAGGCATTCCAGTTCAGTCCAGGCAGTCCAATCTACTATATTTTATCTGAGGACCTAATTTAAGAATCACTGCTGCAATGATACAATGCTGAGAAGAGAAACCACTAGTTAAAACTGTTTTCCATCATAATTTGAATAGCTGTATTTGGCTGATTGTTTTAAAGATATTTTTCAATATTCCAATTATAACAGATAGTGTGATAATTTTATTTAGGAAAAGACTATCTGCAATGTAGGGCTAAGCAAATAAAAAAATCACACCAGTCAAAATAACTGGAAAATGTATCAGATCTAGAAACTAGTGCTGAAGTTGGACAATACTATCCAATGCCTGCCTTAACAATGCCATAACATACACAAGACATGCTGATACTATATTCTATGTATCATAATTACACCAGTTCCCAAGGAGAAGAACTACCATTTTTAGAGGAATTAATGAAGAGAACTATAAATATATTAAAAAACCGA
Organism: Epiperipatus broadwayi; assembly: GCA_028023455.1. NCBI lineage: Eukaryota > Metazoa > Onychophora > Udeonychophora > Euonychophora > Peripatidae > Epiperipatus > Epiperipatus broadwayi. Next base: position 1,268,325 of record JAQFVV010000107.1, read on the forward strand.
TATCTGCAGAAAACCATAGTTTGGATATGTTTAATTATTTTATGTGTTAAGATCTTATCATTATATATAATATAAGGCCTTAAATTAAAAATATCTTTAATTACTTTATTATATTTAAAGTTGTAATTAATAATTTATTAAGTGCATACTCATTACCTAAGTAATATATATTAAGGCTATAACTTAAGACCATGTGCCTAGATGCAACAGTAAGGACATCTACAAATCTTAACACAAGATTAATGACTTTAAAAGACAAGAGGGGCCACTCTTATCTTTTACCTACTTTTTTAATTATATAGATGAATCTAAAGCATTTTGATTTGAGAGCTTTGATTTTTAATAAAGTGTTAGTTTATTTTTTATTAATCGATCTAGTCAGTGTTGCTTATCTAACTCAATCCAGATATTATGGTTTTGATATATAATATCTTAATAATACCCACATGTCTGATAAATCATGAAATCCAATGAAGGACATGAAGAAATGGCAGTCATAATTTATAAGTGATGATGATTGTGCATTATTAAGTTTTCCAAAAGTAAAATGTTGTAGTTACAAGGTTTGGTACCTTAAAGTTTCATTTTTTAAAAATTTTATTGAAATTGAAAAAGAAATAAAATTCTTTTGGGAGGACTTGTACTTATGTTATAAATCATTATCATCATCATCATCATTATCATCTCATCATCATTTTAGTTAATATTATATATTTGAATTGAATCGATTTTATTCAAATTTTATTAACTATTCATCTTTCATCTAATATAAATATTTATTTGGAAGCAAAATATATAGTACATATTTAATATATCATTGTATATCTTTGGTTACTGGTTCAAACCCTTTACTGTGGAGTATTTACCATATAAATTTGTCATAACCCAACATCGCTTGTCTTCTGCTCAATTTTCCTTTGAACAGATACATATTTGACACAATTAATGTTTTGGAGCCTGAATATTTTTATTCTAGTAAATTTCACTTTTGTGCATATTTGGTGCAAGCAACATTGTGGGCTTTTATAAAAGCTATAGTGTAAGTCTGGGAAGGCAAGATAATATTTAATAAATGGCAGTATACATATTTATAAAATAAAGACAGAGATATATCAGATTATTCTGGTATGTGTTTATTTAATGATATTATATATAAAAAGTTTGTAAATATTCATAAAAAAATCAACAAGATTATAATCGAATATTTAATGTTATATATTGTAATGGAATAAAAATGTAATAAGCTCTTATTTAACAGCCCACAGATTTGGGCAGCAGATTATAATGGACTAAAAATGATCAATAAGGAAATAGTCATAGTTTAATAAAGCAATATGAATTGCAATATCAGTAGTAATGATAAAATGATAATGATGAAAATGCATGCAATATTTGCTGATTATCCCATATTCAAGCCCTCAATTAGAGATGCAAAATTGTAATGACACAATACATAAAGTGTTGATAAATGTTTTGTTATGACCTACAGACTTGTTTATATTAACCCATAACTGTCACAACACATATAATTTTCTCCAAATACCTTATAAATTTACAGGAATAATAAAATAGTAATACAAATGAGAATAATGGTAATAGGTTTTGTTATCCTACAAATTTATGCATATTACTCATAATTAATAAAACTTATAAAATTTTCTCTTTAAATGCACCACAGCTTTAGGAGGCAAATAGTAATGGAATAAATTTGTCCTGAAATTGTAACGGATTAAAAATGTGAGGAACCCATACTTCAGATTATACTGTAAATTGAGATATCAAATTGTAATAGAATGCTAAAACTATAACAAAAACAAAATGTACAAAATCGACTTATCTGATATATTTTACAAGTTACTCCAAATTATAATGATATAAAATGAACCAATATTTTAAGTAATCCTACAAATTATGGTACTCAAATTGTAACAACATAAATAAATGAAAGATTTTTATTTAATACTCCTACAATTACGATTAACAAATTACAATAAGTTATCCTTCAAATCAATAAAATTAGACATAAACCTATAAATTAAGACTACTATATATGCATAGAATTATTAGAACTCTATTTTAAATAGATATGAGTATTATATTTGATTAAATATAAACTACATCGATAAGCTTCAAATTTAAACAAAGTAACTCGTTCTAATTAATATGAGTAAAATATCAATTTCAAAGCATACAATTACCAATTTTATGATATCATAAAATTATCATCTTTCTAATTAAATAATAAGTTATTATAACACACATCCAAAAAAATAAATAATACACCCAATTATAACTGCCTTTGTTTACTCTGAATAATTAAAGTATTTATACTTTATAAACTATTAAATTAGTTCGAATATGGATTTTTATTAGAAATAAGTATTATATATAATTATTAAAATAATTATGTTGATCTTTCAATTAATTACTAAACCTCAAGGTGTAATAAATTAATCTATTATCATGTAAAATGTATACACAACTCAAATAATAATAATATATCGATTTCGTAAGAGCGTAAATAATACTTAATAATATGTATACTTACCAATCCAATCGTGATTTCGGAACTACTTAATAATTATTTGTTACAAAATATAAAATGTAAATCAAGACATAACCGCTATGTATTAAAATTTTATTATCCACTAGATTTGCTAATAACTAAAATAACGGACTGAAGCAAATTTATTTAATTGAATTAATATTTATTAACAACAAATATAAAAATAACAAATAAACAATAAACGTTTGGGACTTACACTTTAATTTAAACATCATAAAATATAACCTTCTCTAAATGAATATCTCTAAAAATATGTACTTATATCGCGAAAATTATTCTATTTTAATGTTTATTATGTGATATTTAAAATTTATCTAAGACAAAAATGTTGCTGCTCACACACACAATATACAGCGTACATATAACATCCTAGTAAAGATTTTTAAAGTCAATATAAACATGGAAAGCCTTCTTCCCCTAAAGAAGGTCGAGCCCACTGATAGGCCCCCTCCTAGGAGAAGGAATCTTTGGATTCAACTACAACTTATGATGGTGTTCAATACAATCAAACCCGCTGGTTCAATGTTTTGGGAAAAGATAACCTACTGGGAGTCATACTAGTTGTCCAATGTTGGAAAGTCCAAGGCCCAAAATTTACTTCCAGTTGGGATACCTTGTATTGTGAGGTTGACCAAGTTTCTGAAGATGGATCTGAAGTTTGTGGACTTTCTTTTGAAGGTTAACCTCAGAGCCTAGACCACCACTATGTTCCTTTGCTATCACAGGGGATATAAAATTGATACGATCTTCCCCTTATGTAAAAAGCATGATGAGTCCATAGACCACAACCATGGTCAATATGAGGTGTAGACTCATCTTCATAACCTAGCTCAACTGAAAATGATAAGACCAGATCCGGCCCAAATTTATCTCATTGCCGCCTTTAAAAAGGGTATATTTGGTTCTATATGATTAGCCACACATATTAACTTTGTTATCTAGACTATCAGGTGCCAAGTTCTTTTTGAAAGGGATTTAGACTATTCCAAAAACATTTTATTTTTCAAGCTGCTTTGTAAGTCTATGGATAAAGACAAAAGAACCTGTATGGCATCGCTAGCAGATCAAACTTGGACCATAGTGAGGTTTTAGAATTTTCATTGCCTCTGAGTTTCATAACTCCTCATGATATGCAGTTGATCCAGACTTAGTCTTGTCAGACTATTAAGGCCTTGCTTTTCTTTTTGAACAATGGATGTTTTTATTACTAATTAGCTTGTTGTCCATCATACTGCCTTATGTATATTATGTCTAAATTCTCTTTGTATTTTTAAATTTTTATTTAACCACTCCTTACTCAGGCTCTAACAATTTGTATGTCAATTCATTAGGGTTCAATATTGTTAGCTTCTTATATATAATGTTATCCTATTTTGTAAATATTACTTGTCGCTGACTGTTTTATCTGGCATTGTTATTCCAGATTTTTTTCTTGCTCTTAAAATTATTTGACACTTGTAATGTATTTAGATTGCAACCCATTTATAATGTAACTCACTTGTATTTGTTTTCCTGTTCACTTCATATTTTCTCAAATGATTTACCTATGACCCAACATCGTGTTATCAGACTATGTATAATGTAATCGGAATCTTGGCTAGTTCAATAGTCAAATTGTATTTAGTGTAAAATTTTTCATTCCTTTGATTGTATTTATAATCGTACCCATTTATTGTTTGTAATTTCTGACCTGACATATGTGATTAGTCCAATGAGACCTAGAATATGGACTAACTTTCTGTATTTTCTTAGAGTGTAAATAAACTTTATTTTATTATCAAAACAGAGTTTATTCAACTGTGTTTACAATAAAAGAAAATGTTAAAATAACTTATTAAATTTAGCAATACATTTATAAACCAGTAATTTACTTAAAAAGGAGAAAAAAACTCATTCTTTCAGAGTGGAATGTCCAATATTAATAAGATTCCATGTGGAATTTACTATAATGTGAGGAGCTAACTTCAAATCGCTTTCTTTGATGGTTTTTAATTTCTGAAGAAAAATTAATTTTGGATCAGGCATAACTGACTCGAAGATTAGGATGCATCTGACAAACCATAGACAGAAATGAAAAAAGCTACGATAATTCTATGCTATTCACAATATAATAATTTAAGATAAATTGTAATAATTACGTTTATTCGCTTTATTTTCAAAATATAATATCGATAAGTGATTGTTATAATACAATCGTTCTAGATCTTCAATACTCACAATATGTATATTAAAATAATTTACGATCAACGAATAAACATATGATACTTCAAATAAGAATTTTACTGATTAAAATTTAAGATATAAATTTAAATTTGAACTAAACTTGACTTTCTTCTATTTTACATATAAAGTATAAACAATTAACTAACTTATAATATAGTAAGCAATAATGTTAATAAAATATAATACAAATGAATACATACGTAAAGCAATTTAATACACTACTTGAACACAGTCCTGAACATAGTTCTTCTACGTAGGTACTCCAAAAAACACAATGGTTCAAACGTTTATTTTGTGAACTATAAATAATTCAATGATATTCACTAATCCAAACGAAGTAAAACGTATTATAATAGTTAACCAAAAATAAAATATATTTGTCAAATTTCAATACTCTCAAAGTATTACATTTTTTAAATATCTTCTATATTGCAAACATTTGACATTGTAACTGAATTATAAAAAAGCAGATTCTGTTATCCATTTATGACATATACAATATAGAAATAAATTGGTTCAAATATTATGATAAAATACTCCATTGGTATTGTAAAATAATATCCATAAGTAGAAATAATTCTCATATACAGAAATATATGGATTTTAATGTTTCATAATTAAACATTTTGTTTATATGTGTCAATCCTCCTTCAACAGAGAAATATTAAAATGAATTTGAATGCTATAAATTCCCTTCTTCTTTTAACAAGTATTCAGAAAAACAGCCCAGTCTTCCAGACAAATATAATCCTGTCTACTCCATTAGTTCATAATTATCAAAGAAATACTTATAAAATAAAAATACAATAAATAAACAAATTTAATCTTGCTTCAATGAAAGTCAGGATGCTAGAGAGCTAATCCAAATCATTCAGTCTTATTTATAAGTCTGTATAATTGACATCATCATTCATCAAAAACCAAGATTACACTTGTTTTTCCCTCTAATATTAAATTCATCAGGTGTTCTAAAACTAATATTTCTTTTACAACAACAACAACAACAACAACAACAACAACAATAATAATAATAATAATAATAATAATAATAATAATAATAATAATAATAATGATGATGATGATGATGATGATGATAATGATGATAATAATAATAAAACATTTTTTTAAAGATTAAATATATAAAAAAATATTTACACTTAAAAACACAAATGATAGTCTTTTAACTTAACAAAAACCAAAACATTTTATACTACATTCTCACAATATTGCATTGGAAATATATACTTTATATACATCATTCCAGAGGCAAAACTCTCCATACAGTCGTGCCACTCAGTGCAAGCCAGAATAATTAATGAAGGCAGGAAGGTTTGTGCATAAAAATATCCCCAGACTAATTTCTAGCTTGTGGTTTGGATACTGAGAATGGAGATTGTGTGATGTTTAGTGGTTTTATAGTCATTCCCATTTAAATATTACACATATAACATAAACATAACAACATACCCACTTAGAACATTAAATATTTTTTGTAATACTTATAACTCACTACTTATAAATGCAGTAAATTAAAATATATAGAATAAAGAAATAATATTTTTATTAAGATTATAAATTTTATTATTTACATGTGTGTCTTAAACAAATAGAAATAATTTGTTAATTTATGTAGCAATAATAACACATTCTTTGCTTTACCATTTCATCATCATCACAACCATTTCAATACTTAAAGATTAATGCACTACCTATTAAAACTATGGAAAAATAGTCTTAAAAAATGCTTAATCTCATTTCAAATACTGAAATTGCACCAAAATTTCACTTGTTACAAAATGATTTTATGTTCAATAAAAAGAAGGATAGAAGCTCAATTAAATACAGAATCCATCAGCAACACAAAAGCCAGTAAAACCAATGGAATCATAAATGATAAAGCAAAAAGTTATTCAGACTATGCAAAAACATTCAGAAAAGAAACAAGGTATATCTAATATTGAAATGGTATGTGTATTTATGCAGGAAATGCTTCAAATTTTTTTAGAAAAGCAACATAAAAGAAATGAAAATCTTAAATAAATGCAACAAAAATATAAATAATTGTAGTTACAATTTGAAAAAAAACAACAAAAAAGACATATTAAATTTATTAAATAAATGCTATGGAGACATGAAAATGGCTTAAAAAATGGAAGAAAACTTTAAAGTGGACATGAAGAAGAAAAAACTAAAGAAAGAGCAAATAATATCAATCTTTCTGAAATTATTCAAACGTATTCAAAACTTTTAGAAGAGCATATGAAAGTTATCAACAATATAACAGATGTTGAAAATGTTGAAGAGAATAAAACATATAATAGAATTATTATATTCTTAACCAAGTGTGGTAATAAAAGAAATCAATAAAGTATTGTTTGAATTTAGTTGAAGAACTTAAAATAGATTATTTAAAAGATGTAGACTTTTGTAATGATGCTATTGAACAGAAAGTCCTAATTCAGGCATCAATGATAAGTACCAATGTAGAAGAGTTTTTACAAGATGAATTCTGCTGCCTAAATATTAAAAAGGAGGATAAAAGGGCATGTAAAGAAAGTTACAAATAGAAGTGCTCAACAACATTGTAAAGCTTACAAAATAAAAAGACTAAATAATGTAAGAAGATCAAAAAAAGTAAAATGCTATAATAGTATCATTAGCTTGAATCAATGAATTACCTTTGACAGATTGTCAAGTTCTGCTGCTAGTATGGACAATGAAAAAGAAAATTGTAAAAAAGAGAAAAGAGAAAATAAAAGATTCACTCCAGAATGAAGAGAATATATTTTTAAAATCATTCCAAATGATATCAGCACCATTAAAGAAATACCTAGAGAGAGGTACAATTTGATGATAGAAGGATAAAGCCTAGCTTATTTTCTGTTAACACTGGTCTATTTCAAAAGATTAATGATTTAAAAAAAATAATTGTAACATTTTAAAGGTTAAAATATATGACAATATAGAAGGTGACATTAAAATTATAATTAACAAAGGCAATATTATCAACTTGCTAGAAAACAGGAGTGATTTTTATTCATCATAGTAAGGAAAACAAACCCGGATGGATAAATTAATTTCTGCAGAGATTAAAAAAAAATTATTATAGTTTGTTTAAATATATTCTATTTCTAGTGATGTATTGCGATTTGGCCAGTTCTGTGAGACACTTTGTTGTATGTGACATTTTGATATGTTCAATGTTTCAGGTGCTGCCACATTTTTTTTCAAGTAGCTTACTCACTCACCTATAAGACTCAGAGAAAGCAAGATGCAGTTTTAGTGTTTGTTGAATTTATCAGCCTCTAAAACTCAAAGAGGATCATGGCTTAATTATTAAATGGTATTTATCACCCTCTAAGTCTCAAAATAGAGCAAGACTTATATTTGATTTTTGATGTGTTGTTGTGAGTAGTTTAATAGACTTCACACTGAGATAATCCTTCAAGTGTCCATGTTTCATTGTACATCTTACTGTCATATGGTTAAATTTTTGTGAATTCTATATTTTAAATCCTATGCATTCTTTTTAGCAATCAGTGCCAAGAAAATCTCTGCACATTATTTGAGAAAAGGACCAAAATACAAAAATAAATAAAGTAATAAATAAAATTTAAAAGTTTTGTAGTAAGCATACAAATGAAAAATGAAAAGTTCCATAGTTTCATTATCTCATCTTAAAAGAAGAAAATTTATAACTATAACAAATTGATAGCAGCTAAGATTGGTTATATTATAAAGCTGTATGAAAAAAATTGTTTAATAAATACTTCTTGAAATTGAGTAATAAATATTTAAACTGTCATGCATGTGTGCATATATTCATGCCATTTGGATACACTGATTTAAAGAGTTAAAAGAAAAATTAGTTTATGTATTTAGTCATATTCTTAAATATTTTATAAAGTTACTTTGTAATAAGTAAGAAACAATGGAATGATAAATTATACTGTAAAAAAAAACTGCTTTTGATATGTGAAAGCATTTTGAATTATGTAGTTTATAATAATCTAAAGTATTTTGAATCTTTTTTAGTTTGCCATAAAATCTCCCACATTTTTGTAATGGATTTAATGGCAAAACTAAATGTAATATTAAAATTTTGGAATTAGTAATAATTTAAAGGTTATCATTTGATGTTCAAATATCAACAACAATTTTTTCTTTCTTCCTATGCAATCTAATGTAAATAGAGAAAAAAAACTATCTTGATATAATATCTTTAAATTTATTTCCACAATATGATTTTTCAAAAAACATGTTGTAAGGAAGCAGAGCTCAGATCTTCACTAGCTGGTGATGTATACATTGTTTGGAAAATATGTTATTGAACAATATTAAATAAATATCAATAGATCTGAAACAATCAACCAAGGCATATAAGTTCAGTCTAGGCAGTCTAATCTACTCTTATTTTATTTGAAGACTCGATTTAAGAATGAGTGCTGAAGTGATCCAAAGAAGAAAAGATAAACCATTGGGTAAATCTGTTTTCCATAATAACATGGATGGCTGTATTTTGCTGACTGTTGTTAAAATGTTTTTAATACTCTAATTATAAAGTCCAATATGATGATTTACTTAGAAGATTATATCTGCAATGTGTGGCTAAGCAACAAAAAACCATACCACCCAAAATAACTGGAAAATGCAATCAGATCCAGAAACTAATGCTGAGGTTAGCCAGAATCAGTCAATGCCTGCCTTAATAAGGTCATGAAAAAATAAATGGACAAAGTCATAATAACTAACCAAGACCTACTGATAATATACTCAATATACCATCATTACCAGTGCCTAAGAAGAAGAACTACTACTTTTGGAGGAATTAATGAAGACAACCGTAAATATATTTAAAAAATGATAGTTATGGTACAGAGTTGTTTAATTATTTCACATGAAAAGATCTTAGCATTAGATATATATTATAAAGGTTTTAAATGAAACGTATCTTTTATTATTATTATTATATTTAATATTTAGTATACATATTAATAGTTGTGAGTTTATATACTCAACCGTTTTATATATTCATTATAATAAAATGTTAATTTATTTTTATTAATCCATTTAGTTTGTGATTGTTATCTAATTCAATGCAAACATTATGCCTTTAATATACAATATGCTAATAATACCAACAGCCCTGAGAAATCATGAAATCCACTGGGGCAGGGATGGTGGCAATAATCTATAAATGATGACTATTGTGCATTAAGTTTTTCAAAAATAAACTTTCTAATTAGAAGATTTGCCTTAAAATTTTATTTTTAAAATTTTTTTATTTTATTTTTAGGTTATAAATCATCATCATCATCATCTCATCATCATTTTGGTTAGTATATATTTAAATTGAATCGTTTTTATTCAAATTTTATTAGCCATTCATCTTTCATCTAATATAAATATTTATTTGGAATCAAAATTTATGGTATATATTTAATATATCATCGTACATCTTTGGTTCCTGACTCAAACCTACCATGAAATATTTTCCATTACAATATATTATTTATATATATAAATGTTTTTGTTATTAATCTGTAAGTGATGATATTAAAGACCCCAAACAAGATAAATTTTTCAGTCATTAGAAATTGAGTTAAAGTGAAAGATGCACTAAGATAAGAATATAATTTGAAAATAATTACAATGCAAATGATAGTACACCCCTTCATAGGATATTAAAGTAGAATAATATCCAGTCCCTGCCTTGCATGAGAGAGAGAGAGAGAGAGAGAGAGAGAGAGAGAGAGAGAGAGAGAGAGAGAGAGAGAGAGAGAGAGAGAGAGAGAGAGAGAGATACTGAAAGTTATCAAAATTATCAACATAAGCAACAAGTGTTGATACCTCTATAATGCTGCAAATACATTATTCATTAAGTGAAGATTAAAGTATATATTTATGCTAGGAATAATTGAATAATATCTAGCTCAATAAATGACTATAAAAAGTTATTAATTTATTTCCATACAGTGATTTGTATTGAAGTTCTGGGTGCAGAAAATTTGAAACTTGTCAATTAAACTAATTTCTTATATATATATATATATATATATATATATATATATAGAAATTAGTTATCATACATATACTATATATATATATATATATATATATCAGTAATGTGTGATGGAATAGAAGCTTGAAATCTCTCTTTCTATATATGAATGTTTCAAATATATCGTACTATGGGAGTTTAGTTCTGACTTCTGGCTGATGGTTAGTTGTGATATGAATGACCTAAGGTGACAAATGCACTGAGATAAGAATATAATTTGGAAATATAATTATTTTTTGCTATTAATCTTTAAGTGGTGATGTCAGAGAATCCAGACAAGATAATAAAAAAGATAAATTTTTCAGAGTAATTAGAATCATAAGCCTTTTGTTATTGTTTTTTTTCTAGTTAACAAAATAAAAATAAGGATTTTAATTCAAAATTTGATTTAAATAGATAGTACATTACTTCATTTTACATTAGAATTATATATAAGCAAATAATTAAATTTTAAATTTTAATGAGGAACATATTTGATTTTGAAGCATAATTTTTATGATATAACTGCAAAAAAATAAATTTAAATGTTGTTAGAAATCGTGATTATAAATAAAAAATTCTAGTAGGTGCTTTGTTGAATAATACTGACAATCTTTTTGATGATGATGTGAATTGGTTACATAATGTGCTACCTTTATTTTTTCCTTTTATCATCCTTTTTTTATATAAGCCATATTGATTTTGCATTGGGATCAGAAAATATAATCTATTTCTATTTTATGATTAAGATAATTATAAATTTATTACTACAATTGGTTTTTATATATTGTACTACTTCATATGTTAAGTGTAGATTTTATTTTCCAAATTATTTATTAGGTTTTTAATGGAAGTAATTTTATTAAAACTACCTGAACTGTAAGATCAAATTAAGAGCCTCATTGTATAGATATAGGCCGTGTCTATATTTCGCCATGCTCATGATATGCATTTATGGTTTAAAAGTTTTTTCAGGTTTAGGATTTTGTTTTTAATTAGCCAGCCTATATTATTAATTATTCAATATTGATTGATAAATTAGTATATAGCTATTTTCAGTTGAAAAATAAAACAGGACTGTTTGAACTTTTACTATAAGTCAAATGAAAAATTTGATAAATGTTATATTCTTTACAGTTTCTTTATAAAAGTATGTTTGGAGAACACTTTATATTGAAGTGGGCTATTAAAGAATGCTACATTTTACATACAAGCCCAATACTATAAAATGATTATGTATGGATTTTGCCATTAAATGAAGTGCATAGCAAAAGAATATGCCATGTTTATATTTTAGACACAGCTTTTATTTTTTTTATTTGTTTATATACTCTTCACTTTGTGATACTACACATAAGTATAGTTTAATACTATAAAAAGTGAAAGTTTCTTATCTTTACTGTTAACAAACATAACTTCCTGTAGTTCATTTAATTTCAATTCTGTGTGGTAATAAAATGGCATACTGAAGAGTGAAAATTTCTAAAATGATTCTTAGCTGAGGAAAAAAAGAAATTTGAACTTGTTCAAGTAAATAAAATGGTGTGTTTAGAATATTATTTTGTTGTTCAAATATTGTGACCACTTCTGTAACTGATCATAATTAATATACTGATACTTTGGTAATATTCCTGCTATGACACATTACTCCAGTGATGTATTATTCTAAGTTTGTGATATATTTAAAATAATGCCTCTAAGGAATGTGCAGATAAACTTAATTGATAAAATTTGCCTGTAGATCCGTTGAAAACATTATTTTAAACACATCACAAATTTAAAACAATATGTTACCAGATTAATACATCAATACAATGTGTAATACAAAACTTCAAATCTAAAAAAAAAAATATGGAGAGATATGTTCATTATAAAAAAAGAAAAAAAAACACATTGTGAGGTTTTAATATTCTTGTGCCTTTTTATTAGAGCACTTTGTGCTGTCAAAACCATCCTTTCTCCTCCCACATAATGGCACTTTGTGACATTATAACTATCCAGCACATGTAATACCAAACTTCAAATCCCAAAAAATATCTTATTTCTGATGATGGGAAGATACAGTCATTATGAAAAAGGAAAAATATAAAAAAACATCCTGAAATGTTTTTTAAATGGTGAGCTGTAACAAAGTTTTAGATTTACATTTTTTTGTAACCTAAAAAAAATAGCGAATTGTACAATAGTTTTAGCTTTATTTAAAAATGATGAACTGTAAGTTTAACATTATATTTTAAATATTTTTATAAAAAAAACATATAAAGTTTTGGCAAATAAAAAAATCACAAATATATAAAGTTTTAGCTGGAAATATATGTTTAAATATAAAACTATACTATTTAGAAATGATATGAGAGATAAAATTGTTTTTTATTTTTTTATTTGAAATTTAGTATTATATGTGCTGGGTGTTTACATTGACACATTTACAATGGCACAAAGTGCTGAAATAAAAATTCACAAAAAATACTATATTAAAAACTCACACTTACCTGTTTTTATTTAGTATCGTAATACTCTTTTTCCATAATGAATATATTTCTCCATTTTGATAGCACAAAATCACAGCATATTTTACAGCTTGTTGAAGTGTATATATGTGAAAAGTTGATAACATGTATATATTTGACATGGATTTGTTATGCCAGGATTGTAGAATGGCATGACATCATAATCAGAAACTTTGAATAATTATTACAGAATAATATGTCATAGCAGGAATAATAGCAAAATAGCAATATATTTACCGATACATAATTAAGAATAATACATTATTATAATGTGTTTATTAGCCTTTTTGTCCTATAATTAGTGATATTCATATTGTAAAATAATGATAAAATATATAATGGTAAACAATATCTAATCTTTTGTTTTAAAAATCTTTGTATTATATATAAAAGATTTCAGGATTGAATATAAATAATTAATTGTAAAAAAACAAAACAAAAAACAAAACTAATTAACTATTAATGATTAAAAAAAACAATGAAAAAAAAAAGACTCAACAGTAATTAACCAATACATTTCTAAAAATATCAATAGTACAAATAGTTTTTTATTCTGCTGTTTTTTAGTTTTACTGAGAAATATTTATAGTCTAAACATAAATAAACTTAATAAGTTTCCAAGTGTTTTATATTTTAAATTATTAATATTACTAAAAATAATATTTCAAAAGTACTATTGTATGTGGGTGTGTTTTGCAGAGAGAGGTCAAAAACGAATTGAAAATTTAAACATATAATTAATCCAGTTTAAAAATCAAACAAAGAAACATTACAGACAATAAGATAAACAACATGTATTATGAAGCCATATTGGATAATTAAGCCTTCAAAACAATTTAATAATTAGAACATATAATAAGCTGTATTCTGGTGAGCATCTAGACATACTATTGAGATGGACCTTTTGATGTAAACTTTTATTCAGTTGTGACAAACTTTATACTGAATTAGAAATTATAATTGACAAATATGTACCATTAGACTTGTTGGTCTTAGCATATTAATAAAAGTGAGTTATTGTTTATGCAGAATTTATTATTGTTAATCACTAAATTATAATAAAATGTGCTTGTAATTGTTTTATCTTTTAGCAGATATATTAAAATTTATATAGTCAACAGAGAATACCAATTCAGCTAATAAAATTGCAATAATGAATGGGAAAAAAAGCTTTGACTATCAATAACAAAAAAAATATCTGAACTCACAAAAAGTCATGCTAAGCCAAACTTTCAAAATGAAATGAAAAGACTGCTGAAAGGGGAAAGAGGAATATTACGTTTATAATTGCAGTAACAAAATTAAATTCATTGAAAGAAATCCAGTTGCTTGAAAATATGAAGAGAGTAAAATTTTTCCTGAAAGCAAACTAAATAAATAAAACATTTGAAAAAAAATTTCATTTAAAAGAATATATATGATGAAAATAACTGCAAGTCCTAGGGTCTTGATAATTATACAAGTTTATGTGCTGACTACTAGTCATGATGATATTGAAGTTGATGAAGAATATGAAAAGATAGAGGAAATTATCAAATGAGAGAAGGGAAATGCATGTATATTACTGGGTAATTAGAGTGCCATTGTGCAGAAAGATAAGAAAATTCATTGGATAATATGGTATTGGAAAAAGAAATGAAAGAAATAGCTTGCTTGTCCAATTTTATAAGGAGAATGGGCTTATGATTTCAAATAGTTGCTTTAAAAATCAGTTCCAGATGATATAGAATATTATCAAACTGATTATATACTGATTCAGGGTAGATACAAGAATGCTATTAAGGGTTAATGTGCTTTTCTTGTTTCTGATATAAACTCAGATCATAATTTGGTTATGACTAAATTAAAGTTGAATTTAAAAAGAATAAAAAGAGTGGAAAGGTATGTAAGATGGGACTTAGACAAATTCAAAGAAATGAAAAAAAAATTGGTTTAATAAGTGAAAATGCAATAAAAAGGATTGATTTGACTAAAGAAGGATTATTAAAAATGGAAAAAAATGAAATAGGCACTATTCAGTTAAAGAAAGTTAAAAAAAACCTTGGAAAATGGAAGGTATGTTGGAAAAGATGGAAGTACAAAGAAGATGAAAGAATGTCAATACTGAAGAAGGGCAAAGTGCACATAGAAAATTAATAATGAGCTAAAAAAAGAAACAGATTTAGCAAAAGGAAAATGATTGGTACAAAAGTGTAGAAAGATAGAAATACTTCAACAGGTGAAAATATATGATCTAGTATTTGATAGAATTAGAAATGTCACTTGGAAAAAAAGACATGGTTAGCAAGAGAAATTGCAAATAAGTAAAGAAAGAGATTAACTGATAATAATGATATATTAAAAAGATGGTAAGAATATCTTCAGTGTGTACTCAAAAGAGAAAATAATTCAATTAATTAAGAAATTGAAAATGAAGTAGATGATAAAGGTATGGACATATTACTAGATGAAGTAAGAAAGTCAATTGCACAAATAAAGAATGGTAAGGCTGTGGGTTGTGATGTAATACCTATATAATTTTTGCAAAAAAAAAAAGGGGAAAAGTTACTATGAAGGAAATAGTTGAACTTTGCAATTTGATGTATGATAGTGGAGTTTGGCCTGAATATTTTTTCAAGGACTATAATGCTTCCAATTGCTAAAAAAGAATAAAGCTGTTGAATGTGAAAAGTACAGGATAATAAGTTCATTATCTCATGCTTCTAAAGTTTTATTGAGGGTTTTAACTCAAAAAAATTTATGGGATGGCAGACTATTATATTAGAGAAAAACAGTTTGGTTTTCAGAGAGGAAAAAAATACAAGAGATGATATTGGTGTTATTGTTAGAACAATTGCAGAGAGGTATATTGAGAAAAATAAAAAAATTGGTATATGTTTTGTGGATTTAGAAAAATCATTTGAAAGAATAATCTGACACAAACATATGATCATCTTAAAAAATAAAGGAGTATTTTGAAGAGATTGATTTGGAATATGTATACTGAGCAAAGGATAAGAATTAGACTGGAGAATAATAAGACTGATGAAGTGAATAAAGAAAGAGGAGTTAGGCAAGGATGCAGTATGCCACCTGTTCTTTTAATATTTATTTAGAAGACATGTTAAATACTTATTTAGACTGTGGAAAAGCAAATGTTGGAAATAGAATAATAAAATATATGTTTTACAGATGGCATGGCTTTTATAAATGAAGATGAAAGGTGTCTTCAAAATATGTAGAATAAACTGGAGGAAGGATTTATGGAATGAAGATTAACATTGAAAAGACTAAGTGTTTGTGAATAGGGAGATATACAAAAAATAAACACTGCAAATTAAAATCCATGATAACATAGTTAAGCAGCTAAAGGGATTTTGATAATTGGGTAGTTGATTGAGTGAGGATGAAAGAAGTGAAGATGAAGTTAAAAAAGAATAATATTGGCAAAGGAGGCATTTATTAAAAGAAAGAAAATAATTTGTGAATCTTTGAAGAGTGAATTAAGAAAAATAATAATTAAATGCTATATGTGGAGTGTACTATTGCATGGTTATGAAATGTGGACAATGAGTAATAAAAGCAGGAACAGGTTGGAAGTATTTGAGATGTGGACATGGAGAAGAATGGAAAAAATGACTTGGATAAATAAAATAACAAATGATCCAGTTTTGAAAAGATTAAATGAAAAAAGAAGATTGATTAAGAAAATTAGAAAGAGAAACTGGATATATTAAGAAGAAATTAATGGAAGATATTTTGATGAGAATGGTCAGTGAAAGCAAGAAGAAATGATGAAAAAGATTATTGGATGATATAAGAGATGGTAAAAGTTACATGGAATTGAATAACTAGGCAATGAAGAGAATGAAGCAAAAAAATGAATGAAGTGATGATGTGATTACTCTCTGTACTTGTCTATGGTTCAGAATACTATTTATGATCTACTACATACAAATTCAGGTTGCCTTAATACATTTTTCAAACTTACATTTAAATTGGCTATCAATCTACTTAAAAAAAATACTTCTAGATTAAGCCCTTGAAAAACTTATAAATGCTTGATTTCAAGCTGTGTGATAAGGGAAATGATGAAAATACCATAGATAATGCCAATGAAACCAGAAAGTTAGTGTTCTATAAATTCAAAGATTTATTTTAAAAATGTCACTGAAGGATCATGTCAACTACAAGATAGGTAAGTTTAATTTATAGTTTAGGTAACTCTAGAAGAATCAACATCTAGTCAGATCTTACTACTAAAGAAAATATTTTCAGAGATAAAATCAGTCAAGCTTTTAAAACTTATACAAACCTATATCATATGATTGACAAAAGATATCAACTGTAAGTTCCCCCCAAATTTTACTATATTAAAAAACATTCATGAAAGCAAACCCAAATTTAGAAAATTAACAAAAACTGTAAATAAATTGTGCATATAGAAGGAACTTCTTTTACAAACAAAAAGCAGAAAATTGGTCAAACAAAGAACCTCTATTTCAAAACTTATTATAAAGAGTTTATTCTAAAATATGCTGATGAATTGAGGGATTCAAACTCAGTATTCAAGACCAAAGTCATAATAAGTAAAAAATGTAGACTTTGGTTTACAGTTTTTATTTTATTGAAGAAAGGTTGGGCAACAATTAGCATAAAGAAAAGTATAACTTAGACTAAAGCATTAAGGTCAAAAAAAAAAATAATTAGATTTTTTCCCCTTGTAAAAAAATAAAAATTATCAAAAAATAGTAAAAGCTTTTATATCTTCCAACCTTAGGACATACAGTTTGAATCAGATTAAAAACATAACAAGCCATGACAAATAATATTCAGAAACTTTGATAAAAAAATTTGAATATTATAATTTATTTATTTACAAGTAAACAAAATTCTCAGCTCATGATTATTTGCCTTATGTATTAACTTGAATAAACAAATGAGTTCTAATACAGGCACTAATGTTCTACGATCATTGATAAATGAATGTTGCAAACTTTCTTCATAACAATAAATATTAACTATGAATTGATCTAATAAGTAGCAATTTAATCATAGAAAAACTCAGCAGAAAAATTGATACTAGCAGAAGAGGGTTCTAATTTAGAAAAATCCAGCAGAAAAAGTATTCCTAATTCACACACAAAAAAATATTTCAACACAATGAAGAAAAGCTCTTCAGAGAAACTGATTCTAAAATCAACCACATATTCCTTCTAAAAAGACTAACAGTGTTAATAGCAATAAGCAATAGCCAAAAATTATGCTCAAAAATCTGATTCTGCACAAGATTATGTCTTAACTGGATAGGCTTTATCAAGGAGAAAGACATAACCCAACAATATGATCTCCTACCAATTGCAGAGCAAAAAAATGTATTGAAAAGACAAACATATAACCAATCATATTAGCAAACAAGAAAAAAATCAGTTAATAAAGTAAATATACCAATATCAATATGGAATTTATGATCCATTTATTATACAGAGGTCTGTTCTTATTATATATATATATTTCCTGAATCAGGACTTACTATGAAGCTCAATTAGATAATCAAGCACTTATAGGTATATCAAGACAAAAACAATTCATAAAATGTACACCATTGAGTTGGCCCGTCTATTTAATTTCAATTTTTATGTAAACCTAGTTGTGGCAAACTTTTATTACATTATAAATTAGAAATGCCAAATATATAACTTGACATTTGCCGCTCTTAGCAAACTAATGGCTTGAAATGTTGCATATATAAACTTTTTTATCGTTAATTAATAATTATATTTGTTATTTAATTAATTATATATAAATATTTTTACCATCTTTGTATCTGTCACTGAACGCAACAGATTTATATCAATTATATATTACGATTTATTTTTTTGTTACTATCTCAAATAGCTGAAATATGTTTTTTGTTTCTTAACTAAATTCCAAATATTGGTCATGTAAACTGGTGGTAGCCACGTGTTTTTATGTCTGACAAAGAAAATTCTTTTCAAAATATGTAACTTATTAGGTTTTGTTTTTATAACCAAAATGTTAAGTGAAGCCACTCTTAAAGATTTGTGAGAAATGTATAACAATAGACTAGTTACAGCAGACAAATATAATTTTGTATAAAGGTGAAAAAACCCCATTATCAATTATTCTTGTACAAAGATTAACTCGAAATTTAACAATACATTTTCAATATTTTTATTTCTATTTAAATGTTGAACAATATTTTATTAAATACAGTAGTTTTTTTTTCCATTTTTAATTACAATTCTGATTAGTCAAAATTTTAAAGCATTTATTTGTTTGCCTAGAGAGGGAGAGGGAGAGAGGATTAGGCAAACTAATGATTAAATTATTTTAAAAAATTTCAAATTTTTGCACATATGATAGCTATCCAAATTTTTCATATTGCACAACCATTTATTATTACGTCATATATTTCTATAAAATGACGCGCACAAAAAAAAATGAATTCATTAATTTAATTTTTAAAAATATATTAATTAGATAATAGTAATATGTAATTGAAGACTAATTACAAAATGCTTTATAGTGAAAAAGAAAAAGCTAATAACATAAACATATACAACTAAACATTATACTAGTAATAATAAATCAAATACATTAGAGAATCATACAACATTAAAATACTAGTAAAATAACTTTCCTATACTCAAATTCTAGGATTTTTTGATAGGTGAAGCCATAGTCGTGATTTTATTCTATTAATATTTTAATAATATATAAATTTCTATTTTATTTTAACTTTTCATAAGTATGAACATATATTTCTAAATACATAAAAAATCCTTTTATTATGCGTGAATTCAAACTCTAGGCCATAACTATAGCAGGTATATTTACTAAATTTTATAACATTGGTCGTTTACAATAATAATAATAATAGTAGCATTACACGCTTATTTATCTGCTTACTCTTCTCTAGCTAACTTAAGATTATCGCTCTAGTGTAAAATGAAAACAACTATTTTTAACAACAACAACAACAACAATAATAATATGTATATAAATTTAGGGAGCAAAGTCAAAACACTAATTAAAAAATATTATGTTGCTATTTTAAAAATTAAAACGGTTTTTTTTCTTAAATCAGCCAATTCTCCAACCCTACAATGATTAAATTTAAAAATCTTACTTGGGTTCTTCATAACAAGGCATTTTAGTGTTTATCATGGAAATATTTAATTATTACTAAATTTTAAAAGGATTTTTTTTTTCAGCTTACTTATTCTCTGTTAATAATTGAAGTTTACTTTACGTCTCAAATGGCACTAAGAGATAAAATATTTATTAAAGTTAATTTTGAAAAAAATTGCATTTTTAAAACGTAATCAGTCATTAGTTTAAAAACAAATGGGAGACCAAAAGGGCATTCAAATTTTTTACTACTTTTTAATTAAATGTCACTATAAAAATAATCATAGCAAAAGAGAGTTTTATAAGTAGTATTCCAGCAAATAGTAGAATGACGTTAGCTGGACTGAAAGAAAATCTGATATATGTGCCAACCATTGCTCATAACAATGACATAATAAAGTATTTAATTATAAAAAAGTGAAAAACTTATTAATAAGAGTTATACACAGATAATTAAAAATTAAAATACTATATTGGGAAAGGAAGGAAATGATGAACATATTAGAGTTTATGTTTTAAGAACAAGAAATAAGGTTCTGTCAGGATAACTTAAAAGTTACAAGAAAAAAATTTCCACCAAGAAAGCTTATATGTTAATAGATTTATGAGATAAAAGTTATAGAATTAAGTAGTTTTTTAAAAAAAGATTAAGATCTGCTACAACAAAAAATGAATAATTTATTAATTAAAAGGAATTATTAGAGAGGGGGAAAACAATTCTTTTACTTGTATTTATATAGTGGGCTATTTCTATCATCTAATATTAAAATATTGAATATCTTTTAGAAAAAATTCAACTTTATTTAAATATTCTAATTAAATTCAACTGTTAGTAATAATAGCACATAAAATAACGGTTAGTATATGCAGTTTAATGCAATTGAAATATTTAAATAAAATTAAATTTTTCTAAAGACACTCAATTTATTAATGTTAGATGATGGAAATACTCCAATACATAAATACGTGTAACATACCATCATTACAAACCATCAAAAAAATAAGATTAACAATACATTATTTGACAATGTAAACTCAAATAAAAATGGAAAATATTTAACAAAACTAAAAATATTGCAATAAAGATTATAGATGTTAATAAAAATTTGGTGCTTAAAATGGTAGAGAAAAAATAAGAAAAAGTATATATTCTATAAAAGGTAGAGATGCTTATAAAAGGGTTATCAGAAAATTATAGGTGAAACAAGTAATGTAACAATAAAAATACTAGATAAAAAGTATAAAAAAATAGAAAACTGTAAACAAAAGAAAAGTTTGATGGTAGAATAAAACAATATAGCTGAAGAAGCAATGATTGTAGAAATAAAGCACTAACTGGCAAAAAAGTGATAAATTATTAGTAAAAAGTAATTAACATTGAAAAATATAGAAAAATATGGGTTATCTAAGTAATAGAAATAATAAACTATTTATATTGATTGGAAAAATAAAGTCTAAAATTGACAGAAGACAGAAATTGAGAATATTTTTGATATATTCTTAAAAGATTTTTGGAATATAACTGATGTTAATAATGATGATTATAAATATCATATTAAGAAAAGCTAACAAATGTAAAATAAAAAAAAAAATTATATCTGTAGATTTAAAAAATTATGTTGATTTCCATGATACTTTGCAGAAAATATGATTGCTTTAAAACAAATGTTAAAATAGATTATACCAAGATAGAGACAAATAGGATAATCTATTTTAACTATGATCAAATATTATTGCTTAAAGTATATATTTTCATCTTCTGTTACTGATTCTAAATATTTTCTCCATCACTTATTATTTTGATAATACATAAATGAGACAAGAGTAGAATGGAATGAAATATTTGATCCTAAGAAATGTATATTACTTTTCCTCTAAAGATAGGTAAAATAACTAAGATAATAAAGTACTTTAATTAACAAAAAATAAATAAATAAATTATCCCAAACGAGATAATCTTAGCATTAATGAATATTGCATCATTTTATACTATATTTTTTAATTAGACCTTCTCAAGGTTTCATTACTATAGCATATTACAGTTAATAATAATAAAAAAAGACTACATGTCATGGACTGAAAATAAATCTTTCACGATTTTTAAGAAAAATAATAATAAATTGATAATAAGTCAATTTATTAAATCTAGAAGATATCCAAAATTTAAATTTGAATGTGAAAATTTGGATTAATGATAAACATTAATAAATATTGTTAGTAATCAATAAATTTAAAAGATAAATGCATATGGTGATAAAATTTTATTTGTAGTTATATGTTATACTATTTCCATCATTTTATTGAAATTAGTAAATGTTTTTTAAAAAATTTAAACTTTATATTTTTCTTAATATATTTAACTGATAAATAATTATACACACTTTAGTATAAAATACAACTTTTGAGTTGTATTATTCTCCTCTCTTCTTCAACTGTTGCTGTCTTGATTATTGTTAGCTAGCATGAGATGAATGATTTAATATGTTCATGAATATTGAAGTTAGTGTCGTCTCTAACTTAGGTTAATTCTGCCAAAGCCAATAATAAATAGAAATTGTATACTCTTATTTATGAGAATCCTTATGATTTTTTATTTTTTCCTTTTCGAATAATGTTTAATAAAATTTTATAACATGCCAAATAATTTTTTCTAAATGACATACTTTTAGAAGTTTCCTTTCTATTGTTTTTATAAAATTAAATACACATGAGTAGATTTATTATCATCATATCAAAAAATCTAAAGAACATTCTTTATGATTTGGCATCCTACTTTCAGAATATTGCGTGTGAAAGCATCTTTAAATAATATTTTTATGCTTTTAGTTTATATCAATAGAAATCAATGTCTCACTTTCTTATAATAAAATTTGATTGATAATATTTTACACATGAAAGTAATTTAATATACTTAATTATGTCATTATAACAAAAATCGTTTTCATCTTTAAATTGTTAAGTAAATATATTCTATAATGTTGTTGCACAACATCTTAACATCCAAACTAATATTTTCAATCTAAAAAACTACCAAAATAATTTAAATTAATACAATACACATTCTCAAGCTCATACCTATCCAAAACAAAGGTTTCTGGAGATTTATTTTTTATCATTGACTGATAAATCATTTGCGGTTTGGAATATTAACAGATATTTAATAGATTGCATTTAAAACATTAAAAACATTGAATAGATCATTTTTAGAAAAGAAAAACGAAATCACAAACTTTTTTAAATATAAACGGTCTTAAAAAATTAATGGAGTTGCAGTTAGTATACATCCATGTTTATTATCAGTTTTCATTTTCGTCTCTCAGGATGTCTCTCTAGCACCTATATAATATGAATAAACTTTTACAACAATCAGCTATTTAAAAAAACACCATAAATATTCTTCACTAATTTAAACTCCTAAAATTAATTGTTAGAAACAATATAAATCACATCTTTGCTTAATTAAATCACTTTCATTGCGTTATTTAACAACAAAAATCATATCTATAATGCTTCTTGATTCTTCAAAACTATGATAGTCCCTTACATATGGTTAAATTTAGGAAACCTACTTCACTAAAAGATTTGAAAGTAATTTTGACATAGTCTGTAAAAATGATGTAATATAACAATAACTGGAGTCTTTTTTATTTTCTAACTATTTCTAAATAGAAGCAATAGAAATATCCTTAACATCAGGTAGTCCAACTTTATTATAAAAAAATTGTCATAGATTTTGAACCTAACATATTCCATTATATTCCAATTCTGTTTTTAAAATGCTCGCAGAATATGTGGTATTTCCATCTTTAAGATTATAAGTAGATATTTTGATTTCATTCAGAATATCTCTTTCAGTATAAACTGTACATAGGATAGATATGAATTAAATACAATTATTTTATTTTTCCATTCATTGTTCAAACGATAATTAAAGTACTTTTTCTCATTTGTTCAAAATATTATTCTTAATAAAATTTTATCTTTCAATTATACATTATATGTATTTTCAAAGAAATGTAAATTGATCTCTATCAGTAAATGATTAATCTTCTTTCACATTTAATCAATCAATCGATCGATCAATCAATTAGTCAATCAAGCAGTTATTGTATTTTTGTTTTTAAATATACATATGCTTATAAAGTTTTACATCATTTTATTATTCAACCAAGCAAAAAATTCCACACGATTGTTTTCTTTGAATTAAGTAATTAATATTAATATCACAATACTTATTAAAGAACAAATCTTTTTTTTAAGTAAACCACATCAGACTCGTTTGTATCTGCAATACATTCTAAGAAAATTTCATGACTCGGTAATATGAGAAACTTAAAAGCATAATTTAGAAATAAGCTATTGAAATTTTGCATTGCTATTAAATTTTTTATAAAGATCAAATATAATATTCGATTAATGTTTTGAAAAGTATCTATTTTTAATGCAAATATTTCAATCTTAAAGCATACTAATCTATTATTTTTTCAACAATCAGTACGTTTAAGTAGTTGGTTAATACATATAAGAGTCCATTATATGCTAATATTTATATAGCATTGTGATAGTTAATTTATGTGTTGTGCAAAAATTTAATGGCAATAGATTTCTAAATTCTGAGGTCAATTCCATTTTTTTATATAATTTTGTAGTTCATTTTTAATGTAAAAAAGTATTGTTTATTTATTGTTTCTCCAAAGATATAAAGTGTCTCTCTCAAAAAAATAGTATTAGTCTGCTTTTGAAGCAACAACATTATTAAATTAAATTGTAAACATTTTCTTTTTTAAAACTGTTTTAATCTAATATTAGAACATAACTACTAAGTATGGCAGACACACTACATTACAGACCAATTTTTGAGATTATTAGACTTTTACTGATACATTTAGGAGTTTCCAAAATTAAGAGATACCAAAACCGGACTTGCAATGCCAACATTGTTTTAATTGACAAACTTCCCTTACACCAATACTTATCACTATTTGTTTCTGAAATTCAACACCTTCCCTTTTCAAATACTATTTTAATCTTAAAACTTGACAATCTTTTAAAGTCTGCAAGAATTCCCAACAAATAAAATTTTCATATTCTATATATCCATAATTAAAAAAAACGAAATATCTTTATCAATACATTTATCTTATACTTTACCACCATTAACATTATCGTTATTATTATTTATATTGTTTTAAAATGACCTAGCTCCATTTTGTTACATGATTTTATTATATTACATTTTTTTTGATATTTGAATATTTGTGTAGAGTTAATATATCTCTTATTAGGAGTAATCCATTATTACAATCATTTATTAAATATTTTATTTACATAGTGCGATGTTTTTTATAAATTATAATAATAACAGTAGCTTTCTCCACTGCACATGCACTTTACAGATCGAACCCTAATTATAATAAATATTCTCCTTTCCAAACACAAGATAAAGTCTTTTTAAAAGATATAATGGATTACTCTATCCTTTTCATCCAAACTATATGTATAGGCAAATCTGAAACATTTGTAACTGAGAGCTGAAGATTTAATTAATCACTTTAAATTACTTATAATCTGATTTTTGTTGATGATGCTTGTGAAATTTTTATTATTTACGTTTGATCTGTAAAGCGCATGTGCAGTGGAGTAAGCTAAGTTATTATTATAATTTATAAAAAACATCATGCTATATGAATTAAATATTTACATATGTTTAAAGTTTTTATTTAATAATAACATATCTTGTAAATAGTAAAAAAAAAATCACGAGTGCTATCAACAAAAATCAGATTATAAGTAATTTAAAGTGATTAATTAAATCTTCAGCTCTCAGTTCCAAATGCTTCAGATTTGCCTATACATATAGTTTGGGTGAAAAGGATAGAGTGATCCATTTTATCTTTCAAAAAGACGTTATCTTGTGTTTAGAAAGAAGAGTATTCATTATAATTAGCATTTAATCTATAAACCACATGTGCAGTGGAGTAAGCTATAGTTATTATTATAATCATTTATTAAATAAAATCTTTGTCTTAAATATATAGTTCCAATTGCCTTTTTATTGATAATGTTAACATACATAAGAACACAACTAAAGAACCTAAATAAGATGAATTTATATTCATTCATATTTTTTTAATGCTAAATACTTTTCAGTCTGGAAAACCTCCCAGAAAAAAATGAAATCAAAACTACTGTGCATGGAATTAAGGGAAAGAAATGTAATTGGACAAAACACACAAGTTTATTAACATAATGTAGACAAATGTTCATGTATAGAAATTCATGATGATAAATTCCCATAATACTTAACTATTATAAAGCACAATAAAGTAAAAAAAT
The DNA here is from genome assembly GCA_028023455.1 of Epiperipatus broadwayi. Taxonomy (NCBI): domain Eukaryota; kingdom Metazoa; phylum Onychophora; class Udeonychophora; order Euonychophora; family Peripatidae; genus Epiperipatus; species Epiperipatus broadwayi. The sequence goes on from JAQFVV010000107.1 coordinate 1,295,134, forward strand.
GGGAAAACATAATGAGTGAGAAAAAGAAACAGTGAAATATGAAAACAATATTCTTAAATCAAAAACGCACTTAACCTTTAACGAATATCTTATTTTACAAGATATAATAAGTCACCCTCTTTATAAGTCATTAGTTATTGATTATTCATGAGTAATCTATGTACCTAAAGATCATTCTATTATTGTCAGCTATGGGTTAAAATAATTGTTCATTACTTGATCTGCATACATTAAGCAATACTGCTCTCATTCAGATGAAATAGATTTTATTAAATGTTTATTTAAATAAATTAAAGGTGAAAAAAATACTTGGTAATATTGCTGTACTTTTTAGAGTTGTGGAGATACTAAAAATTTCTATGCATAGTTTTAAACTTTGAAAATAATCTGTACTTTAAGATGCTGACAATTGTTTCTAAAGCTTAGAATTTTAAATTAATTTATTTTATATTTAAACCTATAAATCAGTAAAAAAATTTAAAGTCACACATCATGTTCAATAACTTATATTATTAAAAAAAAAAGAATATTTCAAACAAGAACAAAGAATCAGTCAAAACAACCTTATAGCAACTGGATACAAAACAAAACAAAATCAGAATTCGGATATAAGATGAAATTTCACAAATGTTAATCAATCTTAGAAAGACAACGGGGAGAAGAGGGTTTACTTGTTATTTTCTTCTTTTTTTTAAAGGCAGATTTTTAAAAAATAAAAACATAATTGATAACAATCACTTAGGGATAATTTTTGATACGTTTGTAAAAGTTGTTAAAACTACCTTAGATTATTAACCATGCAACTCTACTACACATCACGAAAAATAGTTATAAATTGTTATTACTATAATTTAAGTTATCCAAGCATAGTTTTATTAAATAATCATTAAGTAGTAACAAAAAATATTTTAAGTAAAGTTTTAAAATAAATTTAAAACAAAATTAAACGATTTTTAATTTTTACATGTTTTAAATAATTAATCAGTTATATTAATACAAACTGTCAAAATTGTATACGTTTTATTGGAATTAATTGAGTCAGTATACTTAAACGCTTATCCATCATATTAATTATTAATCTGTTGAGAAGAACATAAATTAATTTATTTTATAGTGGGTTTGAATCTGCACCAAGAAATTTTTAGACAGCATATGGTGTTTTTTTTAAGAAAACACTAACATTTTTGAATTATTAAATTGTAGATTTTTTTTAATGTGTTTTTTTTTTTTGTTATAAAAATTGAAATAATTTATCTTAATTTCAAACCAAAAACTTGAATATATACAGTGTGTTCAAAAATTCAGATGCTTTATTATAAGCCAATAAACATCACATGACCATCATCTCTTATGCTTGTGTATAACTGTTGTTAAACAGGCAAAACTCACTATATGTATGCCACACACAGCAAGCTAGAGTAATCAATGGATGCCAGAAGGCTTGTGCATAAAATCCCCATCTAGTGCATACTCATCCAATATCCCCAGACTAGTTTCTGGTTTGTGGCCTTCATCAGTGAGGAGCCTTGGATCTGAGAGCACTGCATCTAGATCTTAGGATCTAATGCAACCCTCCAGCAACCACCTTTTACCTCCATTTAACTACAAAACTATGAGTCTTAAACTGAAAACATTTTAATGTTTTCAATTTGAGCCCATCAGCTTATATAGTTATATGGGTCTGAACCCAGTTCAGTTTGAGCCCATCAGCTTATATAGTTATATGGGTCTGAACCCAGTTCAGTTTTCATATAGACACCAAAATGTATGGGAACTGAACTGGGTTCAGACCCATATAACTATATAAGCTGATGGGCTCAAATTGGAAACATTAAAGGGTTTTCAGTTTAAGACTCATAGTTTTGTAGTTAAATGGAGATAAAAGGTGGTTGCTGGAGGATTGCATTAGATCCTAAGATCTAGATGCAGTGCTCTCAGATCCAAGGTTCTTCACTGACGAAGGCCACAAGCCAGAAACTAGTCTGGGGATATTGGATGAGTAGGTACTAGATGGGGATTTTATGCACAAGCCTTCTGGCATCCATTGATTACTCTAGCTTGCTGAGTGTGGCCTACATATAGTGAGTTTTGCCTGTTTTAAATGCTTTATTATACTGATAACAACATCAAAATCAGAAATTTTGGATAGAAATCAGCTTGAAAATTTGGATCAGTTTTAATATCTTGACAGATTTTTATATAAAAAGACAAATAAAAACAATGGAATGCAGCCTAGACTACAACATGTTGTTAATGCATAAAACAAGTTATAAAAATAGTTTTTTTCAATCATATAACTATTAATAAAGCTACTTTTATACAGTGTTGTTATTATTTCTAATTTATTGTATAAAAATAAAACGAGTCTTCTATGTCTGAAAGTTATTAAAAAAATTACAGGGGATTTGAACATGAACTTTCAATCTTATTTTAGCTACCCACCCCATCTTATATAACTGGATACTCATGACCACACACATGTGAAAAAAAGATAAATGGGTTTCTGATATACATATTTCATTCTGAACCAGAACTCATCAATTATTCCAGATCATCATAATCTCCCACACACTTAGTTCAGTGCTCAGTTTATATTAAGATAGCAAATCTTCAAACTTTAATGGACAGGCTTTAATTTTCTCCACCCTCCAACTCATCACTATCCATATTATTAAAAATATGATGATGGAATGCTCAAAGCCCATGTTGATGCAATAAATTGTAAATTGTCCCAATAAATCTAAAAAACTAAAAATATGAATGTAATAAAGCTAGTGTTTTGTTTTCATTTTTTTCATGCGATGATAATCAATCTATAATAAATTGAACACTAGAAAAAATTACTCATGTAATGTGGATGAAAAGTAACAGTTTTTCTAAGAAGATACTTTACATAAAACTTGATAGATTTTTGAATAAGCAATAGACTGAATTTTTATTATAAAGATTATTTCAAAGATGCTCTAATAATTAAGATAACTGATTAACATAATATAGGGAATTAAATATTGCCTAATATATTATGTGTAATCATTTTAAAACGTGTCTTTAATTTTTTGATTAAAAAAATTTTTTTATTTCTCAAGTTAGTATAACTATACTCATTTATGGGTGACTTTTAAAGATATTTATATATAATGTAATATTCTGATTCCAAAAGACAATAAAATTAATAATGATTTATGACAGGTTGATATTATTATGTTACCAAATAAAGGGAAAGCTTGGAGTGGTGTAAATGAAGAGAAGTGGTAAGAATAAATATCAATGAATAAATGCATATGAACACAATAAATTAAAAAAGAATCAGCCGCAGAAATAAATAATAAGCAATATATAAATGATAAACATAGAATCGTTGACAATAATCATTAACAGTCAATAGTCAACCTTTGTGACCAGATTTAAAAGGGGTTTAACATATAAACTTAGCCTAATCACCATTAAGCATGAGCTAAACTTGAGGCATATTATTATAAAATCAATATTTTTAGTGCATGCATATTCACAAGTGTTAAAATAACTGTAATAATAATAATTATGTAAAAATGTTAGGATCATTACATCATCCTCAATGCTTTTGTCATAAGGTTTTACGAGTGTACTGGTGATCATAAAGATATAAAGTAAAATGATGTGTGATATCAATAAAAGTGCCCATCACTACATTTATACTCTCTAAGTAATTCTGAAGAGAAATACATAGATGTACATATATAAACACTTATATTGCATATATCATTATTTTGAATCCAGCTTTGAAATTGCATAGACATTGATGCTGTGAACAAGAGAATATATGTAATAATTAAACTATGCTAGTATTAAATAACTTTACTAGACCAACTTGAAACAATGATTAATAAATTTTTTGATTAAAGATAATAATAATAAAAAAATGAAAGGCCTAATAAACACTCTATATTATAAATATGTTTTTACCCTAGTTAGTAATGGTCCTTTATTGAAGAATTTACCATAGTGATCATCATCAATGTGTACTCATTATTTTGATTTACTATTCATTATTTGATATTATGATATATAAAAAAAGTCAACATTTTTTTAAAAAAGAAACAGTAATTATAAAATAGTGGTCAAAAATAGCAATAATTTTGTAAGATTGATGACATCCTAAGATAGTAACTTCATTTAAAGCTATGTTTATAAAAATAAAATGAGGGCATTCATTCCAAAACTGTACTTTAAAATATAAATACTGTACTTTATTTAGTTTCCATTCAGTAATTTTGCAACTCAGTCAGGGCTTTCATTTATGACATGTCTAAAGTAAAGAAGATTTTTATTGACTACAAAATAAAAAGAAATGCCAGTTTCATACAGCACAGTAAATAGTCAAACACATAATTCAGTCATGTATAACAACAAAGGGTATTAATTAGTTAATAATTTTGACCAATGCTCACACAATATAAAATCTTTATTTTATACTAAAACTCAATAAATTGGACTTGATTTCTTTTTATATTCAATAAACAAATAAAATTCTAAAAATTCACATTTGACATTTTTAAATATGTAAAAACTGATTGGTAAATCAAACAATGTACCATACACATCATTGACACTGTAAACGCTTTTTCAGAAAATGAATGAAATGTTTATTTTTTTAAATGTGAATAAACAAAGATACATTTATGATAAATCTATCAAGTTCTGCTTTAATATCTGATATTTTCTTTATAACCATTACAGTATTGGAAATATTTTAACACTGTGTTATTTCTGACAGATAATGACATAATAGATGCTGCCATTTTTTTCATTGTATTATGCTCAAGCATATTAATGTTTATTTCTAAAAATATCAAGAAACTTATCTAACTGACTTAACATACTGACCTTTTCAGATTTTTTTAAAAAAATAAAACATCAATAAAAGTTTTATGAGAAAAATTATAAAATAACCTGCAGGGCATTATCATTTACAATAACACTAATACAATGTTTTAAAATCACAGAACAATGACTTTCCTAAGAATCAGGAAATCAAGTAGATTAATATTCATTTGTAAATTATTCACTCATTCAATTCTATGGATAAAAATTTTTACAAATGCTATTTTGCCTGTGGAAAATATATGATAATCAAAATAGTCATCATAATTATAAGTTTTTCTGAGAAAAAAATGGTTTTATGCATTATGCAGCTAATAATCATTATATGATGAAAGTTCACTAAACATAAGTTTAAAATATCATTTACATTTTTAATTTTTAACATTGTTTTTTTTCCATGTGTCATAGCATCAGCCAGGATGTGAACCCACAACCATCTGAAACCGACTACTTGTTTGCAAGGTGGTTGCGATGATTTCTCGGCTAACAACGCTTGACATTTTTTTGTGATTTTTTCAAGATATTAGCTGGTTATACTATAAACATATATTATCAAAAGAAAAAAGATTTAATAATTTACATACATTATTAAAACTATAGCAATCAACTGTATATAACATTTTTATCTATATTTTATTTAATTTTAATGTATTTATGTAATATAAAAAAATTGTGATTAAAAAAAAAAACAGCACTGCAAAAAAAATTCAGTCATATTTGTCAGAAATTACAAAAATAAAAAACTTTAATAATTAAACTTAAAGTACATGAATAATAAGTTTAAGGCTTATTGTGTTAAGTTATTATTTTTATTTTAAAATGTACATTGGATTTTTCCCTTTATGCTTTATTTTAGCTCAATGAGTTGTTTATCTACAAAATATTCTGTTGCTATGTAAGAAGCAAAGTATCATCAATGAATAAATTTATATATATTTTTTATTTTTAAAATAATAGCTATCTAAATATTTTTATTAATATATACTCATAAATTAGTATTTTTTAAATAATATGCTTAATAAAATGTTTGTTATTTATTAATTAACACTTCTTTAAATTTAAGTTGTATTTTATTAATCAATTTTTTTAATATTTTAAATTTAAAATAATTACTTAATTTTTTATTCATGGAAACTCATTATAATTGATTACTTTATATGCAAGATTTTACTTAACCAAAGTGTTTAAGGAGGTCAGTTGTCCTCATTAATTAAGGTAAAATTGTAAATCATTCTGATTTTGACTATTTACAACTATCAAATATTTTCATTAGACTGAAAAAGAACAGAGAAATAAAAGATTTAACATATTTTAAATTACAGTTTATAAAAATACATTAATTATAAGTAGTATTAAATAAACCTATCTATATGCACACAAAAAAACATGTTCAATATTACAAAATATTTTAGTTATTATTAAACTAGAATTTGTTCTTCTATTTTAACCAAATATAACTTATTAAATGTTAAAAACATAAATAATAAGTCACAATTATGTATATATACTGGTATAAAAATAATATTTCATATATTAATTTAAATTATTTTTACTTTACAAACAAGTTATTTTTTTTGACCCCTCTTAAAATTATAAACAAAAGGATTTAGAATAAAAAATACTATTTTTCTTTGAAAGTCTGCTTCAAATTTATATTCTCTTTACTTTTTGTTTTCTCTACTTGAAAACTTTAAACAAAGATTTTTCATTTTTGGCCCATTAATTAATTTCTTAGCCAGTTGCTTTAAGTATGTTCAAAAGTTGTTTGCCTTTAGTTATTGCAAAAATTTTACCTCTTATTAAAAGAAAACACAAATTGACATAAAATAACTCCAGTGGAATATTGTTTTCATTCTTTAGCACTATTTAACTTACATGAATATCATATATGTATTTGTCCAATAATTGATTTTTTTAAATTTATGTTTTTAAATGTTTGTTGTTGAGATGGTTTTTTCATGGTTAGTATATATATACAATTAATAGTAAATTTCTTTAGTCTGTGTTTTTGTGCATATGCAAAATATAATATCCAATTGAACTAGTTTAAATAAAAATCACTAGAGTAAAAAACTTTTTTAAAAATACTGTTAAAATCAACTCAGGATTTCCAATTTATTAATGTTACTAAAATACATACATATATATATATATATATATATATATATATATATGATCAATAGATGGCGTTTTACCAAAAAACACCATCAAAGCGTATGTTTGTTTACATAAACATCAGAGTAAGCATTCACTATCTCTATCGTTAGTTCCACCTTCAGATCATGATTTCAAGCTGATTTGCTATCATTAGTGAAGGATAGGAATAAAAAACTAGATCTAAACTCTAACTCTGAGCGTTTATGAAACAATCTATTGATCATAAATACAAGCGTTAGCAAGTTTAACTTGTTTTTTTGTTTTTCATAAATGTACCTTTGAGGTTTTCTTGCAATGATATATATTGCAGAGGCTTCTACTATGTGGTGATACTGAACTGATATCAGACCCATATAGCTATCTGGCTTGCTATGCTGAGTTTGAAAAGACATTACATGTCTAAAAAATTCACACTTGCAAGCTGAATAAAAATTGTTTCATAAACACTCAGAGTTAGTGTTTAGATCTAGTTTCTTATTCCTATCCTTCACTGATGATAGCAAATCAGCTTGAAATCATGATCTGAAGGTAGAACTAATGATAGAGATAGTGAATGCTTGCTCTGATGTTTATGTAAACAAACATATGCTTTGACGGTGTTTTTTGGTAAAACACCATCTATTGATCATAAATACAAGCGTTAGCAAATTTAACTTGTTTTTTTGTTTTTCATAAGTGTACCTTTGAGGTTTTCTTGCAATGATATATATTGCAGAGGCTTTTACTATGTGGTGATACTGAACTGATATCAGACCCATATAGCTATCTGGCTTGTTATGCTGAGTTTGAAGACATTACATGTCTAAAAAATTCACGCTTGCAAGCTGAATATAAATTGTTTCATAAACGCTCAGAGTTAGTGTTTAGATCTAGTTTCTTATTTCTATCCTTCACTGATGATAGCAAATCAGCTTGAAATCATGATCTGAAGGTGGAATTAACAATAGAGAATGCTTACTCTGACGTTTATGTAAACAAACATATGCTTTGACGATGTTTTTTGGTAAAGTGCCATCTATTGATCATAAATACAAGTGTTAGCAAGTTTAACTTGTTTTTTGTTTTTCATATATATATAATATCTTAAGACCTTAATTAATTCTGTCAATTACTATTAACATTGAATATGATCAAATATATGTGTATGCATTATCCCATATAATGTAACCTAATTGGCAATTACAAACTGTTGTTATACTCTTAGACTTTTGTTCTCGATTTAATATTTCTTCTTTATATGTGTATTGTGAGTGATTAATATTGTGAAACTTCAATTTTACAAGCTAAAAGAATAGAACGTTTCCAAAGAATTCTGTAATCTGGATGTATAGAAAGTAAAAGTAAGTGAATTTTATGGTTTAAGGATCTTATATAATGGATGGCACCTGAACATTTATATATATATATGTTTTTTTAGAGATGTGTGTATAGTTTAAATATTTTATTTGTTTTATTATAAACATGCATTCACATAACCACTGCTAGTTGATATTTTAATAGTCCATGACATTTTTGCCAGTCTAATGTAATGTTGCATACTGAAGGCATTATGCATTCTGTTATGTATTTTTGATGCTCAAAGTGAGTCTTGAGAATGTTACTTGTACCACAAGAATTCCATTATCAATGTGATATTTTTGAAATATATACTGTAATATTTATTCATTCACTAAAATACAGGAATTCCATACATAAATACACACTTATTGCATACCTTTCCCTCAAATACTATATTAAATAAAACTTACCCATCAGCACAAAAAATTACACAATAATTTCTTATAGGGAATTTGTATCCAGACTTTTAAGCTCTGTTCGGTCATTCATTTCATCTTATACAAGCGATCACATGACCGCATACATGTGAAAAAGAGAAACGATTTCCAATATATGCACATTATTTTTCAACTAATAAATTAATAGCTATTTTTATTTATAACTTAGCTTCCAAATCTATTTTTAAATTAAAACTAATCAACAATATTTTAAACAAAAGTGCTTCTAATTTTAACAATAATAAATTAAGTTTATTTTTTAATTAATTACTATAATAAAATGATAGTTAAAGTATGAAATTAGTACAATATTACACCATTTCGGTTAACATTTTTAATTATGTCACCTTTTAAATGTGATTTCTATTTTTCTTTTAAAGCATGGATTATTAATAAGAATGCTACTAATTTTTAATTTGATCTCAACATGTTTTTTTTTAAAAAAGTAATATTATTCGAAATCATTTTAATCTTCAAATACAATTTTTAAAGCGTTTTTTTTTTTTTTTTTTGTGGATAAAAATATACTTGAAAGTATTTGAAAATAAATGAAGATTGATAAATGAGTCGTGGCCATTAAAGTCAACTATTATAAATTTCAATAAGAAGATTGATATATTTTTTTAAAATTTATTTTAAAGTCAAATTCTGAATTTTTAAAATAAGTTAAAAAAAAATTATACAAAGTAATTCATTTTGAATTTTTAAAAGTTTTATAGAAGTTTATTAGCCTCAAAATAATTATTCTCTAATGAGATTAATGTACTGTATTTTTAAAAATAATGTACAATGAAGTCTGATACAAAGGAAGCTTATAAAACAAATTAGTATTTATACAACAAATTCAAAAATATATAATGAATACTAGAAAAGCACATCTTTGCAGCATAAACTTAATTATCAGTTTAATTTGAATATCTCTTTTTATATTTAGTGAGAAAATATTGACCATATTCTTATTTTAAAGTATTCTTCTGGATACATATACTGCAATAATTTTAGCTATGAATAATAAAAACAACATTTAAAATCGCATTAATATTGATATAAAAAATCAAAATCGGACTCTGGTAAAAACAACAAAAAATCTGCGTGCTAAAATTGAGAATAAATTTAATTTGCTTATTTTTTTTTATATTTCTAGTGGTTAAAATATCACATATATACATATTTGTTTTAAAATATTCTTTTAGATATATAATAATTATAACTATAAACCATAGAAACAGAGTTTGAAATCTAATTAATGTTCACATAAAAAAATAAAAATAAAAGAAAATGTTACAATGAATGTGTCCGGTTGAGTAACAACTACATGTGCAAAACTTTTCTGAGCATTTCAGCTTTCAGTAAAGTAGGAGGTATCTTTGCTATAGGTTTTGGAACTTACATTTATTATTACAATGTATTTCTTATGCAATATTAGTTACAATTTTTAGTAGTTTTATTTTAATTGAAATTCTTTTTATATAGATATTAATTTTAATCACAAGCCAAAAAAGAATAGTATTAAAAAATTAAGCAGTGCTAATGTGAAAAAAACAAATTTAAATAAAAGACAATAAACTCAATTACTCAAGGCTCTAACAGGTTCATAAATGTAGATGATAACAATTAACCCATAACCTAATAGCAATCTAAGACTTTAGTCAAGACAATAAAGATACCACCCTTACCTTTGGTCTGATATGTTTATGTAGACACTAAAGATTGCAACTTGACCAAAGAGTTTGAGATTAATGCAAAGGAGTTTAAACAAACCCCACTAGTAAGGCAAATATAACCTGTTCTGAAAGTAGACTAATAAATAATCATTTATAGCTTGACTAAAAATTAGGATTGTTGATAGCTTAAGGATTAATTGTTATTACTAAGTAATAAATTGAATGTTTTATTGTTGCAGAATTTATAAAATGTTCAAAACATGAAAATAAAGAATTGGATATAATTCAAGAATCTTAAGTGCAAAGTCTGATATTCTACTGCTACCCCAACCATGTAGGATAATAATTTATATACTGAAAAAGGTATGATTAATTTAACAACCATTTTTTAAAAATGATAAATTAAAGAATGCACAGATAGTTAAAAAAAGGTTTATAACCTAAGCAATTTATGTTGCAACGTTATGGACTTAATGGAAATTTTGTTGAATAAGAATTAATTAAAACAATAGTAGCAACATTATAAAATTTATGAATTTCTTTTGCTAATGTAAATTAATCAAAAGTAAATGGTAGGTGTTAGAGACAATGGGAAAGTATTTGTGAATAGGTGATGAATCTCATGCTAATAGTTCAACTAGATTAGTGCAACACAAGTGTATATATATATATATATATATATATATATATATATATAAACAGCATGAGATCGACTAGGACCACAAGTTTTATCCACTTGACATTAAAAAGGTTTTCCCTGAGCACAATGATCAAAAGAAAAAATACAAAGAGTTGTGGTTTATCACAAACAATGCCCACATGATAAATAAAAGAGATTTATGCATTGCACTACCATGCAAATGGTATATGTAAATTTACAAACATGCATATTAATTAATCAATCCAAATGTTCATTCTCTCATTTACTAGTTTTTGCACTATGAATATGACTGGCCTGATCAAAAGCAGTGCTAAGCTGTAAAATAGTTTTAATTAATCTTTCCTGTACAGTGGACTTCCCATATTTATTGAATAAAGCAATTGTATAAAGAATTTTTTGCTAAGACTTCTAGGATAATTGCTGTTCCTGTTAAGAAATTTATTTTCAAAAAAATATAGCTTATTAGATTCAGTAAAAAAATTACAATGTATAATGAGAATTTTAGGACAAATAAGACTGGCATCAAATATTATTTCATAAGAAAGTCAAATTCTAATATCAATAATCCATGAATTTTTATTAGAATATATAGTTTCTTTATATTTTAATTTTATACCTTTAAAAGGTAAAATTTATATTTTTGGTTTTTCTGCTTAAATAATTATTTTGGTGGTAACTTTGGTGTAAACTGACAGATTATTCATAACTACATGTATTTCAATGTAATTTACAATAATCATATGATCTAAGAATAGCTTTGTAGGAGCTATTTAATTTGTTAAAAAAATGCCACAACATTATAAAAAACCATGGAATAAAAAGAAAAATGCTTATAAAGTAAAAAAAAAACATTAGAGGAAAGAAGAAAAAGTATGACACAGAAGAATGTTTTCCATGTTAAAGTTTTTATAGTAATAAATTAAAATTAAAATATATATATATGTAAATCTATAGAAGATTGCTAAAAAATAAGATTTATGAAGTATTCTTTAATTTCTTTTTAATTTATTCTACAAAATATTATTGGTCGTTAATATTATTTTTATACTCTGATAAATTAATTTCACAAAACAAAGTAACTTTTTAATTTTAGATTAATTTTATACACACTGCCAAAAAATTTTGAATAGTGATGAGTTAGCAACTATGTTCCGAATACATCTACTGTTTTTCCATGTGTCATAGCATCGGCCGGGACGCGAACCCACAACCGTCTGCAACCAACTACTTGCTTGCATGGCTGCTGCGATACCTCTCGGCTAACAACGCAAGACTACATCTACTGTTGATACGTTATGTGAATAGTAATATACATATTGGAAGTTACAATACAAATGTTCCTTCCTCACAAATTTTTAATTATTTTATAAAATAGACTTTTAAGGTAATGTTTTCATCTAGCTGATATATAGAATTCACTCTCCATTTTAATCATTGTTGCCAAAAGTAAGCTTATAAACATTAATAGCTTAAAAATGGTGAATTAATTCTATTCCTGTTTCTCATCATCAAAGTGTTTTTTATTAATAGCATGAGATGAATAGTTTATTCCAATAATTACACACACACACACACACACATATATATATATATATATATATATATATATATATTATATTGAGTTATGTTAATTTAATATATGGAGATGCTTGACCAATCTCAAAATTTAATTTGTATGTTGGTTGACTAAACAAGCATAATTTTAATGTAAGTTTTTTTTAAGTTGTGTTTTAGTGAGTGTGGTATTATGTAAATATGCATACACAGTAATAGTAAAAATGATTTTAAAATTAACTGTCTATTTTAATGTAACATTTTTTTAAAAAAAAGTGAACTTTGTATAACCAATTTTATTAATTTTCTGTAATAATTTTTATAGATTCCAGAAACAATGTTTAAGCTGTAATATTCTCATTATCAACTCTAATCTCTTTTATTAATTAAGAATTTAACAAACATATAGTTTTATTTCCATAAGCATTGTTGTCTAAAAATCATTTATTTAATATAATTAATCTGGAATTTTATAATTAATTAAAATATTGGCTTATCTGAATAGAAAAATATTTTAATCATCGATTTGCTGATTAAGAAGATTTTTTAAGTTTCAGAAGGGACAAACAATAAGCAGTGTGTCTATATAAGACCAAGTAAAATTACTAATTATTCAATTCAATTCTGTTCTATTCTATTCTGATGACTTCATTAGACTCTGTTCAATTCTGCCCACATCATTTGAGACTTTTATGTTTTGATCCTTCCATGTTGTGCCCATCTAAAAATGAACTCTGGACTCACTTCAGTTGCCATATCAGAAGACATGTCTAGCTAAGATATCAAAGAATAAATTCCTATCCAGCATGAAACATTTAGCCACAGTATGTTGAATTGTCCTGCCAACTGATCTCAATAAACAGGCCAACTGCCAATATCTTACACCTTGTCATAGTAAAACACTTCTCAAAACCAAAAACAAAGAAGACCATGAAAGTATATCAAAATTTCAAGAGCACATACTCATTTGAGATAATGATCTATACAGAAAGTGAGAACTCTCCACCCATGATACTATCAATTAATGGTAAAATCTTTATATTAATTATTTTATATATATATGTCAGTAATTCAGTGATATAAGGGTGTATAAAAATTTTGTTTCATTAATTCACATTTTATACTCATATATTTTTTAAGGTATAACTTGTGTTTATATTTTAATTTTATTGATCTTAGCCTTTCATTTATGTATCATAGATTATAAATATTCCAGTTTCAACCCTTTAATGTCTTTAATTTCTTTGAGAATTGATAAGTTAACAAAATGCAATAGTTTTTTTAGAATTAGTTTTAATTTTTTTAAAGTTAACCGAGTTATTAGAAAGAATCATAAAACAGGTTCCCCCTCCCCCATACAATGTCATCATTTTTAAGTTCTTTACAAAAGTAAGCTATGATAGCACTATCATATTTCACATTTTAAGTGGTACAATGGCATTGCCATCACTACATTTCAACATTGTTTTAATGCATTATATATATTAAATTATGGTATGTGACTAGCTGCAGCAATTTTTTCTATGAAGTTTCCATTTTTAGGGTATTAATTTTAAAAAAATTCCAAGTGATGTCAACAGTATATGGACCCTTATGGACCTTTGTGTCTGATTGATAGCACATTCTTTTGTTCTGATAAAGATTTAAGGAGATGGAGATTTGTGACTAATTGATGCTTTAGATTGTTTTACCTTCAGTTAAATCCTACAAAAAACATAACTTTTAATAAATGCTAATGATTACGACACTATATTTTTTTTTATAAAAGACTTATTATTAATTCAAAAACTATGTCAGTAGGAGGAGGGGACTGTCTTTTAAAACTTTTATTTTTAAAAAGTCTGCCCTTAGAAAGTATGTTATACGAACCATTATAGACTAAAGGAAATCCTTTTTGTAAAAACTGTAAGTGAAATGTTTTAATAACAATTAATAATTTATTACTTTTAGAAATTTTTTTCCTTTGATGATAATTAATTCCATACATCACATGATGCACTCTGTTTTTCACAGAGGCAAAATGCTCCACATAGTAGCACCACTCAGTGCAAACCTTTTGGCACTGAGTGGCACTACTGTATAGAGACTTTTGCTACTGCATGGAGAGATTTGCTTCTATGATAACTAATTCTAAATATATTATTTTTTAATAACATAAAATTCTGATCTCTAATATTTTATTTTTTTAACTTTTTGAATAGGTATTAAGAAGCCAATAATTATGTGTTCCTTTTATTGGTAAGATTTTTAGTTAGATATTTATTTTCACAAATTTTAAAATATTGATGTTAAATATTTTTTTATATTTATTGTTAGATGGCTTAAATATTTATAAAGTAACATATAAATTAATTTGATTACATAAAAAACTTCAAACATTGATTCATATTAAAAATAACAGTCACTAGAGTCTATTCAAAAATTTTCCAGGTGGGGATGTAGTTAAACAACCTAGATTTTTTGAGCAAAAGTAAAAAGAGTTTTTGTAAGTTAAATTTAAAAAATCCCTCTAGATTAATATTTTTTAAATACATGTTTTAATTAATAATGTCTCAGAACTTGACTATTCATTTTTTACTTGATATAAGTGAAAGTGGGTATAGCAATTTTATATATACACTAAACCATTTAATTAATAGCAGTTTTCTTGTGTTTATATCATACATGATTAAAAGAAACATAGATTATTGATTAAGTAATAGCAGTTTTCTTGTGTTTATATCATACATGATTAAAAGAAACAGATTATTGGCTTATATGTTTGTGTGCATATAAATGATTCTATTATAGATACCACATAGATATTTAGTTATATATTTGATTCTGTTATTGATTTATATGCCTAATTCTAGATATAAGTAAAGTTTGATTTAGCATTGGGTTCAGGTAAGTTTCTGCCATGCTCATTTATATATTTTTATCCATTTTAAACCATGTTTATTTATGTTTCAAAGCAAACTTTATTTAGTATCAATTGGTTACATCAAAATATGTTACACTAGGGTTACATGTACTTATATAAAAAATTGATTTTTAATTTTGATTTATTCCTTGCCTCTGAAAGTTAACTTGTTTAACTAGGTAAAAAAGATCTGTTGTTATGATGATTGGCCATCAAAGGGATTGTATTATCTTATCTCATTTTTTAAATTTATTTTTAGGAGTACTAATTTCAGTCTTGTTATAATGCTAAGCATATTTTGAAAAGAGATCATGCTGCTGCAAAAATGTCCTATGGTGTAAAAATACTGTCTCTATTCTTAATTTTTTTAAATTTATTATAGTAGGTATTGGGGTGTCTTCTTGAATTGTTTCCAAATGTGAATGTGCAACAGGTGCATATAAGCTGATTGTGGCTGCACATATTATTAGTATTGTGGTTTTTTGTATGCATCTACTATTTTACTAATTATGGTTCCATTTTGTCTGTAGTTGTTCCACATCATTAGTTACACTTATTCTAGGGCTAGACAATCACATAGAAAATGGATTTGTGTTTATTCATCTCTGTGACATAGCATAAACAGTGGATCAACATTTGTGTAAAATCTCTTGTACTGAATAAAGTGTGTTGTTGGTAATTAATTCAGGTTAAGTTTAATAATAAAATCATTAAATTTAGTTCTAGGCACCATCTTTTGAACTTTCTTCATAGTTGGCTATTATTTATTGCCAGTACTGTAGGCTGTTATTCACTTGTTGGTCTGGAAACTGTAGATTTTGTATTTGCCAATATGTGTATTTATTTGTGTTTTTTAGTGTTATATTGATTTTATGGGTTCACAACTCACAAACAGGATAGAGATATAGTTATATGTGAGGAAAGACCAATCAGTGGGTATAATTTATATTATTAAATATCTCTGGAAAATGTCTAAATATAGTAATAAGCAGATTTACTGTTTTTTGGATGCGAAACACTGGTATTGCATGTAGTCCAAGACTATTTCATTTTGTAGGTCAATTTGTTTTATTGAGATGGCTACTATTTTTCATTTCCATAGTAGCTTGTTGCATAGTGAGTTACTTGCTAAAATAAATGATTTGTGAAATTTATTATTGGCAGATAGTAGGTGATTTTTGTCACAATAAGCTGATTGTATAAATATACTTTTCAGTAGATTGAGAGATAGGATTTGGAGAGGGATTCAGTGATTCTTTCTGCTTCTGATTTGAGTTTTTGTATTTTTTTCTCATTTGATTCATGCCCAAGCAGAAAGGGAAACCCAGAAATATACTAGGTTTCTCTTAATATATCTGGATGTTTAATTTACCTGTAAATATTACTCATGCAGCTGATTTGTTGGTGTCGATTTTTAACCTGAACATTGCTGTATATTCTTTTATGATTTCCTGCATTATAGATTAATTGCTTCTTTGATTTTAGAAATACTGTGACATCATCTATGTAAACTATACATGGTATTTATGTGTTGGTGTTTTGAATTGGAATTCCTTGGATTTTTTGTTTTGAATTTGCTCTAACAGGGGGTTTAAATATAATGTAAATAATAGTGTGCTGAGGTGAGATCCTTGTGGGACTGATTGGCTGGGGTAAAAAATGATGAAGATTTGCCATTGAATGTGGTGTTAACTTCTCTGTGTAGTAGCATATTGGTGATTGTATATAAGATTGTGTGAGGTATTTCTGTTTTTTCAATTGAATTAACAGTGTTTTGATTGGCATTGAATCAAATGCTCTTTCAAAATCTAATTGCATGGCCACTGAGGTATTTTTTTCCTTTTAATTACTGAGATAATGGTTGTTTTGTATATTTGCTGCAACACCTGTTGATGAGATTTTTTTTCATACTAATGTTGTAATATTAGTGGTATTATATATGGTTCAATTTTTTTTTAAAAACTTTTTCCAGAATTTTTACCCCCAAATGCTCCATTAAGATTGGCAGCAATGTTTTTTTAATGAAGAGGACCTTTGAAACTGGATATAGCCCTTGTATATTGTATAGCTTTTGTGATAATTGATTTGCAAGCTGTCACAGATATCTGTTTGTAAATCATCTGAGATGTGACAATACAACTTGTGGAATTCCTGGTGGTTCTGGGAGGCTTGTATCTGGGATTAATACTAGAAAAAGTACAAAATCTGTGATGTCAAAAGATGTCTCTGTTTCTGGCTTTTAAAATTTTTTTTCTGGGAGTTTGAATTAGTTAAGCTTTGTTAACTTTTTTTTAAAGTACTGATATGGAAGTGCTGATACATTGGTTGTATCATATTATGTCTAGCTATGATTTTCCCATCCTATTCTAGGGTCATGGATAGCCCAATGCCCATCAAATGAATCTGCAAGTCCTGTGTGTTGCTGTGTTAGACTTTTTTTAAAGTGCTAGATATTGCTTTAGTTTATTGCCTGTTTGATTACATAGCTGTGTCAGCTTTATTATGTTTTCTAGATTGTGTTTGACTGGTTTTGACATGACAATTTTTTATGTAACTCATCTGCTAACAGGATTAGTTTAGAAAAAGGGAGTTGATTTTTAAGTAATATGATTGATATTAAATGAATGTGTGTATATGCTATGTGTTTAGAGATTGGATCAAGTTGCATTTGATTGATCTTATTTAGCATGATATATATTTCTGAGAAGAGGAACTCTGGAGTGTTGACTGGTAAGAGGATCTTATTGTCTTTTGTATGTTAGTGATCCTGTTGTCATATGTGTTTAAATTTAATTTTATTATTTATACTGCATGATCAGAAAATAGGAAGGGGGAGTGACTTACTTCCATTGAGTGATATAACATTTGAAAATAGAACATAAGATCTATGAGATGGCCATGGCCGTTGTTATAAAATGATATTGAGTTCAGTGGGGGAAAAACTTTCAACTCTCATAAGGAGTATTGCAAGTTGATTTATCCATTTTGCAACAAACGTTTGATAGCTCATATTAAAATCTCCAGCAGGTATAGTGGGTAGGGATTGGATGCTAACAGAGAGTTAATCATTAAAATTATTCTGTTAATTACAATAGAACTGGAGGGAATATATTCAAATATAATGTTAATTGAAAAGCTTGTGTGATTAATCATAGTTATTAGAAGATTGGAGTCTATGAAAATTATTTTAAATAATGAGAAGGGGCATTCTTGGCTGACAAATATACCTGTCCCACTTGATTGTGCTGATGTGTAACAAGTTTAGTCATATATTTGGAATCAGTTACATATTTTTGTTTCTAGTATATTCAATATGCTGGGTTGCATTGTCTGTATCCATTTATTAATTTATTGTATTTTTTGTGGAGTTTAAACACCAGATGTTAAGTGCCACATTTTCATCTTATTTAATGTTGTAGAAAAGGAGGATGCAATTTTAATGAAGTGGGTGTCTTACATTTTCTTTCTTTTGTAAGTTTATCTTACTTGGTGTTATTTGTTAGTTCTGTAAATATTCATTTAATCAAGTCACTATCTTTGACATTTTAAAATTCTTTTGAATATTGAGAGGTTGATTCCATTTCCATATTTTCATCTATTAGTTGTTTTATCAAATTTAATTGGCTATATTTCAGATAATTTGTTTTATTTTCTCTAGTTTTCTTTGGTTTTGCTTGTTTTCTTTTGCTTTCCAGATGTGTGTTTTCAATTACTGGAAATCATGCTATGATGGTATCCATTACTTCAGTTGTCATTTTGTTTACAATCATGTGCTCTGCTTGATTGTTACCTCAGTTTGGCAGTTCTTTTGTTTCTTTTAGGTAAGCAGTTTCATTTTCCATTAAATTATCACTAAGTGTTCTTGCCTTGGGATTGAGGTTTTCATCTTCCACATTTATGTTTGTTTTAATTATCAATTCCATTGATGTACTTGGGGGATGGCCTAAAGTTTTATTTTTATTTGTTTTAATTGTCCATTTTATTGCCTTGAGTAGGGGGGGGAAATCTATGTTTTTCTGTTGCTTGGGTACATGTGTGGTATCTGGATTCTCTTCTAATCTTTGTGAGGGATGGTTATTCTTTTCCACTAGATTTACTTCATCATTGCACTGTGTTGCTATGTGACCTCTTTTACCATAAGTGAAACAATGTAGTTTTAGTCCTTGGATATATAAACATAGTATGGCTCCTTGGTCTGTTATGTGTGTTGGGATGTTTACTGGGTCTATTTTTTTCATGTAACTTGACTTTATATTCAAAACTGTAACATGGGTACTGATGTTTCTTTAAGGTATATTTGCTGGAAAAAACCTTTCTGAAGGAGTTTATCATTCTTTGGAAATTGTCCAAGTTATATCTGAAGTAGAAATTTTTTAACACTCTGGTCATATTCTTGTATCTGCTTTCATCAACTCATATGGTGGCAAAATTTCCTAGAGTTTTAACATAATTTTTAAATTGATCTCTTTGTGTAGCTTCATACAACTCAAATACTACATATCTGCTAATAGGATGGTCACCTATGCATTGTACTGTCTCCAATAAATTATTTAGTGTTCAATTAGGAGTGCTTTAGGAAAATGGTAGAGAGCACAGTGATTGTCTGTTACTGCTAACACTATTGATTTCTCAGCAAAAAATTTTTTGAATGTTGCAAAACATGTTCTAAGTATGGTGTTGTTGAACCTCTCCCCAATTTGTTCAAGCATTTCATCTGTTTTTTGTGTTGGGGGGCTCAATTTCATCATGATTTACTAGATCTAAATCTTTAAGGTTGTCTGATGTGGTTTTTTTTAAATCTAGGATTTCCCCCTGGATTTACATTATTTTGGCAAGTTTTGGCTATTGTTGCATATGTCTTCCTTCTGTTTTACAATGGATCAGTTTTGGGCAGTCACCATTTTATAGTCTGGTGAGTAATTTGTCAACAAAGTAATGTTTTTTTAAACTATTTCTTTCTTCACTCTCTATTTTTTTCTACTCTTACTAACTTTTTCACTATTTTTCTTTCTACACTTTTTACTTTTTATCTATTTGCCTCTAAATAATGTCATCAATTATATTTGTTTGAATTGTTGGCTACCCACCATGCTTAAGAATTATTATACTTCATGTAGCTTTTGCTGATTTTTTCAGTTGTTAACTAATTTTTTTAGAAAACTCACATTTCTTAAAACAATTAGGTTAACATTGAATAGAACATTTTTTAAATCTTTAAAGAAAAAAAAACACTTTTGTAGCTTTTTAATCTTAAAATACTAGGAGACCGTTTGCTTACTTCCAACTACGTGTGTAACCCATGTTTATTTACCACTTGGAATTTATGGTTCTTATTGATTTGGCATTGGATAAAGCATAGTAAGGCTTTCCAAGTCTTCATATATATTTTTCTCTGTTATTTAACATGGGTTATTCTTGGGCCTTTATTATTGTTCATTTGACATTTCTTCTTGTAGCATGGATTTTGCAGCACATATGTTCTGTATTATTGAAATTAGCATATCTGAGATTGTATAATAATAAACTCTGCCAATGCTTAATTATCCAGTAATGTTTTTGTAAAGAGATGTGCACTCACCTGTAATTGTCAAGCATATGGATAATTTTATTATAGTCGCACTCAATTATTTAATGAATTAAATTAATTTGAAAGGGTCAATCAAAACAATCAACTGTCAGTACATTAACTATTTCTTTTAAAAAGGTTTATACTAAATTTTAATATATGATTGAGCTAACTATAGTTCAGATCCATTTATTAATGTGAGCTATTTTTTTGTTTTACTATTATTAATAAACAATTAAAAGCTTCACCAAGGTTTATATAAAATATCATTAGGCAAATCTGAATCATCAATATTATTATGAATATACTTATAGACCTTGTCAAACCAAAACCATATATAAAGAGAATAAATGGATGTTTAATCATTTCTAAAACATAATTATAACTTGAAAGTCTGTACTAGTAATGTAAATGAGATTGAATTGAACTTGTCATTCTTCTGTTAAATAATTTATTTTTCCTATTTAATACATTTTTTATTTTTTAAATGCTAAGTTATATAATGTTTACATTCTAGGCTAGGCTTTCTGAGCTAGGATTTCTTAAATAATTCTTCTATAAATGCTTACTTATTATAATGATAAATATTAACTTCAGTATCATTATAACTTCACACTCTTTGAATAATAATATAAATGTAAAATCATTGTATGTGGATCACATGGCTGCTACTATATCAATATTCTGGTATTAATTAACTGACAAAAAGTTACCATAATAATGATAATATTCATGGCTATGCTATTTAATAAATGTTAAGTCAAATATATTGATTTCAAAGTAAATAAAATGTTTGTACAAGCAGAAATTTTATTATTAATAAATATACAATTGTTATTTAAACTATGTAATATTTAATAATTTTATTTAAGATTCCAGATGATCCTATATTGGAATAATTTTTATTCTTTTAATTTATGGATATATTATGCATGGGAAAAAAAATTGGATAACAAAGATAAAAGTAAAACTACGTAAAAAAACTGAACAGCAAAATTGGAATTGAAGAATTTATGGATAGATAAAAAACTTTTTGCTACTATTATTTTTTTTTAGAATCATTGTGAAAAATTCAGTTTATATATATCTAAATAAAAAAGAAAAATACATGGTAGTTAAAAAAAAACATATTATTAGTTATACTTAATTAAGATTTTTGTCATTAAAAGATTAACTCTCAAGAAAACAGAAAAATGCGACATGAAGAAAAACGACTTATGATAAGCAAGAGCGAAAAGAGAGGGGGTGGAGAAGTCGGCTTGATATACATGAAAAATAAATAAATAAATTAAGATTAAGATAATTTATTCTTTTAGTTATTCAATTTTTTTTTGCTTGGAAAAATGGAAGCACATTTATTCTTTCATGAGTCAGAAATAGATTTTGTTAGAGAATAAAATCTGGGCTATAACTCTATGCAAATTTAACACAATTGGGATAATAACTGCTTGTAGAAAATAACTCCTATTAGAAATTAATTTTTAGTGATAGTTTTATTTTGAGCTATGTTGGAAAACTTTTTTATGGAAATGCCTTTCAACCAGATGTTCTAATTGAAACTAGAGATGTACAATCCACTCTTCTTGAAATAAAAATTGTCATACCATGTCTTAGAATTAACAGCTTGATGATGATATGAAGCATAGACTATTCTGATGACTTAATAGAGATTTGTTTTCCTTACTTAAAAGTTGTCAATATTGTTGAAATGCGGAAGTGTGTAATATGTTAAATTCAAAGAGACTCGCACTTGGGTACTGAAAAGAAAGAACGAAGTAAAGAAATATTAGAAGACTACTGTGCTGAGATAAATGTATAGTTTTAGAAATTTACCTTTGATCTAGTATGTTTACTATTAAATTCTGTGTAATAATACATTTTTTACAGATATATATAAATTAATATACTATACAAGCTTAAATCTGCATATATATTATAACGATCCAAAAGAAAGGGCGCCATCTAGGCATTTGAACCTAGAAAAATTTATAAAATAGGCAGATACGCGATGTTAAGATTCCACTTTATTTAAATATTTAGACCATTAGCCCATTGTCACTAGCTCATGGAGACGCAGAGATAATAAATAACTTGTTTAATTGCATCTTAAATATATATATAAAAAATAAAAGCCACTGCCAGTAAATAACAAACAAACATTTATTTACACACATATAAATTTTGAATCATTTTAAATTTTGAGGAATAAATTTAACATTTTAGATTTTTATATTAACTTTTAATTTTACATTTAAATAGATTGCAATGAGTTTAATATTTTATTTAGAGGGTCGAGTATGAATAGACTACATAGATCTGCATTTGAAAAGAAAATATTCTATCCCTTATTTAACTTTAGGCCAAAAGTTCACAGTCAAACCGGCGTCAAGCCATCTGATACATTAATGTATTCAATGTAGCATGAAAATACAACAGCACAAAATATACTATACTGTCAGGAATGGACATCTGAACAGTATAGTTAGAGAAGACATTGACTCTTGTCCAATACAGGAATGTTACATCTGCATGGCAAGAAGAACAATAAAATAAAAACTCCATAGGAAGGGACCATGGTCCTTTTTGCCAACTTACAATCCCATCCATAGGCAAAAGGGTTTGTGCGGCATATACAGGGATTCTGCATGTAGCAAATCTCATACTACATCTACTAACTACACCAATATATCCAATCCATCGACCTAATTCAACTATGAAATGAATAATCTAAGATTACCCTCCCTTAATATAACTTTACAAAACTATATAGCCATTCACGCCTGATTTAAATTTAACATTTAGATACATTCACACAGATGAATTTTATAAAATTTGTTTTATAATGTTGAGTATAGATCGGCTGCATAGATTCCATGGTTAAAAACATTTCAAAATTAACACAACCGATCAAAATACAAAGTCATTGATAACGTCAATTGCAGAGGGAATACAAGAAACCCAATGGCATTCATCATAAGATGCCGCATTGACATCGATGACCTATATATTCTAATCTAATATGAAAACCACAACATAATTAACCACTAACAAATCTATGCAATGTCCATACCCAACTTAAATTTCATCATTTAAAATTTAAACAATAAGTATTAATACAAATAAATATAATGAAATGGAAATGATTTTAGCAAACTTAACTATATAAATTTAAACATCAATTATTAATTTGGAAATCAAATAAGAGTTCATTTTAAAATTTAGATTAGCTGAATCTTTTAAAAAAAAACAATGATGAAAGTTTTTAATTACTTTTTTTTTTGTTAATTTGTAAAGTTCATAGCTCACGGTAGAAGAGTCCAGGTTCCTGGTTTTAATTCCCATGATGTCTCCATTGGAAAACCAATCTGATGTTCTGGAGGTAACATTAGCTGGTTGCATTCTGGTATCACAGTCATTTCATTTTTAAAATAAGTGAGAGAGAACGACAAGTGCGTCTTATCGTTCTTCTCACCAAATCAAGTTGGAACTGTCAGGAAACTCTATTTTTCTTTTTATAGTAAATCTCCAGATTGGATGAACAAAGATGTCACTAATCCAAATTTTTGTTAAGGTCCGAGAGACTTGGTGCTTCCATTGGTCAAGCTAAATTCTTTATTTTCTTATCTATCTTTCATCAGACTTTTTAATTATACAAGAGCCTCAAGGCTAGCTTGCTTTTCAATTAATTTATAAACAATCATTTCCATTTACAAAGATTATATAAAATCTTTTCACAAAAATATTTCATCTTTATTTTATATCTTGTACTTTTTTTTTTTTTTTTTTATAAAAAAATACGTTCAAACACTTTTTTTTTTTTTTAAAAATATTTTTAAAGTTTTGCATCTGTGCGAATATATATATACGTTTACAACTCTTTAATTTTTTTTTTTAGCTTTTAGATTTTTAATAAATTTATTTTTATTTGTGAACTTAGTTTTTATTTTAAATTAATGTAACAGCATATTTATATATCGTTACAATATATATATATATAATGTATGGAGGATTCGAACTCAGACTTTCATACGACTTTCAACTTTCTATGCCATCTCATATTGCTCACCCACCTGATCACACACATATTGAAAATATAAGTAATCACCAATATTTGTATTTTGTGCTAAACCAGCACTCATCAAATATATGTAAAATGAAAATGGTCTTGAGTCTCATTAATTTTTTTTTGTTATATTTTAAGATATTATTATTATTGCAGATTATTATAATGCATACTGATTTAGAGTAAATGTGCGTTAGTGAGATTTAATAATTGATTACTCAAAAACAATTTAGTAAATTTAAACAAAAACAAAACAAGAATTCGCAGATCATATTAAAAAAATTAATATATTAAAACTGGTTCGTACTTTAATATATTAACAGGAAATGGTAAATATATCTACAAAAAAAAATTCATACTCTCTTATCAAAAACAAAATACAGCAACTTATCAGTAATTTTTTTACGGAGACAAGATGATATATATATATAAGTTATTAAAAACGAGCGTATAGAAGAAATGAATATCTAAAATTTTTATAAAATGTTACATAAAGATGAAATAAAAAAATATAATTTTAACACCAGTTTAAAAAATATAGAAGATATATAAATGTAGAAAAAGTTATAGCAGAAAATATATTTTAAAGATATAAAATTAAACTTTTTAATGTTAAAATGTTATTTCATTAATTTGAGAAAAGATGCCACTATTTTTAAAAAGGAAAATGAAAATTTGATATACATAAAAAGAAGTCTTTCAATAATTAACTATATTGTAATAAAGAGAACAAAAACTACATATTTTTTTTACAGTAATGGCTTTATCATTTGAAAAACACTCATTTAAAATAAAACATGCAGTTATCTTATAAGAAAGACAACATTCAGAAAATGTAGAATATATATATATATATATATATATATATATATAATGTACATATATATATATATATATATATATATATATATATATAAAAGCAGATGAAGGAAAATAGAAAATGCATATACTGACTGTCTAACTAGATGACAGTAAGACAACTAAACTAATAGGGATATTTAAGAAAGATTAAAAAGATTTAAAAATTAAAAACCTATCAATATTATATTACTTTTTATGTAATAAATCTACTAAATGATTATAAATTATATTTACTAAAATAACAAACTAAATTGAAAATTAGTTATAACTAGCAAATGATGTACAAATAATAAGAAAAATTAAGAAAAATAGTCAACATTTTTGAGTTGCTAAATTTAATATTTTATTGGTAGATTATGAGAAACAAGTCACTTATTTACAATGATACTGCTGCAATGATGAATTTGTGTTACTCATCATTCTCTGGTTAATGACTGATTTAATTAATAAATTGATTATAAAAAAATAATATCTGAAATTATATTCTGTTTCTATCTTTGAACAATATTATTAGTTTTATATTACTGAATAATATTTTTAATTTTATAAAAGCTAAAGTTTAAAATCTTTAAATTGTAAAATTATCTTTACATAACCCAATTTAGAATTTGTAAATAAATTTTGGTAATGCATAATAATGTACAACAATATCTGAAATCCTTATGAATATTATAAGCGATTTCGTAGCAGACACCTTAACTTGTCATTAAAAGTACAATACAGCTTTTTTTTTTCATATTACAATAGTTATGTATTTTAACCAATATTGTTTTATAAGATTATAATTATTTTTCTTTAATTATGGCAAAAAATTCGATTTTAATCCATAAAACTGTTCAAACAATTCAAAATTTTGAAAAATTCATTTCAGTAATATTACACCCTCCCTCTGTAAATGTTTTTTTCCCTCATATAGATGCAATATTTCTCTTGAAATCTTACAATAACTGTTAATGATACAGTTGTAATTTTATAATAACCATGTTCCATGGCTTGAGTTATTATATAACACCCACCCCATCCAATCTTTTACATTTTTCCTTCTTGAATTTGTGATGTACAAATTCTTTAATCTTCATAGCTTTTCTTTTATGGCAAATTGAATAACTTCACTGTTTTATTCTTTCTCTGATTATTAGCACATACAAAGTTACCATTATTATACATCTCTCTCTCTCTCTCTCTCTCTCTCTCTCTCTCTCTCTCTATATATATATATATATATATATATATAGATAGAGAGATATATAGGTTGATACCATATACATATATATATATATATATATATATATATATATATATATATTGTAATGGTATCAACCCCAAGTCAATGACAATTATAAACATACAAATAATATACAAATGAATATCATAAGGAATGAGGAAGGAGTATGAGAGATCAACACAGACTTAGTTATATAATTATAAGTAACTATAAGTTCATCAGCATTACACAAAAGTAATAATCATTAATCATCATAAATGGTCAACAATAAAATCATCAGTCAATCTTGTGATTGGATTTGAAATGGGTCTACATTAGACCAGGGTAATTATTTAGCCCTTGCCAAATTTAGGGCAGCAATACAACATAATAATTTGGATGCAAATACTTACTAGTGCTAATTCATTAGAATATAACAAAAAAATTATCATGTTGATCATCATCAATGCCCTGGCCATTTACAACCACTAATGTACTGGCCAACTATAAACTTAATTTCTAAATAAATAATTAAAATAAAATATAGTGCATGGACTTTAAATGATATCCCCTTTGCATCATCCAGCATTAGAGAATTAATGAAATCATAATCAACTGGATGTCCAAAAGCACTAAATATAAACCTCTTTTATATAACACACTGTTATGCATGAATACAGCTCAGGGAGCAAAGGCTCTATAATTATTACTGTGATCAAGAGATATAATACAAACATATACTATTCTAATACTATTTTGGATTGAATAAATTCAGTGGAACAATTTAAATAATAATAAAAAAAATTATTAATAACAATTAAATTAAAATGAAATAAAGCTCAGTAGAACATAGCTTTATATATAAATTACGCCTTCTGATTTTGATTAAAATACCAAAAAAAACTTACTACTACATTGTAATTTACATATATGTCCCAATAAGTTTACATATCACACACCTATATATGAGCATACAGGTATACAGCATAATAATTTATGAACATATTTGAGTTGACATAAATCTATAAATGAAATTCATTTTTATAATACATAATAATTAATTTAACAATTTACAGAGATTTTTAGTTGTTTAAATGATATATATCTGTATGAATAAACACAGATATGCTGTATAAACTTTTTATTTATTTTTAATGATACATAAATAATGATCAATTTAATATATATTTGGGTATCCATATAGATGTGAGCACATATAGATGTTTATATCCTAATGATATTTCATGAGTTAACAAATAAACTTATTAAAAATATTATTTTTACCAAACATAATTAATTTAATGTGAAAAACATATATACATAAAAAATGCACACATATGTGTGTATATATTTTCTTACTAATCTAAGACATTGGCTCACTATTCCCAATTGTAAATAAGTTTTTTATATAAGTTTTCTTTTTTTTTCTAAAAAATATTACTTCTATGAAAGTCCTTCATTAAAGTTTTTTCTTTTTAATAGGTTACTCCTACTTAATTGGAAACATTTAAAAATATATTCCTGCAAGTTCTTTTGTTCCCTAATCTAGAAAAATTTTTGGAGTTTACTTTTTAAAAAAAAATACTGAAAACACATCTTATTTTTAGTTGAATAGTTATTTACTTTGTAAAAAATTGTAATTTAGAAATTACAACTGTCATTTTTTATCAAATTATTTAAAATAACTCACCAGCTATACTTTATATATATATGCCAGTACCTTTATCTGTGCTTCTCTGCAATATAGATAACACAGTATACATAATTCTTCTGTGGCTTATTGTCATCTTTGGGAAAGTTATAATCTGGTAACTGTTGGTCTTCAGGGAGCTTCTTTTAATCTTTATGCCATCTAATACACACATATATGGATATGAACCAAATAAAAGATGGATCTTGCCTCCATCTGAATACAAACTACTATCATGACATTAGCAGCAGCATATAATTTGTTCTCTGCACCTTCAGTTATATCTTCATAGTAATCATCCCATTATAATCTCTAAAACTAAAAAACTTTAAAAACTAATATTTTTTTCAATCTTTTATATTCAGGGTGGGGAAAACACACCAATTA
The DNA here is from genome assembly GCA_028023455.1 of Epiperipatus broadwayi. Taxonomy (NCBI): domain Eukaryota; kingdom Metazoa; phylum Onychophora; class Udeonychophora; order Euonychophora; family Peripatidae; genus Epiperipatus; species Epiperipatus broadwayi. The sequence continues at coordinate 1,324,478 of JAQFVV010000107.1, forward strand.
AAAGCATGTTTTCTTTATTTTGATTGAAAAAAGTTAATGTTTCTTTTCAATTTACCTTAATCCTTTCAAAAACAATGTTGTAGGATTTTTATCACAACATGTTATAGAAGATTTATCTGGTTTTTTAATCCAGATGGTCAAGCTACATTTAAGATTTCTAGAAAATAAATTTGTGTTTTTTTTTCCCTGGTGAAAATTTTTGAAAAACTTTTTTATTTTTATTTTTTCTAATATTTTAAAAAAAATAATTCAAAAGATGGTGAGAAACTCAAATAGGCAGTCCATAAAAGCATCTCAAGCTCCAGGATGATGAGCACTCATTATATATTTCATGATCTAAACTTTGTGAGATTACTTTGAGAAAATATTATGGTTGAGAAAATATTCCAATAGTCCAAAACTCAATTTTTTGGAAAATTTATGATTATATTTGTATCATAATTGTGTAATAATTATTAAAAATCAAAAATAAATATTATTACACATTTATTTTTTATAGAAATGTTTTATTTTTAAATATAAAAGAATATTTTCTTCTGAATATTGTTACTATAAAGATTACCATCATGGGTAACATGGCTGTCTAGAAGTGAGGTTACTCACCTAATTGTTATAATATTTATCAATATCATAAAAATTACAAAAATTGTAAATATTTAAAGCATAAATTGATAGATTTAGTAGTGATTAAAAATAATTTGTTCAGATTTTTAAAACAAACATCAAATAAAAAAGATTTCATTCATTTTGCAAATTAAATTGGTTCTACCTAAAATTTGATAATGTGACAGCATTTTATTTTGACTAAAATAAATTTTAAAATAATTCAAAAAATCAAATGTGATTTTTAAAATTTTATTTAATTTCTAATATAAAATATCTATTGAATGAGGTCAAATGTATTATATTCTGATAAATAATAATGGTTTAATATCAAAATAAAAGATAAAAATTTAAATCTAGTGAGAACAAATAAATCTGTCAAAATGTTAGTGGAAAATTAAATCTGTTAATTTAAAAAAAATTATTTAATCAAAATAGATAATGGAATTTTATAATTACCAGTATATCTATTGTAACACAAAACATACTTGTTTTAATTTTAAAATCAGAATTAATAAAATATTAATTAGACATTTTAAATGTTTAATGTATAATAAAATTTTTTCAAATTCAAAATTATTTAATCCTTAACTGTTATTCCAATGTAATATAGAAAATATATTATTTTTTTTGTCTATGTTTATTTCTACTTTTCCTTTCAACTTTATACATATATTGTGACCTTTTGATTAGTTCACCATAATAAATTACCATAATAAATTACTGTAATAAGATGTACTTAATCATTGAAAATTTAAAATTTTAAAAATATAACTGGCATGAATAACTTGATAAATATTGTAATAGAGACTGAAAAAGAAATTATAAACATACTATTGTTTTTATTTGTTTGTGATTGTTTTTTTAGATCTATAAATAATTTTATAATAATATATTTTTTTTAAATAATTATAATAATAAAAGATCGATAATTTTAATAGCTTAGTAAAATATTTTTATAAAGTTGACTAAATACATTATTTTATGTTAAAATTAAAAGGTTAAATTTAAATAGTTTGAAATATTATTTTTTATGTTAAAAATTAAAATGCTCAGTAATTAAGACAGCTTTTACATAATATTGGTGAGGATTTTGGATAAAAGACAGACAATAAGAAAAAGAAAGGGGAAAGAAAAACCAAATGAAGCCAGTAAGTAATTAAGTCATCAGAAATATTTTATAAAATTTAGATGATTATGAAGATAATTTTGTGCTATAACTGTAATTTAATTTATATTAGTACAAATCAAGATAATGTATGTTGAATAAATTATTCTCATGGAATAAATAACTGATTTCTTCATCCTGTCACAAAGTCATAGTTTGGGTGATCAAATTACAATTCTAAAACATGCTGATGTAAAAAAAGTTGCCAGTGAATCTTATTATTATGGTGAACAGTCAAATATATAAGGATAATATTGATTAATTTCAAGCGGTTAGAAGTTGGACAATCTTTCACGTAAGTGAAAACAGTTGCAGTTATTTATACTTCATTATATATGTAAAAGATAATTTAACTTTATGATATAAAGAAAACTAAATTAAAATCAGAATAAAAAAATCTTTAAAGAATAGCTTACAGTAATTGGAAGACAAATAATAGGATAATAATTAAATTGATTTATATTATTAAAACTGATTCTACAATATTTTTTAAGAAGATACATTTATAGTCATGTAAATAGGAATAATTTTATTTAACTGACTTATAAATATTTATTTGGAAGAGTCAATAATAAATGCAAAATAACTCATAGGAGTTAAAATTTTCCCATAGAAAAGAAAACATATATATTATGAGACTTGATGTCAGTAAACTATAATATAAACATTAGAAATAAAATGATGAACTTATGTTAAAAGGTTGTGATCAACACTATAAAAACACTTGAATCGTTATATTGGACATAATCCATTAATCTACTAATTCCAGTAAATTTATAATAATGGAATAAGAAATTCTCTGATTATTAAGTGGTTTCAGAGAACATTTGAACTTTAAAAAAAAAAAATAATAATAATAATAATAAAATAGTCATTTTATTATAATTGCATCGGGTTTCAAATATTGAAGAGGCAATCTATTAGATAATTGACAAATGCATTCAAAGTCCTCACATGGAAGAAAATCTGATTTATCAGCTTTACATACTGGAAGAAAATTGGAACTATCAGTTTTATATACGTATAGATTAATAATCAAAAAAAAAAACAACTAAATAATAATTTTCTATTCTTTGGATAGGAATTAGATAATTACTAACTGTATATTCTTTGTATTTGTTATGAAGTTAATCTTCATTATGCTAAAGAGTTCTTTTATATGTTAATGTTTAAGTTACAATTTTAGATATATTCCAAATGAGAACGTTATAGATGTGAAGTAAATAGAAGAGTGAAATGGATAAAATAATGTTCTAAGTTTTTATTATAAAATCATATCAAGGTAAGATTAATGTATGATATATTTTAAAATATAAGTTGATTAGTATAAGGTAATGTTAAAGAACCAAGTAATATAATAGTGAAAATAACCAAATGTATGATAATGAAGTGTGAAGAAAAGTAATCTGAAAGGATTAAAAATGGGTGGATGATAAACTATATGATACAATAAATAAACTTGTGATCCCAAATTAAATATAAATAAATAAATATTGACTATTGTCAAATTATTTGATACTTTGTTTTGTAGTATATTACCAGGAGATTAGGAAAATAATTAATCGAAAGATACTATTATTATATAGTTATGCTGATTTATTGTGTGATGTATGCCTGTGATCCTTTTTATAGTTAGATAGGTTGTCATTCCAGGAGATAGTCAATGTGGTTCATTGTAATTTCCTGAAGAACTGATAGGAACATAATGAGATTAATCTAAGTGATACTTCTATATGTAGTCGGATGTTATAATGTGAGGAATCTCCATAAGATGAAGGTGATCAAATCCAAAAGAGCTTAATGAAAATGCTTGGATATTAAGATAGTATCATGAGGAATAAATGATTACTTGCCATGATAGCACACCTTATTTGGAAAGGTAAATAAAACCTCCATTGTATATTTGTAGCATGTGAGTCCAGTAGACACCAGTTTCTTATCTACAGAATGTTAATTATAAAGAAAATAAGGCAGGCATGGTATATAGTTGGATTTATAAAAAGAGTATAATGGTTTATCCAAGTGTGGAAAAATTGTCTAAATGGAAAATAAAAATGTAAATACAAAACAAAGGTTGCATTAAGTAATTAATTTTAAAGTGACACTATATGAAAATAAAAGAAAATGGGATCAATAATGAAAACAAACCAAGAAAAAATGAATGGAATGAATGATGATCAAATGGTATTGTATTTTTGGTTTTAATATGGGTTAATTTAATAGATTTTAGGTGATAAAATAATCATATTCTGACAATATGTGATGTGGTTGTTTTTGCATTCATAAGGATAATAATAATATGTTTACTTAAATAAGAAATATGCATAAAATATGAAACCTTTAGTTAAAAAAATAATAATAATAACAATATTGTTCACAATGATTCTTGGAAATTGGAAAGTAAGAAAAAAATAGATTCCTATAAGTTTAAAATTTTATTTAGTAGGTAGGAGTCAGCGGTTCTCATTATTGTATATAATTGTACAAATGTTAAAGAAATTATATGTGTTATATTTTGTTGTTATTATACATATTATTTAAATTCTGTTAATAATTATTGTTATTCATGTAAATAAAATAATATTGTAAATACAGTGTTGAGTGAAGTCTTTGTTTCAATTTGGAATTATTTTCACCACTTTGTCATATCCAAATACACAAATTATTGGGAATTATATAGAACAAAACTGATAGATTTAATTGTTTATTAAATTCAATCACAACTACTTGAATGAGTACATTTAATAGCATTATAGTTTAATATAAAAATAGTTATATCTTTATAGTCACATGAAAATTTCTTATGAAAATATGTTTGGGTTCATTTCAAATACCTTCAGAAGAGTATATGAGCATCAGATATTGATATGAGAATATTTTAGACAATTTAATTAAAGTTAACAGGGTATATAAAACCAAGAAAGTTGATTATTTAGCTATCTAATGTCTAAATGAAAGTTAGTTTGAATCATGATTATATTTTAAGATGATAATAAAAGTAGTTCATTTTATAAGTAGTGGTTAGTTATAAGTTGTAGTTATATTAATTGTTAAAAAATATGATGATGATTTATAATTCAGAATTTATTGTTCTTGTTTAAAAGATATACTAATTCTAATGAAATGAATTAAAATATACACCTAGGTCTTGTTTTATGCGATAGATAGGTTCCTCAGAAAACACGCGCAAAAGAAATCATACAAAAATAGACGTAACTTACCTTGAAAAAGGAGGGGATAAAGACTGTGATTTTTCAAAAATTGCATAAAAGCAAAGCACCAATGTAAAATTACTTTAAAATTCGTGCAAAAAAAAATAAAAAAATAAAATATGACTAATAAAAAATTTCAAATTTGAAAAAAATTGATACAAGACAAACTTTTTTAAACTATAATATTTAATTTTATCCAAAAACAAAATATTTTTATGCATAATTTACAGTACAGTAATTGACATTTTTTATACACGTTTTAAATATTATCGCTACTTGCCGATAAACAGGTTTATTTGCAAACTGGTAAAAAATCAGATTCTTCACAAGAGGAAATACAACTAGCACCAACTTCACTCTCATGTTGTGTTAATGGTTTTCTGGTGATAACGTAATTAGTAATTTAATCTTTGAGACGATAATTTTATTAATTGTTTATGAAGCTCACGATATCCAGACATACAACCATTTAGCTCTCGTTGGAATTTAACCCTTTTCCTGCCTCTTACGAGGCTCCTTGTCGACATCTGACGTCACTCTAACTCTGCCAGTTCTTATGCTAAAATATTCGTTTGACAGGTATTGAATAGATTTTTAAAAGTTCTGTAAGATGGTGCCCTCTTCCGAATTATTTTACAAGTAAAAAATAAAAAAAAACGCATTTAAACCTAAACAAAGAAAGAACATGAGTTGTGATTGGTTCTTAGCATGCTCTCAGCTGAAAAAGACATTCTGATTGGCTGGAAAGAACAAAGAAACCGCCTGATCAAAGAAAATAAAGAAAAACGCTGAGATTTTCATTTCGAATATGATTTTAAAGTATTATAAAAGAATATTTTGAGAAATTACAAATTATTTTCGAGAGAATACTAAAAAAACAAAATTATTTTCGAAAAATATTGAAGATTTTAGTAAAAATATTTAAGATTTAGTAAAAAGAAATATTTACTTTTCTATAATGTAAAAGTCGACCTTTTTGTTTATATTATAGCTTTTATGTTGCCGAAATTGAATATTTTAGAATAAATAAATAGCAATTTATTTTTGAAAGAACTTTCGTTCTCTTCATAACCTGAAAAATTAGTAATATACTTTTTATAAACGTATCTGAGTTGAATTTAATATTATAGGCGAATATGTTTTAACAATAGGCTTTGTCTTCAGTTTGTGAGTTGGCCAATTAAAAGATTTGATTTTTACCTCATACAACCAATAATATAATTAGCGGTTTAAGGGTTAAGAGCATGTTTGTGATAAGTGTCATTAATAAGAAAATAATTAAAAATAAACTTGCGGACACTAAATGATTAATAATTGATTATGTTCTTTTGTAAAAAGCAAAAACAGAATGTGATTTAAAATGCAAAATTAACACGCACAATGTTTGAACAAATTTACATTATAATCTTGTAAAATTTAATGTGGGTATACATAAAATGTGGAAATCATGATTTTAATTTCATTATTGCATAAAATCTTACTATTATAAAGCAATGAAAATATTGAAATTACTAAGATGAAAGTCAAATTCCAATAATGTGCTATTACTTTCAATATGATGTAAGTACACAAAATTTATTATTTAAAGTAATAGCGCATTATCAGAGTTCGACTTCCAAAGAAACATGAATCACGTAACTTCAAAATCACGTTAAATAAATTCGCGTAAAATGAGACCCAGGTGTATTGTAATGATAGATGTGGTTATGAATAAGATGGCTGGATCTTAGTAAAATCCTTCTTATTATTGAAATATCTTAAATAGAGGAATTATTATGTTATCATATTGGAATAAGTAAGAACCTTGAGATATGCATAAGGTAGTAGTAGTTATTATAAAAGATATGAGATTATAATAGATTTTATTAATTTGATGCAATTAATTCAAGATGTCATGGAAAGATATGTATATATATTTTAATATTAAAACCCACTCTCTTATAACTGTCTTTGTAAAGCAACCTTAGTAATTATTTGATAGATAATTATAATCAATTGTTGAGTTTCATGAAAAAATATTTTATATGATTTATCATTTAATGCTAGAGCTAGGCGGTAGATAGATTTAAAGTGTATAGTAAGAAATGTGGAGTTCCAGGGAAAACAGGTTGTAGTAGAAAGATAGGTTTTTGATGATTAAGTGTCTAGCCATATTATGGCCTGATCTTAAAACAAGAAAGACAAATTAGAAAGTATAATTTAAATTTTTTGTTATTGTATAAAATACACGCATATGAAAAGAAAAGGTTACAATATATATATATACCTTCTTCCTGGTCTATCTGGTCATCAACGAATCATGTTGTACATTTTAGCGACTAAATTCTCCTATGCAACCTATCATACTCTCATTATCAAAAATATAAGCATAAAGAAACAAAAATGTAAAACTAACGAAATGATTCCTATATTGAATAAAACTAGCATGAAACTATAGATCTAAAGAAGATCACAAAGTGATTAATAAAGATAATAACTTCGGGTCAAACCAGCTTTAAAATCCACACAAACAAAATGTGACGAGTTAAATTTGATATTCAGCAAATTAATAAATAGCTAATAATTATATCTCTGGCATGATTATGAAATTAAAGTTATAAATGAAATGATAAGTAAATTATGATATAGATGACTAAATGGATAATGGAAAGAAGTAATAATTAAAGAGTGGAATGAAATGAGTCTAAGAATGAAGAGAAAAGAACGAAGATGTTTGAGAATATATAGTTAAGATGATAAAAGAATAAAAATTAATATATGATTAATCAATTATAATAATGAATTAATATCAAATGAGAATGATTAAATAAAAGAACGATCAAAATGAAATTGAAGAACAATGTTAATGATGGAGACTGAAATCTTAAACTATAAACTAATATGGTATTAAATGGTAAAAAGATAAGCTAAATAAAAATACGGATTTCAAGCTTGATGCAACCAGAATATTTATCATGAAGTTAAAACAAGTTATGCATTTTATGCCAAAAGAAGTAATTCATATCTTAAAGCTTACTTGACTTTTATAAAACAGTGAAAGTAATCTAATTCAAGTCCAACTACAATAAATAACTATCTATAAAATTTATTACAAGTTCAAATTCTACCTTGAAACTTAAAAACCAATTCTTCTCAGGGTTCAAACACTCAAAATCATTATACAAATTCTACTTGGATCAGTGAGAGGGATTTTACCACTACCCAAATAGAATGCACAAAACCGCTCTCAATATAAACTCAAATTAAAAACTATATTTAGCAGTTACACATAAACTTTATGAGCTCAGTAATTCTTATAACTTTAATAATGAAGAAATAGGAATAACCTATTAATAAATAAACACAATAACTTACCAAATTCCTTTTATTAGTTAATGATAAACCATGTAACCAAGATCAGTGAATGATAGCTCTGCGGATTTAACTAAATCAATTAAATCCATATTATATTTATCTTTTAATCTATTGATTAAACTAATCTGTACTTTAAGTTATTAATATTTTGATTATTGTGTGATGATGCATTAGATGTACTAATAAATTAAAGGGCTTAACCTAATTATTAGGATATAACAACATATAGTTAATTGTACTATATTGGTTGATGATGATTTCAATGTATAATCTTCTGATATGTCGATAGTAATAACAATAATAGTGTACATATGTGGTAATTAGCAATAAGATTACAGGCAAACTGAATAAATTTTTAAACACAACAAACTTTATTTACAATATTTACAAATTTTAATTCAAAGACATGGCATGAAATAAAACTAATATATTAAAAGAACTTATGGATGGGACAAATACTTAGTATCCCATTGACCATATTCTTAGTCAATGTGACTGACTTATACAATGTTATCAAGAGTATCATTGATTACTATTTAGTCTATCCTGAAAAAAATGGAATAATGAAACTTATTTAAGCTGCACTAGCACTTAAATTATAAAACTAACAGTATATTTAGGACTTTAGGGTATGCACGAAGTTTAAATTTAGGATTCAAAAATTATAAACTCATGCATTATACTGAAGCCATTTATTCTATCGGAATATGATAAGGGCAATTATCACATTTTGTGCAATTAATAACTGATTAAGATTTGAGATGAATAGGTTTGGTGTATTAAAGTAAAAACAGACATCTAGAGTCAAATTCACATATATATCACTAAAACATTACCTGTGTCCACAACCTAATTATTGAATACTTAACTGATATTACCAATCCATTGTTAAATTATTATTCGATGAAGATAAATTCACACTGCTAATGTGCACCTCCTACTTTTACATCTAAAATTTTTACAATCATTAATAGATCTTGGTTTGGTCTGTCTATAACTGATGAAGATCCTACAACATAATAAAACACTATAACAATTAAGCCTACACTACAGATAGACAAGTGTTCCTTAACACTTTAATAGCCCAAAATGTGACATCGTGGTTGTCACCTTTATATTGCTCTAACTCAGCCAATTTTTTAGTTACATTGATGAAAAAATACTCGTATTAAAGCTTAGAGCAAGACCTATAAGATACTGCCCTCTTTTGAATTATTTTACAAGTAAAAAATCAATACTAGGAGGGTTTTAAGTTGAACAAAAGAAGGCCAGTTTTGATTGGTTGGATAATCTATTCCCAATCTATTCCCAATTCTTATTGGCTGATGATTTCGTTAAATATTTCTTCACCGCTAAAATGAAAATATATGTTTTGGAGTGTTTTTTTTATTATGTTTCGTACATATTATAAATAATTTTCATAAAATCTAATATTTCTAATAAAAATATAGTCATTTTACAAAAGTAGTAAGGTTTTATTAAAAAACTGTATACTTTACACGATTGTAAATTGAAAAAGAAACCAGCCGTAGCAGCAATTTTTGACATCTTGTCAAGAGGTTAGATTACTTCAAGCTGTTTATTTGATTTTCAAACAAAGATTAATGATTTAAAATATTTTTCTGGCATTATAATGTATTTTTGGTGTATTTTTTTAATAATATGCTGAAAGTATAATTATTTTGAGAAAGACGTTAAGATTTTTCCTAAAAAATTCTTAAAAAATTCGTAATGTGAAATCTGGGAGGGATCTAAATGACATTTACAATGCTTCTAATTTGCTCGTAATGTTTTTTTTGATTTTTCCGCTTTTGAATATTTCTATAAAATACAAATAAAAATATATTTTTGAAATAACTTTCATTTACTTTACTAACATTACAAATAATTAATATACTTTTTGAAAATGAAACTAAATTTAATATATATTGAAAGATGAAAATATTTGTATCAAAAAGTTTCTCACTTGACCAATTAAAACAAATTAAAAGTTTCAGAGTTTTACTTCATTCGACCAATAACGAAAGTGATCCATTAAAGTGTTAATCTAACATTATTTTATACATGCTGTATGGTTTTTTTAACTACTGTTCTTCACCATACATGGTGGAAAAACTAACTCTATATCATCATGAGGGACTTAATACTAAAAGGGAAGCTCTATAAAAACAACATGACAGTTGTATAAAAATATGGCTAATTTTACTACCTCTCTATGGGTATACACATGTGTGCTTTGCCTCATCATGAAAAAAAATAGAATTCAGACCATGGATATCGTTTCTTTTAGGATTATTTATGCTAATAAGTATTAATACTACTTTGCCTCTACCAAAACTTCCTCTCATGGAATCAGCAATAGGTGACTCTCCATCAGCCCATGCTCAATATTAATATTAATCTATTGGATGCCATTCTATTGGAAAATCCTATCAGCTAAAGCTATCACAAATCATTCTCAATATTATAGCAAGGTAAAACAACACTAACAATAACAGTGGAGATATACATATTCCATTTCACAATGCAGAACCATTAATGTATCAATAGCCAAACCAAAATATATGTCAAATGATCATTAATTACTTTAAAATGACAACTATACTTTTGTTAGAGAGAGAACAACATATTTAAGCAATAAAGATCAAACCTGCATTTGTATTCAAAGTGGACAAATTCATTTCTATACAAAATTACAAAATGAAAAGGCTTATATCAAATTTCCTTTTATATAAGTAAATAATTGGGTCTTTAGTATATCTTTGACAACAATGTCTGTATGTTCATTCTTTAATAATATACATTAAAATCTGTTTTAAAATATGAGAGAAATAAATATCTCTCTCACGTTCTCTAAATAAACAATATATATAATATATTTCCCCTTAACTGAAAAAATAAAAATACATGTAATATATTTATATATTTTACACATTTTTCATTCTCTTTAACTCAAGATATATATTTCTCATGCCACAATAAAATGTATATTTTAAAAACAAAATTTCCAAATAACACATGATGTAAGTATTAGAAACTAACACAGCAATAATAAAAAAATAAAAGAACATTTTCTTCTATTAATTTTTTTTTATACTATTTGTCCAAGTTATTTCATCCTTGTGAGTTAAAATGATAAGAATTGATATTGTGATGAGCAAACATTCTAGATAATGCATATATATATATATATATATATTCAAAACAATACAATAATTAATACAGTAAAACAATATTTAAAAAAAAACAAATATATACCAATTTAATAGAAGTACTTTCAACTATCTATGTAGTCGTTGTCAACTAGATTCAAATTGTATTAGAAAAAACCATTACAAATGTAAACAAAAAGTAATACGTCATACATCAATTTTCCCACAATTCATTAATTTTTATATTGGTGGCCTGTCTGTTTATCAACTGTTGCTTTTCACTTTTTATTAACATAGCTTCTTTAATTTTGCGTTTATTATTATTTCTTTCAATACACAAAATCTTAACTTTATTAAAATCAAAATCAAAACCATAATTACATATTACATTATGATCAAAAAATACTGATGGTGATACATCATCATTTCTAACATTCTCTTGTCTTGATTTTTGCACTCGTTTATATAACAACAAATGCTCCTTTGATCTTTTCTCCAATGTACATCGAGATTCCCCAATATATGCCTTTCCACAAACACATAGCCATTTATATATTGCACAACTTTGATTTAAAATACTACACCTATTTTTTGAATTATTTATTAATCTATTTAAATTAGGAGTAGTATAAAATGCAACTCGACATATATTTTTATATATCTGTTTTATAAATTTCACTTGTTCATTACAAATAAATGGTATTGATATCCAAGTATATTTTATCTTATCAATATCTATAGCATCTAAAATATTTCTATTATTATTAAACTTAGTAACAATATTATAAATTAATTTATGATCATATCCAACATTTAACAAATCCATAATAAATACATTTATGTTACTTATTTTATCAGAAATATGTATTTATTATGGATTTGTTAAATGTTGCATATGATCATAAATTAATTTATAATATTGTTACTAAGTTTAATAATAATAGAAATATTTTAGATGCTATAGATATTGATAAGATAAAATATACTTGGATATCAATACCATTTATTTGTAATGAACAAGTGAAATTTATAAAACAGATATATAAAAATATATGTCGAGTTGCATTTTATACTACTCCTAATTTAAATAGATTAATAAATAATTCAAAAAATAGGTGTAGTATTTTAAATCAAAGTTGTGCAATATATAAATGGCTATGTGTTTGTGGAAAGGCATATATTGGGCAATCTCGATGTACATTGGAGAAAAGATCAAAGGAGCATTTGTTGTTATATAAACGAGTGCAAAAATCAAGACAAGAGAATGTTAGAAATGATGATGTATCACCATCAGTATTTTTTGATCATAATGTAACATGTAATTATGGTTTTGATTTTGATTTTAATAAAGTTAAGATTTTGTGTATTGAAAGAAATAATAATAAACGCAAAATTAAAGAAGCTATGTTAATAAAAAGTGAAAAGCAACAGTTGATAAACAGACAGGCCGCCAATATAAAAATTAATGAATTGTGGGAAAATTGATGTATGACGTATTACTTTTTGTTTACATTTGTAACATTTTTTTCTAATACAATTTGAATCTAGTTGACAACGACTACATAGATAGTTGAAAGTACTTCTATTAAATTGGTATATATTTGTTTTTTTTTTAAATATTGTTTTACTGTATTAATTATTGTATTGTTTTGAATAATTATATATATTTTATTATAATTGGAATACAGACATTGATTAATAATTTACACACACACACACACACACACATATATATATATATATATATATATTATCCTGTTTGATGCTAATATAATAAGGCAATATTCACAGGTCTTTAAGTGTATCACAACTAAAATCAGTTATCCATTTTTCTGGAGATAATTTTCCTTAATACAGTAAAGGTTATATCTTTACAACAAACTTTTTATATACATTTATTGATTTATTCACTATTATATAGTGAGACAAGATTTAAACATTTAAGTGGGTTATAACTAAAATTAGTTTATTTATGTTTTAATCCAGATGATTTCCTTGACAAAATGACTTTATAATTTTATTGCAATTAACATATTTTGACTTTTTAAAATTCTTTATTATTTTTATTCTTTCCTCCATGGTACGATTTGTAACAATCTTTAAATAATCTGGCATTTTAAATATTTTACAACCTTATTACAATGACTACGTACATTTCACAACAAAACCTTAAAAGTAAATATTTATTTTGTTCCATTTTTATTAGCAAAATATTATATGATTGTCAATATTAAAAGGAATTTATCCCATTATAAATATGATATCTCTAACATTTTAATGAATTTGTAATTTTCTATTACCATCATTACACAAGTTTGGCATTTTTTTTGAATTTTTCTGGGTTTGAAGCAATATTTATTATGTGAGACAGTTATGAAGCACAAGGTTTCCATTTCTCCTCCAGTATAACTTTTAAGAACTATCAATTGATGAAAAAGGTGTTTGAAACAATAGCAAGGTTTGAAGATTTTCTATTCAGTCATTTTTAGATATCAATATTATAATCCCATTCAATTAGATTCCAAAATTTTCTGATTTTTAGCTTTTTTCCCTCCTTATTTTAGAAGATCAGAGTTGAATTATGTGGTTGTTTAGTTCTTTTTTCCTTAATCAACCCCCCCCCTACAAATTTGTTTTTATAATATATATCTTTTATCCCAAATGCATTGTGGTAAGAAATTCACCAATAATCTTAGTGTGAATAATTAATATTACCCCCTCTGGCTTCATTCTTAATAACTACTCACAATGTCAAAAACTATTTTCAATTCACTACAAATAAATGCTTAAGAATCAACTGTAACAATTCATTTTACAAGACTTACAAATTTGATTTAATTATTTATTTATTTCAATTGCCATTCAAAAATAATAAAATAGCAATATATTTATCTCCAATTAATAACAATATTTTTAAATTGTTGTTTTATCCCTAGTTTCAAACCTACACTGGGTTTGAAATCTCATCTCCACTCAAGCAATTTCCTAGTGCATCCAAAACATTCTTTCTTGAAAGCCACACAATAAGATTTTCATGCTAGATATATTATTATGATTTAAATTTTGGATTATTAAATACAGGGACCTAAATAAAAGGTCACAATATATATATATATATATATATATATATATATATATATATATATATATATATATATATATATATATATATATATATATATATGCACACCCTACTATGTTGTTGTATACCATGAGACACACAATTGTCTCAAGATATATATATTACATGAATAGATAATTATTATGTGAAAATGTAATAAATAATAACACACAAAAAATCATTTATCCAATGTTACATCTATTATGAACCAAGTAACTATTTGGTATACATATAAAAAAAACATAATATCAACAAATAAAAAATCCTTCTCCTTTTTTCCTTTCAAAAACTTTATTTTTTATCTTAATACTGAATATATATATATATATACATTAATATACAAAACTCCAACGTTTCAACTGTTTTATCTCATACAGTCATTTTCAAGGATCTGCAACAATATTAAATACATATCAACAAATAAACTTCAATTACATAAAAACTTTCTCTTACATTAACATAATAACAAACATATTAAACATATAGAAATATATTTTACTTACAGCTTTCTCCCACTGCTATATTTTATTACTCTTTTTTTTATTTACATTGTTTAATTACAAATATATCTTAAAATCATCCAAGAAACTTTCTATACAAATTTAAATACCAACTCTAATTTCCAAACCAGTATATAAAAAGAAATTGAATTTAGGAAATTTAATCAATGATACAAAAAATATAGAAACTGACAAAATGAATGGAATATATTTAATTGAATGTTTAAATTGTAAAAGGGAGGGGGGTAAGGTTTCATATATTGGTACAACTAAGAATAAATTAAAAACTAGACTTAGACAACATTTGTATGACAAAAATTCAAATATTTACATTCATTGTAAAGGTTTAGGTCATAAAGAATTTAGTATTAAAATGTTAGAAAGGGTTAAAAATTACAGGGAAAGGATGGTTAAAGAATTTTTTTATATAAAAAAATATAATCCTACTCTAAATAGAATTAATGGAGTAGATAAGGAATATAAATTACTGTATAATTAAAATAAATGCTTAATGGGTTTAGGTAAATTGTTAGAAGTTTTTTTGTATAAAAGAAAGAGAGAGGGGGGGATGTTTAAATTTGGTTTATATTCATTTAAATATATGGTTTAGGAATGTAGTTTTAAGATGGGTTTTAGATAAAATTTAAAGAAAGGGGGAGGTTTTTGGAAATTAGAGTTGGTATTTAAATTTGTATAGAAAGTTTCTTGGATGATTTTAAGATATATTTGTAATTAAACAATGTAAATAAAAAAAAAGAGTAATAAAATATAGCAGTGGGAGAAAGCTGTAAGTAAAATATATTTCTATATGTTTAATATGTTTGTTATTATGTTAATGTAAGAGAAAGTTTTTATGTAATTGAAGTTTATTTGTTGATATGTATTTAATATTGTTGCAGATCCTTGAAAATGACTGTATGAGATAAAACAGTTGAAACGTTGGAGTTTTGTATATTAATGTATATTTATGTTCAGTATTGAGATAAAAAATAAAGTTTTTGAAAAGAAAAAAGGAGAAGGATTTTTTATTTGTTGATATTATTGTAGAACATATATATTTTAAAAGAAAAAGTGGTTGTACCTTTGCTGCATTATTATATATTATAAAAAAAACAACATATTAACTAGATTCCAAGTTTATTCCAAGCATTAGAAATTTTCCATCTTTGGGAGACACTCTTTTCAATATATTAGTAAAATAGAAAATGAACAATCAATCAAGGGTATTACTCATCCAAACAGAATAAACACTTACTGACAAATGTTAGTAAAAACTATAAACAATGTAAGTTCTGTCATGTATCAAATATATTTTTAATATAAAATAATAGTAAATAAAATCTTATCTCTATCCACATTGTGGTAAAGATATGTGATGGTAATCATACCTAATGTCATGTTACTACATAGGGAGGCTTATCTAAATTTTATTAAAAAAGAAAATTTAATATAATTTTCCTCACATTTTCTCAGATTTAGATACAATAGCCTCTACCATATTATAAAAATTTTGGTTTCCAAATATGATTATGAACTAAGCTAATAAAAAAAAAGCAAATTCTACCAGCATATACATAAAGAATAAAATTTTTTTTTTAAACACACAACACATTGAAGTATCTTTATAATGATTGATATGAAGCAATGAGTTAAGCAACTATAATTTTCTAATATGCACCATCTGTCAATGTGTCAGTTAAAATGTTATGGTAGTTTAGATGATCCTTGCAAGGAATCCTCAGTGAAGTACCTCCTATTGTTATTTTTTTTGGATATCCATGAATACATTAAATTGTGACATCTAAAATTCTTGCACAGGCACCACACAATTGAAAAATAAACATTGCACATTTTCTGGCAGGGGCTGATAAAATATTTAGCACTACAACATTATTAAATTAACAGACAAACATTAATTTTTTATAAAAAAATATAAATAACATTTTATATAGTTATTTAGATATTTGTTATTAATTAATTTTTTTATTATATAAGCAGAATTATTTCTTAGTAAATATGTATGTATGTAATCTATTTATATTCTATTTTGTTGCTTGATTTAAATTCAAAAAATAGCTTAGTCTTTTTTTATATCAAATGTATATTTGTATCATTGAAATTATTTCTTACAGAAACTTAAGTTTGTCTTGAAGGTTTTGATTTTAATATTAATAATCACTTCTGGAAATATGCTTTGTAACCATTCAGTGACTATTTAAAATGTTCAGATAAGTTATACACTTTTTTTTCAGATTTGGGCTTCTGTCTTCTACAACTTATGTTGTATATGTCTTATTATTCTCTATATTGTAGTAAGAAGAAAATGGAAATGAACTGATTTTATTGTTATATTGCCCTTGGCTTATATTGTTCATTATTATAGTGTTTTATTTCCGTTTTCATGACTATATATATATATATTGTTGAGTGCATTATTTTAATGATAATCAAAAGAAAATCACTTAGTAAAATTTTGTTTTTTATTTTCCTGTATTTGGAAATCTAATGACGAGTTTGACATTGGGTAATTACCATGTTTATTTAGTCTAAGTCTGATCAAAATAATGTAAAATGTATTTATTAATTTATTATTAATATACATATATATTATTACAATTACGGTACTATTATTATTTTCTTTTAATTGGGATTTTCTATTTTTTTAGTAGACATTTAAATTTGTTTGATTTTGATTCTTTCTTAATATAGTTAATAATTTACATGTTTGTTGTATCAGTTTGTATATATGCTGGTCTTGTTAGTTTATATGTGACAATATAAGTTAATTTGATTATCAACTAGAGTTATATTCCAAAGGATTTGGTGGTGGGAGTGACAAAGTTAGATTGAAGTTACTCTTACATAAAATTTTAAGTTATCATTAAAACTTTAACACTCGTTTTAAGTGCATGTTTTAAATTTAGTGTAGTAATATTGGTGTTTTAAGGAGGGCTATGCACTATTCAATCTAATGGTGATTATTTCTTGATTATTATCAACACTATTTTTCAATTTTTTTTTATATCTTGTATCTTAATGAAAGAAGATTTTGTGTGGTATAAGATCAACTGGTAATGTGTCTTTATAGTAGAAGGCACATAGTCAAGTAGTTAGTCTTTTACTATGCTGCTTTATGAGACTTATTAGGTTTTAAAAAGGACTAATTAAATGTTGGATTGCCCACCTTTTTGTATGGATCAACTCTTAAATCTTGGTTGACACTAAAGCAGCACCAGTAATTGTTTTTATAATTACCTGGGTTTACTCTCATCTTAAGTTAGCTGACCCTATTTTTTATCTCCATTTCTAATTCTGATTGAAACTTATGCTTATATATATATATATATATATATATATATATATATATATATATATATATATATATATATATATATATATATATATATATATATATATATATATATATATATATATAAATACATTTCTACTTAGTAATCACTCTATTTGACCAAAATAGGGGTTTAAACTTTGGGCATTATATGACCCTATAATTACACCATTTTGTTCTATCCAAATGCATTTCGAGCAGACTGTTTTATAATATTGAAAGGTCCTTTGTACTCGTTGTAAAACTTTTGGGATTTACTCTGTATTGGTTTGTTTCTATGGGCATTTTAATAAACATGTTGTTTCCTATATTGAACTTGTGGTTGTTTTCTTTTTTGTTCCTTCTATCATCTTTATTTACTAGTTGCATGTATGCCTGCATTATGACTTTTTCTAAATCATTTTCAGTATATATAATTGGAAGTTTAAGACTTCATCACCTATTCTAATGGTTTTGTTAGAGAAATCAATAATGCATGTGTTCAAGTGTAGGTAGTCTGCCCCTAAGATAGTGTCATGGATTAAACCATTCAATATCAAAAATACATGATAGAGAATTGTTTGGATGATATTAATCTCAACCCAGATTTGCTTTTGTGCTAGTTTAGCTTTGTTATTGTTAGCCATAGTGACTTGGCTGGATTTCAGTGATAAGGTTTTAATGTTGGGATTTTTGGTCAGAATCTCATGATAGAATTTGTCTGACAACACTGAAATTTGGGTGCCTGAATCTATTAGATTAGTGCTTTCACTAGAAAGCCCTTAAACAAAATCTCTCTTATGTGGCAGCTAGGTAAGGTGAAACTGAGTGCTTTATTCTTCCAGAAACACATCATACTAGTGATTTCTCAAACATGGAATTCATCTGTGTTCCTCAGGGTTTTTTTTTGTTTCTTGAGGTTATAAATTTAACCTCAAGTACCTTGCTAGTTTGGTTTTTCCTTTATGGATGGTGTATAGTTACTGACCTTTGGTTTTTGGGGATTTTCTTAGATTATGAAGTGGACTAGTCACAGTTTTGTTAACACTTGTCTGGATTTTTTGGGGTGACAACAAATATGGCTGATTTTTTTGTATGGATTTTCCCATCCAATGATTGATATCATTATTATTCTTTCTTTTCATATAAAATACTGCATTAATTGTGGCCTCCTCCGATAAATTGTTAGTGCTCATATCTATGCTATTGAGAAATTCTGTTATGTGTTCAATAATCCTAGAACTGGTATACAATAATTAATTGCAATTTTTAGAGGTAGATTTTTTTTTTATTATGCATATAATTTTACTCTTGGTTTGGTGGTAGGTGTTAAGTCCTTAACTTTGTGGCCTGATGGTAGAAGAATTTTGTCAAAGTCTTTCCAGGTATTATCTTATATTTTACCTGGAATAGTTAGTACAATAGTGCTTCTTGCCTATTCTTATTCCCAAAATTTTTTACCAATAACCTTTAGTAGTCATGAAATGTGGATGCTGCTTGAAATAACGATTTCCACCACATTAATGCACCTCTTTGGAGATGCTATATGCTATGATCACCTTTTCACCCTCTGATAAGTTTTTATTCATTGAAAAGTTCACCTTTTAAGGTGCTTTATGGGGGCTTTATTAGTGGCTCTCTTAAATATTTTCAATTTTACAAATTGGTTAATTGTGTTTGTTTGGGCAGGGTAGTTTTGCATCCTATTTGTATCTGGGAATTTGTTTGTGCAGTTATAATATGGTTTTCTGGGTTTGGCTGATATACATTTGAAATTAACCCTTCTAAATTAAAGTTAAGATGGTAATTTTCCTTTTTGGGCTTCATATGATTTGCTTGAGTTGGTTTGTGACAAGTCTCACTCAACCTCTGTGGATTCTGGAGAGCAACGTTCAAGTAATTTTCCCTATCACTCCATTCTCTCTTATCCATTTGGTGTCATTGTTTTAATTTGTGTTTGCTGAATTTTTTTGGTTGTAGAACTTTGGCACATTTTAATCTGACTACCATTATTCATTGATGAAGATTTTCTTCTATTTTGTCAATTTGGTCTGATGTTGTGGCTGTGCTATCCACTAGTTTGATGAGAATGGTCTTGTCTAGAAATGGCATCAATCACTGTTGCTGTCATCTTGACTTCTAATCATTTAAGGTGATAATTAATGAGTTCTAATGTCTTATTCTGTGCCTCTATTTTGTGATTCTGTGCTGTTGAGAGTTGATCTATTCTTGTGTGAGTTTCTTGTAACTCATTTTGATCTAGTCCTCTGTAACTTCCCTTTGTTTTAACATATTTCATGTTCAAAAACCT
Organism: Epiperipatus broadwayi; assembly: GCA_028023455.1. NCBI lineage: Eukaryota > Metazoa > Onychophora > Udeonychophora > Euonychophora > Peripatidae > Epiperipatus > Epiperipatus broadwayi. The sequence continues at coordinate 1,345,227 of JAQFVV010000107.1, forward strand.
TTTAAGTTTTGTATATTTCATTGCATTTGATATTTGATTGTTCAGTGATATTATTTTTGAATTCACTTAATTAGTGCTGGCATTTCAAATCCTTATCAATAATTTCCTTTTTTATTTCCATCATTCCTAGCTTTAATTCATCACTGACATTCTGAACATATTTTTAAGTCCAGAGACTGTCCCATCTCTAGGGATAGTTTAGTTTCAATATTTTTGATTTCACTTTTTAGGTTTGTCTGCATTTACTTGTACTCTTTTTTACTTCTTTATTTATTCTAGCTTTTATACTATTCATTTCTTCCTTCATATTATTCATATCTGTCTTGGTTGCTATTTTAGCTTCCAAGTTCAGGTTTTATCCATCTTTGTTTCCAAGTGGTTTATGACTATCTAAAGCATCTGCTCTATTATCGTTATCTCTCCAGTATTCTGTGTTATTCTGCTTTCATAGTCCCAGGTCATTGCTGATCTATAGGCTGAGATTGTGAAGGTTGATTGACTTTGGTCATAGACCCTCCTGGTGATTGGATTATTCAGGACCCTTCCCCAACAATATTAGAATCATTTTCTGCCTCATCATTGATAACATCTATTTATTTCTCAATATGTTTCATATCTCTATTCATCAATATTTTACTACTTCTTAATAATCATAAAAATTTTTTTTTATAGTAATTCAATATAATGTTATTTATTCTTTATATATATATATATATATATATATATATAAAAGAATAAATAATATTACATGTATTATATATATATATATATATATATAATACATGTAGGTTATATAACTTTGTTTTATCTCTTTACCATTTAGTGTGTATGATTATTTTTCATTGCATATCTATGTCAATGTGTTTATTGTAAGATTTAGTCATTAGTCTGTCAATTTATATGCCTATCTCTCCTCTTTAATTTATTTTTATTAATTATTTATTTATTTAATCTATGTTTCAGTATACTATCTCATTCCAATCATTATACTCATATATCTAAGCATATTCATAAAGATTACCCAGTCAAATGGCTTGAACCTTCTTAGAAACATATGTTTAATGCCCCTAAAGTGTGGGCACCATAAATATGTGACAGATTGGACATTACTATTTAGAGCCTCAACATTGACAGCCATAAATATGTAATGATCCTTACCTACTGTGATAAGGGGTTTGTATATTACTACTGTCAGACCTAGGGTCTTTGGGTAGGATACTAAGAATGACATGATGAAGAAATTAACTAATGATCATGCCTACTTTTAATGGGCTAGCTCTTTATTACACATTAAATTTAGACACAATTTATGCTAGTTCATTTATACTTATCCCCTCTTTTGGATTACACATATGTCTCAAAATTCAAATTCAGATAAAATATTGCAATAAGCTTTCTTCTTGGATTACACATATGTCTCAGAAATCAAATTCAGATAAAATATTGCAATAAACTTTCTTCAGTAATAAATTTACATTATATATATATATATAATCATATATTAACATGAGTTATAAATTAATTATAAGGTTCATTTTATTATCTCACTGTATTATTATATACAAAAAAATGTGTGGGTGTGTGTATATGATAATCAATTGATGAGTGGAAAAGAAATGATTCTTGTAGACGTTGACCATTTGATGATGATTAAATCAACAAAATTTATTTACAAACGAGATAAAACATCAATAATAAAAAAAAAAATTGGAATTAGAAAGGACTTTTTAACAATAAAAAATATTTTTATATAAATGAAAGTATCAATTATGTATTTTTATTGTATACATATATAAATATATTCTTTTATTAACCCTTCCACATGATAGGCATAATACATAAATAGATAATTATTATGGAAAAATGTAATAAATAATAACCTAAAAAATTATTTATCCAATGTTGCATCTATTATGAACCAACTATCTATTTAATATATATATATATATATGTTCAAAAGATGGCGCTTTACCAAAACCACCGAACAAGTGTAAAATTTGTTTACATAAACGAAAAAAGAGTCAGAATTAACTACCTATTTCATTTGCTCACCCCCAGATCAGCTGATTTCAAGCTGGTTTGCTCTCCTCAGTGAGGGATAGAGTATAGAAACTAGATCTAAACACTGACTCTCAAGTGTTTATGCAAAACGTTTCTATCAGATTGCAAGCGTGAATTTTTCAGACCGGTAAAGTCTTCAAACTCAGCCTCTTGCAATCTGATAGAAACGTTTTGCATAAACACTTGAGAGTCAGTGTTTAGATCTAGTTTCTATACTCTATCCTTCACTGAGGAGAGCAAACCAGCTTGAAATCAGCTGATCTGGGGGTGAGCAAATGAAAGATGTAGTTAATTCTGACTCTTTTTTCGTTTATGTAAACAAATTTTACACTTGTTCGGTGGTTTTGGTAAAGTGCCATCTTTTGAACATAAATAACAAGTGATAGCAGGTTACGTGAGTAACTTGTTTTTGTTTTTCATATATATATATAATACCGGGTCCATTCTGAAGATGATCTGGAGTACTGTATTTGCTAGGTTTAACTGGGTTTAAACCTTATTTATCATAATTTTATAATTTTGTATTATAAATATTACGTGAATGGACTGGCCCTTCAAGCAGAGGGGAGAATACCATCGATAACAGAGCTATCAATGATACTACGATCAGACCAAGCTATCTAATGCATAAACACAATCACATTTCAAGAGCATGTCCCACCTTGATTGCTAGATTCAAACCCCTACTATCCAAGCACTTTATTTGTTTTGAAGTAAAACTCAGGTGCCAGCTAGTTGTGAGAACTAATGTGTTTGGATCGTAGCTCATAATCCAGCACTCAAAATATCCCATGACTAGCTCAATCAAAAGAATAATCTAACACATTATTCCTTATTTAGTGGTAAAGAATTGACCAACAAATATTAAATTTTAAAGATTATTTATTTTTAATTAAACATTTATTGTTCTAATTTTCACTAGTTATATGAATCTTAATTAAATGAAACAATGATTTATCACTACATCAGGCACACACATATTTCAGTAAGATATACAATATAATGTAACAAAGAATATTAAATAATACAAGGCATTTAATAAAGAAATAAAATTAATATAAAATATCATAAAGCATTTACATACACAACATTTCAAAACATGTACATCAATAGCTGTTTGTGCATGCTATAGAGTTCATTAGTACTTGACTCTGGGAGGCTTCAAATTATTGCAATGGCTACTTTAATATCAGAAATGGAAATAATAAAAGTTACTCATTACCTAGGATTTGAACGTGGACTTTTTGCTGGTTGTTACTTCATGTGAAAATACTTCCAACTGGTTGGATTTGAAGTTTTGTGGAGGTTTAATGCTTATTATTCCATGATACTATTCTTAGACAGTTAGACATTTCTGGCAATTTTTCAAGTTGTTAAGCAGGCATCACTTTTACAGGTCAAATTGCTGATCTTATAAGACTAAGGGCTGGAGCAACATTGTATGTTCCTAAAAGCCACTCAACACTGCATGGTATCTAATTCTGGATACATCATAGACTGACTGATTGATTGACTGAACTGCACTGATCTGATTGTGATCTCCACTGATAGATTAAACTCAACTGCTAAATTGATAAAAATCCAGACTATTTTTGTTTATCAAACTGTATTTTATTTATACTACTAAAAACTCTTTAGATTTTTATAAACTACAATCTCTCAAACTGAAACATTCACATTATTTATGATAAACCTATTTTAATAATTTTTTAAACAAAAATTTCAAGTGGATCGCTTTTTTTTAAGCAGTACATTAAACTGCCCTCCATTTGAGAGTGAAATGCGTCTCTTGACCATTTCATCTCTAACAACTTTAATTATTAAATTTGAAATATTGACATCAATTTTTATTTCTCTAAGTTTACATTCTTTCTCTAAACTATACATGCTGAGGGCAATCTGTTTGGTTATATATTTCTTCCTTTTATGCTGTTGACATTGCTTTCAATGATCTGTACTGCATGACAATCATGAGAACAACACTATCTTTGTGGTACAGGGATTTTAAAATTAAGCAGATGCAGAGTTTGCTGGCTTATACCAACTTAGACCTATGAGATGAAGCATCATTTGCCAGTTTTTCTATAGGATATTGGAAAAAGAAAAGGTTGCGGTGAATGGCAGGATTCCTCTACTGTCCAATTTGACACACTGTGGAATGAAATAGGAATAATACAAAATATGGGGACTTTCCCCCCAAAAAATGACTCACAGCTTACTCTGGTTGTTCCCAGTGTGCATTTTTTAAAGAGAATGGGCACTCTTTTTTGAGAAGTAATCCCTGATAGTCCATTATGGGTGCTATTTTTATCCAGCCAACAGCTTTAACTTTTCCTAAAAACTTATTTCTGTACTTGCTACCCTCCTTTCAATTAACTGCAATCTCTTTTACACTCTTAACTTAGACTTAGATTTACAATTCATTTATATTATTTATTAATCTTACAATATTATTTTTTAAACCATTTCTTTAACTTGCTATTTTATTTTTATTACGATTCATCCTTTATTATTTTTCTACAGATATTTTATTTATTTATTTAACTTGATTACTTTAATTAAACCATTTATTTAACTTCATTTTATTAACCTACGAGTATTCAAAACAAACTTCTATTTTATTATGCTACTTTATTTATTTGTTAAAAATCCTGCAAACATTATTTTAAATCATTAATTTGACCTATTTATTGACGAACATTTTTTTTTTTATTAATATGTGCATGGAGAAAAAAATATTTTTATTCAGTGAAGCCTCCATTATTATTATTTTATGAAACAATTCTTCCCTTTTTTTAAAAAAAAATTATTATTTTAGTTTTAAATAGAGAAATTTTCAGATTCAGGTTTATCACCTGCGTCAAAAGTTTTTTTCCCACTAAATTCATTATCCATTTCCAGTCGTTTTTTTTATTTTTATTTTAATATTCCATCCATTTACTAACAATTATTCTCAGTCAGGTGACTCTTTATTTCTTTCTACTAACTCACTAATATAAATTACCCTCCATATCTTCACATCTCCCTGCCTAGAGTTTATTGCCTTGTCTCTTTTTCACTTCATTCTATTTTCTGCCTTGTAAATTAGAAGATCTTTATACTCAGCAAAACTCCGTATTTCTTCAAACTGAGAATATTTTTTCCTAATTTTTCTTCTTGTTTTAAATCTACATTTAAAACAAACACGAACATTTACTTTAACCTTTTCATTTTTCATTTTTCATTCCTTGTGAACTCTTTTACGTTAGCTTCTATCTTTATTATTTTCATTTCCAAACTACTATACTTAACACTAACTTGTTCTAGTACCTCTTGATTTACACTTTCTTTTGTCCTTCCCTTCACTTACATCACTTACCACCTCAACTTCCTTTTCTGTATTTTGACTTTCTTTAATAAAATCTAACTCTATGGCTTCTTGGTTTTTTTTCTACCTTTCCTGTTATTTCACATCTCATTGCCTTCATTTCAGTAATCATTTCTACTTTAAATTGATTAATTTCTTTTTTTTATTTCTGCTTTGAGCTTGTGCCAACTTTGCTTGAATTCCTGATGCATTTCTTCCATCATATTCATCATAATTTTCATTGTCTTCAGTATCTCACTCTCTTCTTTTTCTTTTTCTGCCATTTTTGAAACAAAATTTCTAGTTATTGTTTTTTTTATGTTTATTAAACTAGCGTTTACATTAAAATAGATTTATATGCTGTTTATTTATTTTCATACACAGAACATATGAATGACTCCACCCCTTTTGTCCCGTCATCTCCTGTTTTCAATGCGTTAACTTTGCCCAAAATATCTAACTGTCTTTACTTTCTCTCTTTTCATTTAAAGGCAATAGTTTCAGTCAATACCTTATTTAAAACTAAACCACTTTAAAATACACAATTTAGCATTTCTTTAAATTTTTTATTTTCAAACAAGAAAATATTTATTTCACTGTTATTTATGGAGTTCTGCCTTACATTGGGAAAAACCAATTGTATCGGGTACAATCTGAAGATGATCCAGAGTACTCTATTTGCTAGGTTTAACTGGGTTTAAACTTTATTTATCATAATTTTATAATTTTATATTATAAATATTAAGTGAATGGACCGGCCCTTCAAGCAGAGGGAAGAATACCATCGATAGCAGATCTATCAATGATACTCACAATCAGACCGAGCTATGCAATGCATAACATGATCACATTTCTAGACTGTGGCCTGCTAGATTCAAACCCTACTATCCAAGCACTTTATTTGTTTTGAAGTAAACCCCAGGTGTCAGCTAGTTATGAGAACTAATATGCTTGGACAGTAAGCCCATAATCCAGTGCACGAAATATCCCATGACTAGCTCAATCAAAAGAATAATCTAACAAATTATTGCTTTAATTAGTGATAAAGAATTGATCGACAAATATTAAATTTTAAAGATAATTTATTTTTAACTAAACATTTATTGTTCTAATTTTCACTACTTATATGAATCTTAATTAAATGAAACAATGACTTATCACCACTTCAGGCACACACATATTATAGTAAGATATACAATATAATATAGCAAAGAGTATTAAATAATACAAGGCATTTAATAAACACATGAAATCAATATAAAATACCATAAAGCATTCACATACATGTCATTTCCCAACTTGCACATCAATAGTTCTTTATGCATGCTATAGAGTTCATTATTAACCCTTTTCCTGCCTCTTACAAAGCTCCTCGTCGACATCTGATGTCACTCTAACTCTGCCAGTTCTTATGCTAAAAAATTCGTTTGATAGGTTTTGAATAGGTTTTTAAAAGTTCTGTAAGATTGTGCCCTCTTCTGAATTATTTTACAAGTAAAAAATAAAAAAAAATGCATTTAAACCTAAACAAAGAAAGAACATCGTTTGTAATTGGTTGTTAGTGAGCTCTCAGCTGAAAAAGACATTCTGATTGGCTGGAAAGAACAAAGAAACTGCCTGATCAAAGAAAATAAAGAAAAATGCTGAGATTTTCATTTTGAATGCAATTTTAAGTATTAAAAAAATATAATTTCAGAAATTAAACTAGTTTTTTAAAAAATATACTAAAAAAACAAAATTATTTTCGAAAAATATTGAAGATTTTAGTAAAAATATTAAAGATCTAATAAAAAGAAATATTTACTTTTCTATAACGTAAAAGTCGACCTTTTTGTTTATATTATAGCTTTTATGTTGCCGAAATTGAATATTTTAAAATAAATAAATAGCAATTTATTTTTGAAAGAACTTTCGTTCTCTTCATAACCTGAAAAATTAGTAATATACTTTTTATAAACGTATCTGAGTTGAATTTAATATTATAGGCGAATATGTTTTAACAATAGGCTTTGTCTTCAGTTTGTGAGTTGGCCAATTAAAAGATTTGATTTTTACCTCATACAACCAATAATATAATTAGCGGTTAAAAGGTTAATTGATCTGCAAGGCTTCAAATTATTGCAATGGCTACTTTAATATCAGAAATGGAAATAATAAAAATTACTCATTACATAGGATTTAAACATGGACTTCTTACTGATTGTTACTTCACATGAAAATTTTTCCAACCGGTTGGATCCGAAGTTTTGTGGAGGTTTAATGCTTATTATTCCGTAATACTATTCTTAGACAGTTAAACATTCCTGGTAAATTTTCAAGTTGTTAAGCAGGCATCACTTTTACAGAGCAAATTGCTGATCTTATTAGACTATGGACTGAAGCAAGATCATATGTTCCTAAAAGCCACTCAACACTGCTTGGTCTCTGATTCTGGATACATAATAGACTGACTGACTGATTGATTGACTGAACTGCACTGATCTGATTATGATCTCCACTGATAGATTGAACTCAATTTCTAGATTGATGAAAATCCGGACTATTTTCTTTTATCGAACTGTATTTTATTTAGACTACTAAAAACTCTTTAGATTTTTATAAACAACAATCTCTCAAACTGAAACCTTCCCATTATTTATGATAAAATTATTTTAATTATTTTTTAAACAAAAATTTTATGTGGATCGCTTTTTTCATAAGTGGTACAATATATATATATATATATATATATATATATATATATAAAGAAAACTTATTAAGTAGATTCCTAGTTTATTCCCAGTATGAGAAACTTCCTATCCTTGTGAAACACCCTTTTCGATGTATTAGTAAAATAGAAAATGACCAGTCAATCAACAGGTTACTTATCTAAACAGAATAAACACTTATTGACAAATGTTAGTAAAAACAATATAAACAATGTAAGTTCTATCATGTATAAAATATATTTTTTAATATGGAATAGTAGTAAATAAAATCTTATCTCTATCCATAATGTGGTAAATATATGTGATGATAATCATACCAAATGCCATGTCACTACATAGGGAAGCTTATCTAAATTTTACTAAAAAAGAAAATTTTATTTAACCTTCCCCGCATTTTCTCAGATTTAGATACAATAGACTCTCCTATATTCTAAAAATTTGGTTTCCATATATGATTATGAACCAAGCTAATAAAAAAAAAAAAAACAAATTCTACCAACATATACATAAAGATTAAAAAAAATTTTTTTTAATCACACAACACATTGAAGTATCTTTATAATGATTGATGTGAAGCAATGAGTTAAGCAACTATAATTTTCTAATATGCACCATTTGTCAATGTATTAGTTAAAATGTTATGGTAGTTTAGATGATCCTTGCAAAGAATCCTCAATGAAGTACCTCCTACTGTTATTCTTCTTTCGATATTAATGAGTATATTAAAATATAACATCTAAAATTCTTGCACAGGCATCACACAATTGAAAAATAAACATTGCACATTTTCTGGTAGGGGCTGATAAAATACTTAGCCCTACAACATTATTAAATTAACAGACAAACATTATTTTTTTTATAAAAAAATATAAATAAAATTTTATATAGTCATTTAGGTATTTGTTATTAATTAATTTTTTTATTATATGGGCAGAATTATTCCTTGGTAAATATATATATATATATAATCTATTTATATTCTATTCTGTTGCTTGATTTAAATTCAAAAAATAGCTGAGTCTTTTTATATCAAATGTATATTTATATCATCTAGATTATTTCTTACAACTGCTTAAGTTTGTCGTGAAGGGTTTGATTTAAATATTAATAATCGCTTCTGGGAATATGCTTTGTAACCATTCAGTAACTATTTTAAAATGTTCAGATAAGTTATATATTTTCCTCCAGATTTGAGCATTCGAATTTTTGATGTTGTCTTCTACAACTTATATATATATATATTATTATTATTATTATTATTATTATTATTATTATTATTATTATTATTATTATTATTATTATTATTATTATTATTATTATTATTATTATTATTATTATTATTATTATTATTCTCTATATAGTAGCGAGAATAAAGTGAAAATGAACTTATTTTATTGTTATATTTTCCTCTGCTTTATTGTTTATTATTATAGTGTTTTATTTCCCTTTTCATGACTATATATCTATCTATTGTTGTGTGCATTATTTTAATGATAATGAAAAGAAAATCATTTAGCTAGATTTTTGTTTTTCATCTTCCATATTTGGAAATGTAATGACAAATTTGACATTGGATCATTACCATGCTTACTTAGTCAAAATCTGATCAAAATAACATAAAACATATTTATTAATTTATTATTAATATACATATATATTATTACAATTACTATTATTTTTTTTTTAATTGGAATTTTCTATATTTTTAATAGACATTCAAATTTGTTTGATTTTGATTCTTTCTTATTATAGTTAACAATATACGCGTTGTTGTAAAATGTGTGTATAGTTAGTTTCTATATGACAATATAGGTTAATTTGGTTATCAATTAGAGTTATATTAAAATGAATTGGATTTTGTGGTGGGAGTGGCAAAGCTAGATTGCAATTTATTCTTACAGTGTATATATATATATAGGAAACATATTAACCTTTTGACTGAACTCTTATTTAGAAAGTATGTGAATATATATATATTCAAACGCCTAAACATATATATATATATATATTAAAAATCCAAATCACATGAAGTATATATTATTATAACTATTAAGATCTTGTTTTTGCTTACGAATTATCAATCTACTCAAGTAACTCAATGTCTACCAGTCTTGATCTTTATAATCTTATACTATGATCTGGAGGCGTTAGAATATGCTCTTTTGCAAAGCATCACATAATAATCAATGTTTTGACTAAAATCCAGAATAAAGATAAAAATATTTTTATTTTAAATAACTTTATTGGATTAATTTTTAATACTAAGATATAATAATAATTAACGAAAACAGTATATGTAGTAAACTAGTGATAGATTTTACATACCCAATGTTAATGTAGTAACCAAAATTGAAATAAATGTTATAACATTTTTATTATTTTAAACACTAGTATATATAATTTCCCCTCCTTTCTGTTCAAAATAATGTATAGGCTTCTAGTATCATGCCTTTAGCTAATAAACCATATATCAAAAACAAAGCATAGCTTTGTATCCTTTAGTTTTTTTAAAAGTAGCACTAATTCAATTTCATTTTCAAAATTTTAATAGCATATGATAAATATGAGATATGGCATTGATTGTTTCAGTATAATATTTGCCAATTAATACGTGTTTATAAACATTGTTATTTGGTCATGAAATAAGATTATAAAGCTCAATTTAATCTATAAGCACAGTAGCATTTTTAAATAGACTAAAACTCTGTATAATACAGAGTTTTAGTCTATTTGATGAAGTTTGGTTTATAAGCTGATAATTATGATACTGTGAACTTGCCTTTTTTGTTTTAGATAAAATTTTAGATTTTAAATATAAAAAAAAAAAAAACTCTCTAACATTTCCAATTTTCATGCTTCATTTATATTGGCCATAGTTAAATTTATAACTAACTTTAATACGTAAATTGGAAAAGCCGCATGGCGTAGTAGCAAATTCTTACAGGTAAACTTTAAATAATTTTTCAGCTTTTAATTAAGCAACTTAGTTTTTTTTTCTAGATATCTGGATCACAACTAATCAGTTAACTTTTCACGTATCAATCGGTGAATGAATATCCAACTATTCCTAGTTAGAGAATAAAAAAAAATATAAACTCTCACATTCGAATTTGTCCAATAAGAATTATGCTTTAATTCACTTTCTCTCCCTCTCTCTGTATATGTGTATACATATATAAATTTTAAATAATAATAATAATAATAATAATAATAATAATAATAATAATAATAATAATAATAATAATAATAATAATAATAATAATAATAATAATAATAATAATAATAATAATAATAATAATAATAATAATAATAATAATAATAATAATAATAATAATAATAATAATAATAATAATAATAATAATTAAGTAGAAGTACTTTCGATTGTCTCTTCTTTTGGTTAAGATCGTATGCTTATAAATAAATAAAAATAAATATTATATTATGATAATATTTTTTTAATTTTAGTCTACTGCTGTATTGATTATTGACCTACCTAGATTAACTTATACTTTTATTCTTTAGCTAACTGTAGTCGGATATTTATTTATCAATCTACACTAGATAATTGCCTAGAGTGATTTATTATTTGAAAAAAAAAAAAAAATTCTATATCTGTTGCAGATTCGAAATTTTTTTAAAATTTTTCAGACTTGAATTCTAATTAGGAACATGATAAATGAATCGGGTCTTGTACGCAAGATGCTTTTCATTACGGTATTTTTAAGCTTTAGCGCTTTAAAAGGAAAAATCTATCTATCTATCTATCTATCAATCTATCTATCTATCTATCTATCTATCTATCTATCTATCTATCTATCTATCTATCTATCTATCTATCTATCTATCTATCTATCTATCTATCTATCTATCTATCTATCTATCTATCTATCTATCTATCTATCTATCTATCTATCTATCTATCTCTCTATCTCTATCTCTCTATCTCTCTATCTATCTATCTACCTACCTACCTACCTACCTACCTACCTACCTATCTACCTATCTATCTATCTATCTATCTATCTATCTATCTATCTATCTATCTATCTATCTATCTATCTATCTATCTATCTATCTATCTATCTATCTATCTATCTATCTATCTATCTATCTATCTATCTATCTATCTATCTATCTATCTATCTATCTATCTATCTATCTATCTATCTATCTATCTATCTATCTATCTATCTATCTATCTATCTATCTATCTATCTATCTATCTATCTATCTATCTATCTATCTATCTATCTATCTATCTATCTATCTATCTATCTATCAAATTGTCATTACAATATAGAAAAATTTTCGCGATTATATATGTTATTTAAATAGATTTAATTGAAGTTTTACATTTATAATCTCATATAATAATTTTTTATATAAATTATTTCAGAAATAAAAATGATCAATTTTATCATAATGTTTTGACAGTTAAATAAGTCAATAAACGAAAATCTAATCGATTTTTAAAAGTCCTCAAACCATTAACTTTTATATAAAAATGGCTCTAATATTTAATATATCACTCTTTCTTGTTTATATCAAAATAAAAAATGTATAATGCAGCTTACGAAAATCAATATTTTATTTGACAATGATAAAGTTCATCAAATATACTTTATACTTTCAAAAAGAGATGTCGGCGGTATTTATTTAATTGTGGTGACATTATAGTTACTGTATTGATTTTTATCACAGAAAAATGTACCAGCTCCCTTTTATTTTCAATACTTGCTCACAATTAAGGCATATCGGTCTGCTTATTTCTCACATTTAAGTTTGGCGCAATGCTCTTTACACATCGATTTACGAAAGTACACCTGTCGCATTTCAGAAAAACAAGCTTATGATTAATAACTATTTAATTAGCCTAGGTTTTTCGTCCACTTTATTAATTGGCATTTTGCAACATTTTTACTTTGCAAAGTTTTCGATCGAGTTTGAAAAAGAACAGCAGATGGCGACACCAAGTGTATAACAACTGATCAACGATTTTATTTTTTTTCTTCAGATGCGCATGAGAGGGAGAAAGAGGGAACAATTATCATAATTATTGTTGTCTATAATCTTGCAATTTTTCTATTGGCTCTGTATAGAATGTTTCTTATTAAAGAGTCAGCAAGAGGATGATGTTTGAAAAGTGAGCGCCACCAGAAATGAAGTCTTTAACGGGAATTGAGGCAACATATTTGAAGATTATAATCGCAGGCTTGTAGCTGCGCTCCAGCCGCGTTATAACGAACTGTTACATTTATGCTTTCCAGTCAAAAGGTAGAAAAGTACTGATAAATGGGCTATCATGCCCTGTTCTTCTTTTGAAAAAAATAAATTAATAATCATGCCAGGGAATACTGCTTTAGGAAGCGCGTTCACTGTTGTCACACCAAAACGACATTTACAAGGTAAGTAAAGTTTAATTCCGAGCTAAGCAATTAATAAATAATAGTGCGCTTTCAAAGTTTTATAAAGTTTACATACGGCATGCCTTAATTTATTGCCTAATATAAATAAAAACATTGACTAATTTCTTAAAAATAAAGCTTGTAATTTTGTCTTTTGTTAACCACAAAAAATTCAGTAACTGAAATACTCTATCTAATCAGTATATTGATTGCTTTTAAACTTAATTAATAACACGAACAAAACAATTATATATTAAGATTTACTAAATAGTATCTTACATGTATAGCCACTTTTTTATTGCAATTTTTTTAATCATTGCAACTTTATAATTAAATTATTGAACTCTGCATCAAAGAGCATCATGTTATTGTACTATTACAAGTGTACACATATATAGACAGATAGATAAATAGATAGATAGACATCTAAATAGATATTGGTATACCTAATCTTTTCGATTTAAGGGCTCATTAAAATTTATAATGCAGCTCGAGAAGTTAGAATAAATCGCGTTAATTACTTAAGAGGTTAGCAAACAATGACAAACTATTACTGATGATGATTTTTTGAGTCATAGTATTTTATCGCCTAGTTATTCTACTTGCCTTTGGGTAAAGTACTTAATGGCACATACGCAAAGCAATTTTACATTTGCTCGAATATTTAAATATTTGTAAACATACATTATTTATTAAGTTCGTTTATTTTTTCTTTAAGAAAAATATTAATTTTGAATGAAATCTATATTTCTATATTAAAAAAAAAGACACACACATAAATACAAAATATTTATAATTTATAAACTTTTTGAGATTGAAAACAATCTTAAAAAAGGGAAGAAAATTTGATTTAAAAAATTTAAAATATGAAATATATTTTGCTTTACTTAATTAAATATAATAACAACGTTTCCCCTTTGATTATATATATATATATTCTTTAATAAATAGAAATAGTTTGGATTTTCTTTTTGAATTCTTAAAACTAAAAGAAATAAAAAACAAAACAATATTGCAGTTATTAAATATATATCTGCAACGTGTGAACAACAATTAATAATACGTGCAATATTCATAATTTCTTCATATATTATGTTTTGCGGTGGTGATGGTTGTGATCAAACCCCTCAAATATTCTATATCATTGTTGTCCAATGTAGCTAATACTAATAAGTTATCAAAAAATTAACAAAACAATTTTAAAAATTGATAATAAAAGTAAACAAAAAATATACACTCATTTTTTATGGAAAATTATTAGAAAAGGAAAGATAAAATTGAAGAGACTTTTAGTAAAAAGCAAGTGGTATAATCAATCAATGGTTGAATAAAGATATACCTCAAATTTTTCAAACCACATTCACAATATGACACCATGAGAATTAATGAATACGTACATTAAATTCTGCGAAGCTTTAGCTTTTTTTTTTTTTTAATAAGCGATAAATATTTACAAAATTATTACGTTCGAAAAATAAAAATTGTTATACATTTAATAACATGAAACTACTACATAAATAGGCATGGGTGTGTGTGATATAACTATATAGACTGTATATAATTTATGACATTGCAAATTTCGAAGGCTAATTACACAGCTGAGCGTATTTTCTTGTCATACTAAATAGTGGGTGGCTAGTAGCTAACGATAGGAGGGCTGACAGCCCTGCGCTAAATACTACTATCATAGACTCGGCTGAGAGAAGTGCAGATTTCTAAAAAATAAATGATTACCGGTGTCCAGCAGTGATGTAACAACAACTAGCTGAATGTTGCACCTTGGGGGTGAATGGCTTGAAGCAGTATATTCAACAATTACAAGGAGTGCTTTTTATTAGAAATAAAAGCTGTAGAAAAGTGAGACGATCGGGAGTTATTTAAAACTCAAGTATTTACTTTCATTGGGTTTTGAGATTATCCAAAATAAAAGATAAATATTGCTTAGTGGCATCGGGAAGATAAAACCATGTGGTGAACCTCTATAATCAATATAAGATAGAGATAATGAAAATTAGCTAGGATAATTATTCTAAAAGCCTCTTTATTTATATAGTAAAATGTTTTTAAAAACTAAATCAAATTAATATAATTTAGTTTCATTAAAACTTAAAAAAGAAAGCAACCGATAATCCATATATTACTAATTAGAAATTGTTTAATTAAATTTATTTGAATGGAATTTTTAAAATAAAAAAATTGTAGATTACAACTATACAAAAAACTAATTTAAGTTGAAAATCGCATATATGTATATATGGGTACATGAGAAAGTTTTATGTAATGTAAGTTAAATTTCAAACTAGAAATTAACAGTATATTTGAAAAGAGAATTAATAGACAGAAAAATGATAGAAAAGTATAATGGATGCAATAAATAAAAGTACAATGTCTTTAATCAATAGTTATATATTTTTGTAAACTACTATATTTTGGAAATAGCTTATAAAGTAGACATTATATATTCTTTTTATTTTATTTTATAGTTGTTACAGATAAAGACAAAATACTAATCATTTTATAATAAATATCAAAAGTTTTATATATTTTATAAAAAAATGAAATATAGAAAGCTAGATGTATTGTTTTAATTCTCTATTTTTTTTAAATCTTATTTTTATATTTTGTTTTTATTTGAAAATTAAATTATATTTATTCATTCTTAAGCATTGTTTTTATACACATATATTCCCTCGATATATATAATCTACCGAATTATAGCTATTTTTATTTAAAAAAATATAAATACAAAGATAAATACATAAGTATTATATACACACTTCTTTACAATTATAGATTTTAATTGAATGATTAGATACATTTGCTTATCTATGTATATATAACGATAGTTTATATGGCGCGTCAGGATTATTTTTTATAAAAAAAATCTAGTGGAAAAAAAGTAAAAAAAAATCAATTTAGCTAACTATTCACAAATATGCATTTAGAGTGGTTGTAGAAAACCATTCTCAAATCTTTATTATGATTCCATCTGTTTTATAAAAAAATTGAACTTGTAAATATTTATTATGCATTACAATCAGTCATAAAAATAATAGAGAAAGCATTTGAAAATAACTTTTATATTAAATTTAGAAATATAGTGTCTTTAAATGATTTATTCACCTTTCTCTTTTTATTTTTCATCCTCTATCTCTCTATTTATTTTGCTTGTTTGCTGCCATGTAAAACATTAGATGTTTTTTAAAATATCAAATTATTTTGGGTAATTATTTATAGTTGAAAATGCGAATTAAGATGCTATCATTATTAAGCTAGGCTTTTTCAAACTTCAATAAAATTTGATTTACTTGATAATATTAAATAACTTTACTAAAAAATTGTACTATTAATATAATAAAAAACACACATGTACTTGTAAAAAAAAGTTTGATTAAATCATTTGCTTTGATTAAGGTTAGCTGTTGAACTGTAGCACTTAATTACTTTGTAATCTTTAAAGAAAAAAAATATTGTTAAACACCATGATAACTGATCAATTTGATAAACTGTTTAAAGTCGAATTTAAACTCTTACTGCCAAATATTTTTTGTTTTTAATTCTAATTCAATATTGTACACTTATATTACATAGTAATATATATATATTTAAACACTCAATTCAGTAATGTTAAGCATTATGATAAGTTTTCCCACGAAAATAAAATCATTATAAAAATGTTATATGTAGATTACGTTTGTCTGATTTCAAAAATAAAAATACATTTCCAAAATAAAAATAAATACGTTTAAATACTTATAAATATTTGCTTATAGATGTTTTAATTAAGATGTAAAATATCTTCAATATCTTATCTCAATATTTTTTCTAATTAAAATGATTAAACTATTCTTTAACTATAATGTAGATATATATAAAAACCTTGTTTATAACATAAACATATACCTAAATCCTAACACACACAATTATGCATATATATATATTTGCCTACCGTACAGACATTTTTAATTGTATTAATAACTGCTTAACCATATATATAGATCTGCTTGCCATCATGTTCACATTTTTCCTAATAAAGTGAGATAATCTTTAATTCTATGATTTCAGTTACACATTTATTATAATTAAAATTTAATCATAATTCAACTTTTAATGAGTTTTTTAAAACTTACATTTTTATGTTAGTATTTAAATTAAATTATAATAAAATTGCGAAATTAATACATTTACAATGAGAAAATTTTAAACGTCAGAGTCAAGATCAAATAATAACAGCTATTAAATTATTGCTAATTTTTAATTTTATAATAGCTTTGTTTTTAATTTTATAATAGTGAGTTTTTCTTTTATTATAAAATTTTTTCAGTTAAATTAATTAAAGATATATTTTATTCCGTCTTCAATTTTTGTTAATTTGCATATATGGAATAAGTGTAGATTTTCTTTTATGATTTTTTTCTAGATAATATTATCTCCTACGCGTATATATACAAATTTCACTTATATGTTTTGATTCATTTATCAACCTATTTATTTATTTGCTTATATTTTCTATTTACTTACTCCTTATATTCGAAGTCTGTCTTACATAAAGTGCATTTAAAATTTTAATACGTTTTATAATACATTTATTTAAACAAAAAAAAAGTGACTTAATGAGTGTAGATATGATATTGTACATATTATTTATTTATACATTTCACTTTATTTATAAAAAGCTACTATTCTATTAGTATTGGATATCAGAAAATATAATAAATTTGACACATAAAATTTTGATTGCTGTTTAATGCATATTTTAAACATAAAAGTTTTACATCTTTACTTATATTATTCCCATCTCACTTCCTTTCTTTTTTATTTTTGCTTGATATATGTTAAAAAGATATGTTATTTATCTTAGTGATTATTTTATGTAGGGGTAAATCCGTTCCAAGGTGTAAATCCAATTCATTCGATTTGTTCAGCGTATGGAGCCGAATCTTTGCCCTATTTTCCTGCTATGCTGAGCCACCCTCTTGCACTTAAACCAATGCTAGATGCGCCGCTTCCTTTCTTTCCACTTCTGACTCGTGATTTCAGACATTGTGCTTACTGGGGCGCGTGCACAATTGAATGCAACGGTAAGCCTTTTTATTCTTTTTCTTATATCTGTATGTATTGTGGGCAAAAACTTTAAGCGTTTCAACTTTATAATAGATTTGTTTTTGTTTTTAAAATGTTAAAGATATATTAAAATCAAATAATAAAGTTTTTATTATTGATATATATAAAAACACACATTTATGACTCATAATTTGATAGCCACATATTAACAAAAAATATTTTATTTTTTTATTTTTGCATATACACACATACACCAATATAAATCCACTTATCGTTTTATATATATATTCGTAGCTACACGAATATATTTATTCTTTCTATCAATATATATATATATGTGGAAAGGGAAACAAAAAACAAGTGAAATGTTTATGCAAGCATATTTCAACTTATTTTATTATTATATCAAATTTTGTGATTATTTTGCAGCCATTCTTTTTTTAAATCATCATTTATTGCTATTTATATATTATTTAATCATTTTATTTATTTTTTCTTTTAATATTTTTATTAATTTAATCGGGTAACTATCCGTACGTTTCTGGTTAATTATCTATTATATAATAATTTGCTTTAACTTTCAACTACATTATGGTAACTTTTTATTAAAAATCCATTTTGTTAATTGCGTAAAATCTTTACAACAATGATAATAAAAGTATTGCTATCGTAAAAGGCTTATGATCATTTTTGGTAATTATTAAAAAAATATTTAATTCAATCTGTATAGTTGGGCGTGTATCTTAAAAAAGTAAGAACTCATTAAAGCTTATGATAATTTTTAAATATTATCATGCTAGAAAAAACTAAGTTAAGAAAATGGCATCCAATAGCAGTTATTATTTGAAAAATGGTGGAGGCTATTGTTTTATTGTAGTACTTATTCTATTGCTTAGTCGTTTAATATGTCTTTAAGCAGAGAACAAACTATTTATTATACCTATAAAATATATATAAAGATTTTTATCAGTTAATTAACAATTTTATATTTATATGTTTATGCCTCTTCTAGTTTTTAAAAGTTTTCTTTCAATATTGGATCATTGCTTAACAATGAATGTTGAATATTAAGTGATATATAATATTTATTAAATTATTTTGAAAGTGCAGACCAATCTGTGAAGAAAGAATGCATAATGTTAAAATTACAGTAAAGTGTAATATTATTTATTCTGTTATTGGAAATTCTTGTTGTAGAAATTAAAGGCTAATGATGTTAAAACTTTCCTTGCACATTAAAACTACTGCTCATTTTATTAGTGTATATGTCCACCTTAGAATCAGAGAATTTGGAGAAAAGCTTTCATTCTTTGCTAGACATCATTATACAGCAATATTTTTAAAACATCTAAAAAAATTTTTTTTGGGAGACATTTAGTGCAGCATATTCTTGTATAAAGTAGACTTTGGCCAAAAGTTCTTGGAAATTATGGTATAGGTGGTATAAATTCAAATTATCTGTTGTTATAAAATCATTGCTCAACATATGAATTGACTAACACAAACCTTTGATTAGTCAAAAAAAAAACAGCTGTAAAAATGTGGAATTAATAATTACATTAATTAGGAATAGTAATACAAGAAATGTTCATATTAGTGTGAGCACTCACAACTTAAATTGTTAAATTTATTATTGAATATACTTCAAGATTAAGATGATAAATGCTTTAAAAAGTAAATCTTTATTCTAATCTTTTTATAACAAAAAAATAAATGTTAGTTCTTTAGAAGTAACTATTGTATTATTAAATGTCAACAGAGATTAAGCATCCTTCAAATTGTCATAGTGCTGAACAATGGAATTCTCTTAAAGAATGCTTTATGAATACTAATAAATATATTCTTGGGTTCATTAAAAAAAGAATTACAATAGGTTTTTGAATAATGATCTTTGCTTGGCAGAATAATGGATTAAATGTGAAACTTCATAATACATACAAAAATCAAGTACTGAAAAGAAACCTTAAAAATAATTGGTGGATTAAAACTGCCAAGAAAATACAGATATTTACTGACTTTAATCGCTCTAGATTTTTTTTTTTATGTATTGAAAGCATCATATAAAACCAAAAACTATACTTGAATTTTATTAATTTACTCTCTTATATGATGACAACGATTTTTGAACAGATGGAAGGAGTATCTTTATCATTTTTGAATAATAATACAATAACTGAGATGATGACTTCTAATGATATATTCATTTTATTTACTTATTCAGATTTCAACACTGATATCCAGCTTAATGAAATCAAAATAGCTCTCTATAATTTTATAAATAGAAAAGCTGCAAGTCCTGATGAAATATTTTGAAAAAATTTTAAAATATGATTGCTATATGTTAGCTTCTAAAATATTGAACATTTTTAGAATTATATGGATTCATGAAATTGTGCTTTATTGTTTCGATTTTTAAAAATAAAGAAATGTAGTAATGATCATTGAATGTCATTAATATCTCTTACAGGAAGGTATTTTCAAAAATTTTGGTAAATAGATTGCTTTCAGTCATAGATACCAGAGACTCATTATGGTTTACTAAATCAGTAAACACTAATAAACATGGCTTTTGTTGCCAGGCAAATGTGAGAAAAGTGTTTAGAATAAAAGAGCTATTTATATATTGCTTTTATTGATTTGGTCGATTCAGTTTATTGAACAAATTTATGGCATTGTCTATCAAAATATATTCATATTATACAGCTTCTATATAACGTAAAGAGAAAAAATCTTATTACTTCAGGTATGAAATCTGAGTCATTTGAAATGAAAACTGGCACTAAACAAAGATGTATACTTCCTCCACCATTGTTTTTAATTTTTTATGACATTGGTTTTTGTAATCACTTAATGAAACAATTTTGATGATGTTAATAGATTAAAAGCAAGAATAAAATATTCTACTTTTGGATTCTGGATTTATAGTATGCTAATTACTGTACTGTTTTATTTTTATTCATTCAAAGCACAATTTACAGAATGTATTTAATATATTGAATGCAATATATAAAGACTTTGTTAATAATTAGTGTTTTAAAAACTCAACTACTTTATTAACCATAATTCTCAGCAACTTTCAGCTTGGGTGGTTATCACTTTAAGAATGTAAATCAATTTATATGCCTTGATAGTTTTATAAATAAAAAGATGAACTTAGATGTTGAGATACAACATAGATTTTAATGTGCAGTGCTGCTTTTAACAAGTTAAAATAAAGTATTTCATGCCAAGAAAATAATTATTGCAATTGAGTTAGCTATAAGTAGAGCTACTTTTTATCTAATTTATTAATACACTATACAGGCTTAAACCTGCATATATAATGTATGCAGGATTCAAACTCAGACTTTCACACGATCCTCAACTCTCCATGCCATCTTATATTGCTGATCCACTTGATCACACACATGTTAAAAAGATAAATAATCACCAATATACGTATTTCATGCTAAACCAGCAATCATCAGTTGGTCCAGATTACTATCTCTATGCATACATACAATCAGTGCTCAGCTTTATATTAGGATAGCCAATCTTCATAGTTTAATGGAGATAGTAATCTGGTCCAACTGGTGATTTTTGGTTTAGCATGAAATACATATATTGGTGATTATTTATTTTTTCAAGCAGGTCAGTAATATGAGATGGCATGGAGAGTTGAGGGTTGGGTGATAGTCTGAGTTAGTATCTAATTTATTGTATGAAAATAAGACTTAGACACCCTATGAAACTAATATAAAGGCATTAGAAAAACTTCATTTAGTGATGCCCTCAAAATATTAAAAATACAATGGCAAGATCATGAAACCAATCAATATGTTCTACAACTTTGGTGGATGTAATAATATAGAGTTCACTATTGTAATATCACAACATTATAGAATTGGCTATGTAAAATGATTGAACAATGCAAGACTTCCTAAAATAGTGTTTTATGGTTAACTTGAGCATGATTGTCATTCAAAATAATTATAATCTATGTTATAAGGATTATGTTAAAGACAGTAGAAGGAGTGTAATATTGATTATTTCTTTTGGCAAGATATGGCAGAAAAAAATTCATTGAAGAACTACATTTGATGTACTGTTGGATTATTTCAGAAAAAGCAAGTTTTCTGCAATGGAAATTAAATAAACAGCATGGCAAAATATTAAACTGTTATAAGAACAGCTTGATCTAAATATGGATGTATTTGTAGTTCACAGACTAATTTGTATGTTCGTTGCAAAACTAATTTCTAGAGTAATTTTATTTTTTTTGAATTTTTTTCTTGGAGTTGGAATGGCCATATTTCTTTATGAGTGTATGTACGTATATATGTACGTACGTGTGTGAATGTATGTACGTATATTCCTTTATAAGTGGATGCTATATGTAGTATGTATGTATGTACGTATATGTGCGTACATGGGTGTATGTACGTATGTATGTGCATATGTACGTATGTACGTATGTATGTAGTATGTATGTATATACGTACGTATGTATGTATGTATGTATGTACATGTAATATTTATTAAAATGCTTGAAAGCAATATTTCCACTGATAATATATAATACTGCCTTGAGAATTTTAGTGTAGTGGTAAAAACGTGATTTATGAATTGAAACTGAAGTTAGATAAATAAAAACATCTGAGGTGCTCCATGGAAAGTGATTTTCAGAAGAAAAATAATATACCATTATTTATAATATACATGCTGAAGTATTTTTGTAATCATAAAACTTGATTTCAGAAATATGAATTGTATATACAGCTAACATATGGTTAATGTTACTACTACTATTACTACTATTACTAGTGTACTATTATTACTACATCTGCTACTACTAATAGTATTAGTATTATTAATTGTTATTATTATTAACATTTGTACTACCATTATTATTAGTAGTAATAATAATAGTAGTAGTAATAGTAGTAGTAGTACTATTACTATTACTACTATTACCACTACTATTGATAGTAATGTTATTTTAAAAATTTAACAACTACAATATAGTTAAAGTAATATTTTATTCACAGTATTAGAATCTAAAATATCTATTATATTTAATGTAAACTGCTATTTAAGTACATATATTTGAATGGTGTAGAATAGCAGCTCTTTAATTTTAAAAATAAAACATTAAAATATATAAAAATTTTGTACTTAGATATCGATTAATTGAATTGATACTATATATAATACGATATGGAAAGAGTATTTTAAGTTTTAGTGCAGTTGATGAAGTATAGGTAAATTTGAAAAATGCATGCTATGCAAGGATCTAGATCTTTTTTTTTACATTACTGTAAAGAGTAGTATGACTGTTTGTAGTATTAAAAGCTCTTATTTAAAGTTTATATTATAGAAAATGGTATGTATATTTCGGTTACATATATATGTTCATATTTTATGGTGATAGAAATACAAACTGCTACGTTCACATTATAGAAATGTATCTCTTCAAGCTTGCTGTATTATATGTTTGAAATACAGAGACTGTATAATTAACTGTAAAATTATATATATATATGTAATTCATTCATACAGCAATTAAATCAGAATCCAATGACAATAATAATCCATTCTTATTGAATAGATAAATTAGCATTTACAAAGACCGCTAAAATGATTCAATAAGAATTTGTTAACCTATGAATTTTATTATTGAATGTACATTCAAAAACGTAGTTGCTCTTGTATTGATTATATATTCTCAATATTACATATTTAATAGACTTTATTTATATGATTATTAAAATTATTATCATATATTTATATATAAAACTTCTATTCCATTCCAATTCTTGAAGTTTTTGAATACAGATTTCTAAAAAAGGTTAAATAATTTTAAGGTGAATTTCCGAATAAACTAAGAAGACTTTTTAGTTTTCAGATCACAACCTCGCATATGCCTTTACAGTATTCTCATTATAATATAAATTAAACTACTTTAAAATAATTACCAGTTTTTAATAAATTATTTAATACGACTTAAATTTGTATGTAGGAATCTAAGATTTATAAAACCAGTCAAATATATATTAAAATAATAAATAAAATAATATATATATGTATAAAACCGGGTGCCAAGTTGTTTATCTAAGACAGATTTGAGATTCAAAAGAGCTTTTTATTCCTATTTCACTGGAATCAAACATTAAGACTTTATCCTTTATTATAGAACCCTTAAACTGGCTATAATATTTAAAAAAATATTTGCATTTAATTTTTAAAACATTATTAATAAAGTAATAAATTTGTATGTTTAAAACTTATCTTAAAAATAATTAACTAATATATGTAGACAATTTTAATATTAGAGATAAAGAATTTAATAAAGTCATCAGTCAATCCATCTTTTGGTTAGATTTTTTCCCAGATTTCTTTATAATACTGTAGGTGTCTTTAACTGAAATTCATACACTTAATAAAATAAACTTGTTTATTTTAGGTGTTTTCGGTTTAAGACTCATAGTTTTGTAGTTAAGTGGAGATAAAAGGTGGCTGCTGGAGGGTTGCATTAGATCCTAAGATCTAGGTGCAGTGCTCTCAGATCCAAGGCTTCTCACTGACGAAGGCCACAAGCCAGAAACTAGTCTGGGGATATTGGATGAGTAGGCACTAGATGGGGATTTTATGCACAAGTCTTCTGGCATCCATTGATTACTCTAACTTGCTGTGTGTGGCAATACTATAGTGAGTTTTGCTTGTTTTAACAACAGTTATACACAAACATAAGAGGTGGTGGTCATGTGATGTTTATTGGCTTAAAATAAACTTGAATAGAAGGCAATAATTTTGATGATTATTTTTAAAATTTAAAATAGTGTGTTTTAAATGCATAAATAGGAAATTATTGATTATTTGTTACTGGATTTGTATTTGATTACAATTTAATGAGTGGAAGTCTGTCAAGTTTTATTTCTAAAGGAGAAAAGCATAATAATTTTGAATTTATTAATGAAAAAAATATTTTGTTTGAAATGTCATTTGAAGCCCACTGTATATAATTTTGTTAGTGTTTCAGTATTTTGGCTTGAGAACAGATTCAGGTGATTAGCTAAAAAAAAAAAAAAAACTAAGACCAATTTTTTAGAGGATATTTTTTAATTTTTTAAATTAATCAAAAATTTATGATAATGTAAAATTTGGTTTCTAAGAGAAAACAACTGGTTAAAATTTTTTATATATACTACTTGCAGGATGAAATTGTAGAAACTTATTATCTAATAAAAATTATAACTAATAATAGTTTTCATAAACAACTCAAAAAATCTGGCTAATAATACTTGGAAACTTCTTTTAATCAGTTAACTGATTTATTTATAATTTGATATATATATACCAATTATCTATCTATTGAAATAAACAAATTTCATTTATTGAGTTAGAAGAATTATTATTTTTTAATATCGCTATTTCTTATAGATCGTATTTTAAGTTAGTAGACGTATTTTTGCTATAGTTTTTATTATTATTATTATTATTATTATTATTATTATTATTATTATTATTATTATTATTATTATTATTATTATTAAAACTCTAATCCAATATTATGTAAATCATTCCTAATTTGTAATAAAGATTTTTATTTAACAACAACAACAACAACAACAACAAAAATACAAAAAAATAATGGAGGTAACATGCATTATACTAGTAACTTATTATTATTAGTTTTTGTTTATTTCAAATATTTGTAATAATATTTTAAAATTATCTAAACATCTTATTTCCTCGCTATCTTTTTATCATTTTTACTTTTATCATTTTTTTTTCAATTTTTTCAAGAACCTTTTTTTTA
>JAQFVV010000107.1:1376608-1424597 GCA_028023455.1 Epiperipatus broadwayi
AATAGATGATATTAAAAACACAGTTATGACAACATAATAAAACAAAAGACATGTAAACATGGACAAAATAAGCTAGAGAATCTTATGAAACATTATTGAGAATATTATAGAGTACTAATAGTAATTTTCTTATTCATAATGCAATACATCCTATTTTCATTTAAATAAACACAGTTTATTTTTTGGCAATAGTATTAAATTCTAATCATTTGATCATTTTAAATAGCTCTATTTAGTTTAATTTTTTGTTAGTGTGTTTGTTTTGATGATAGTCTTTCCTATGATTCTAAATTATTTTTATGGTTTTTAGTTAAATGTTTTTTGCAATAAAAACAAATATTGACATTTATTTTCTTTTAAAATAGTTTTTCCAAATGCGATTTTAACTGTTGCCTATGAAATTAGATGATTCTAAATTTGGTTAAAGGCTTATTTTTTAATATATTAGAATAAGAGAAATGGTTAGTAGATAATGTCTTCCTCTCGTTTTTTATTTGATCATTTTTATTATACTACTACTAATATAATTAATTTTTATTTTAATATTACAGATTGAATTCAAATTTTATTTTTATTTCAATATAGAATCATTTTTAATACTGTGTATATTAATTCACTTATTATATTTTATGCTTAATACTGAGTTTCATGTACTTCATTCCATTTACATTTATCATTATTTTTCTTATTAATACCATCTACAGTATTACAATATTTGTGTAACTTTCCAATTCTATTATATTAATTACAAATAATAAAATATTTTTAATAAAGGAAAAAAAAACAATCTTAAATTAATATTAAATAGATGAATCTTTTTTAACAAATATAATTCATCATAGATTACATAAAATCTTTTATGAATTCACTTATTAAAATAAAATATTAAAAAATGTTAACTTATAATTATTATAGTATCCTAATATTCTTAAATTATTTTCTAACTTAACAGATGAAATAAAAGTAATAATAAAAGACAGATAAGCAATAAATCTAATTAAGAAAAGCTTTCAGAATGTAAAGAAGTTATTTTTTTTATATAGAAATAAACTATTGTTTTTCTTTAGTTTTC
Source organism: Epiperipatus broadwayi (assembly GCA_028023455.1). NCBI lineage: Eukaryota > Metazoa > Onychophora > Udeonychophora > Euonychophora > Peripatidae > Epiperipatus > Epiperipatus broadwayi. Next base: position 1,377,681 of record JAQFVV010000107.1, read on the forward strand.
TCAAAGACTCTGTATAGTTTTGTTTATATAACTATGTGAAATATATAATAAATTCTAATCCATCAGTTTTTAATATTGAAGTTTTGATTTTCTATTTAAAAATGTGTATGGTATTAAAATTGAAATATGAATGTAATAAATAACAAATAAATAATAAATAGCACAATATATATATATATATTAAAAATTCATTTTGCTAATTTAATGTTTGCTTAAGGTTCTACTTATATGACCATTTACAGAGATATTTTGCTATTTTTTTAAACTGCAAAATCATGAATATTGATTTTTTAATTTAAAAAATCTGAAGAGGTAAGCATTTTGGAATAGTTGATAAGATTGAGTTATTTTAATTCTGCATTCGCATGTTTGATAAATTTAGTTTTGTAATCAATTCCTACACTATTTGTAAGATTTTTTTAAAATAACAAAAAACTTGATTTTTTTGCTTAGTTTATTAAAGATTTATTAATATTTTTACACAATAATTGTATAATAATTATTAAGAAACAAAAGTATACATGATTAAACTTTTATTTTATATGCATATGTTTTATTTCTAAAAATAAAAGATGACAAATTCTCAAGTAACTCAAATAAAGAAAACCATAACAATAACCATGCCTTATAATATTTATTTTTTGAGATTTTTTAAAAATTATAAAGAAATTTTAATATTTTAAAGTAGATATAAATTTTATTTTTAAAATGCAAATTTATATAAGGAATCTCTTATAAATATATTAATATCTACTTTTACTACTACTACTACTACTACTACTACTACTACTACTAATAATAATAATAATAATAATAATAATAATAATAATAATAATAATAATAATAATAATAATAATAATAATAATAATAATAATAATAATAAAAGTAGATATTAATATATTTATGAGAGATTCCCTTATATAAATTTGCATTTTAAAAATAAAATTCAGTCAAAGAAAATTTCATTGATTGTCTGGAGTCACTCACTTGACTGTTTTCTACTCACCATTAAATAATGAAAATGGCCTTTGTTCTCATTACATATTCTGTTAAATGATTACAAAAAGTACCACCAGGTATAAAAATATAAATGTCATATTATTAAAAAATTAATTATCAAATATTATAAAAAAGAATGATTAATTTTAATAAATAGTTTAGTACATATAGTTTGTCTAAACAATTAAGGTAAATTAATGACATCTTTTTTAACTTTTAATATAAAACAATAAAACATTGATTTTTTTAAAGACAATATTTAGAAGGCCATTATATTTTATTTACATGTTATTTTATTCAAATTTTGCTAAATCTAATAAATAAATAAATTTGTATTAATTAGATAAAATTCTAAGAGTAAAAAAAGTAAAATTAAATAAAATACTATTATATGTATAGGAGTGTATACATGTTCACATTACAGAGCATTTGAAGGTACACTAATTAAAAATTATTTAATTATAAAGATGATCAGTTAGGATTATTTGAAAGAATGAAGAATGATCAAAACATCTTAGACTAAAATATTGTCAGATTAATGTGTGGAACTTGTACTTCTGCAGATATATACCTAGTGATATTACTGTTTATTATACACTAAATGCTTTTATCTTTCAAAATTTTGGGTTTAATGCCTAAAATAAATTTATATTCTATTTTTTTTTATGAAACAGCTGATTCCCTGTAATAATGAGCAAATATTTTAAAAACACAAATAAGAAAAACACTACTTTTCACTAATAGAAGGTCAGAAATATTAACAATAAACATTCTTCTTCTCATTATTTATATTGTTAGTTGTAATCAAGTCACCATTAATTCCTGATTATTTATGGTTGATTATTTTAAATTAAAATTTGTTGTTTTGCTATTACCAAAATGTTACCAAATTCAAAATAAATATATATAATAATATCTGTATAAATGGAGAAAATGAAAAAGATCAAGCCAAAATAAAAAGATCTTTTAAAATATACTAAAAAAAAAAAAAGAATGATATAGATTTTAGTATCATAAAAATTATAATAATTTATAGATTTAAAAAAACTTAGTTTAAAAATCTTGTAATTACAAATATTTGCTTACAAACTGTGATGGAATTATTATATATTGTTCATCCAATAAAAATAGTTGGCTTTAAAAATGTACTGAAAATTTGGTTACTAATAGATATTTATTAGCCAACTTAATAATTTACATGTAGAAAATGATAAAATAATTAAGTGCTAGAATATTATTAAGAAATAAGTTGATGACTATGCTTTTAATAATTATCTTTTTTTACATGAAGAGTTATTAAATACGAACTTAAAAGTATTGTTATCTATTTATATTTATAATATATAAAATAACTATAACAGAAAAAATAGATTATTGCATTTTTATTATTAGTTAAATTTGTTAAAACTAGCTATAAGATGTAAAATTTGATTTATCATTTTCTTACATAACCATCATTAAACAGACTTAAAACTATTATAAATTAAACAATTGAGTCACAAATATAGTTTTAATTTTACTAGATGTATCATTTTATTTCAAAATATAAATTTGTAAAATATTAGAATAAATGATGGAAAGAAAAGATTGACTTACATTTAAAATGAGAGTAATTATTCATATTTTTAACATTTATTTCTTATAAGAAAAGATTTAGATAAATATTTTTCTATGAGAAAACTTTAATTATTTATTAATAATAAGTGAAGCTTATATCAAAAAATGAGTAATAAAATAAACTATTTTTAAAAAAATATTACATTTGCAAAAAATTACATAAATAATAGATATTAATTTTAAAAAATAAGAGATTACAATAACACTTCCCACCTTTCTTTTTAAATATATGTATAACAAATTTTGCATAGATCTTTTTCAATAAAATAATTTATTAGTTCATAAATTGGAATTAAAAACTGTAATTTTTTAAATTTTAGAATCTTAATTTCAAAAATTATGCATTTAGTAAATATTAACGTAAAAAAAAAGAGTTATATTTGAAATGAAAGAAAATTTAATTTTCTGTATTTTATATGTATAAATAAAACTCTTCCTTAAATTGTTTTTTTCTCATAAAAATAAATTAGTCACTACAAAATATAGTACATGTTTAGAAATAACATTTTTTTTTAATTACTCAAAATTAGGAAATTTTGTAAACAGTAAATGATTTTTTTTATTAAAATGATAAAATGATTCAAAAGTAAAGCACATTTATTTATTTTTTTCAATTAGTTAAGTCATGTTAAATTTAAAATATTTTGAATGTTTATCATTTAAAACAATTTTCAGCATGTTTGAAACGGATAATTTTTAGTTAAACATTATATCTGATGTAAATTCAATTTATGATATGTACTCATCATTAAGTTTAATTTAAAAGCTTATTTCAGCACAAAATAGTAAAAATAAAAGCCAGATGAGTTATTTTGTAATTTGAAAGAAAAATTATAGACAAAAAGCATAAAATAACTTACAAACCTTTGTCGAAGTTTGGATATATAGTAAAATTTAGAATACAGTTTGATTAGTGTAAATAATAAATCTTATTTGACGCTATTACAAACTACAAAATGTGATATTTATCTTCTTTTTTATAAAAAAAATACTATATGCAATAAAATTTACACATTTGTTATGTTTATTTAACACTGTTTCTATCTATCTATCTATCTATCTATCTATCTATCTATCTATCTATCTATCTATCTATCTATCTATCTATCTATCTATCTATCTATCTATCTATCTATCTATCTATCTATCTATCTATCTATCTATCTATCTATCTATCTATCTATCTATCTATCTATCTATCTATCTATCTATCTATCTATCTATCTATCTATCTATCTATCTATCTATCTATCTATCTATCTATCTATCTATCTATCTATCTATCTATCTATCTATCTATCTACCTATCTATCTATCTATCCAGCTATCCATCCATCTATCTATCTATCTATCTATCTATCTATCTATCTATCTATCTATCTACCTACCTACCTACCTACCTACCTACCTACCTACCTACCTACCTACCTACCTACCTACCTACCTACCTACCTACCTACCTACCTACCTACCTACCTACCTACCTACCTACCTACCTACCTACCTACCTACCTACCTACCTACCTACCTACCTACCTACCTACCTACCTACCTACCTACCTACCTACCTACCTACCTACCTACCTACCTACCTACCTACCTACCTACCTACCTACCTACCTACCTACCTACCTACCTACCTACCTACCTACCTACCTACCTACCTACCTATCTATCTATCTATCTATCTATCTATCTATCTATCTATCTATCTATCTATCTATCTATCTATCTATCTATCTATCTATCTATCTATCTATCTATCTATCTATCTATCTATCTATCTACCTAAATCCAATAAATATATATAATAAATAAATGAACAATAAAACTGTGATTTATTTATTATATATATCTTAGTAAAAGATAAATAAATAAATAAACAGTTCAATAAAAAATCTATTTGACTTTTAAATTCTATTTATTGCTTTATAAATAATTTTTACATTTTAAAAAATGCAAATAGATTGTAAATAATTATTATTGCTTTTATTTGTTTTAATCTAAAAACGCATCTGACAGCCTACATATCACCAGTTCGCATATATTATCATAATTTTTGAAAATTAATTTTCAATTTTTATGTTGTAATTATTAATAAAAAATTATTTTTCTAAATAATGACGAATAAAAAAGTATTTATAAATATTTGATTATTGTTCATGTTTATTTTTATATTAAATTTATTTAATGGCGAATTATATTAATTAATTATACATTATCACATTTTAATAAATTATTTTTGTCTTTAAGTTTTAATTTTTAATTCAGAAATAATTTTTCATTTTTTAAAAAGAAGATTAAAATAATCATAATTTAAAAAGTAAAAGATTTATTTTTAAAATTCTATTAAATAATTTAGAAATTAAAAACAAGATACCAATAACGTAGAATTGTTGTAATGTATAACAGCTATATATATCTATAAAACATTGAAGAAGACCGTGAAGTTGTAGAAGATTAGAAGTTTTTTTTTTTTTTTATAATAAGATGTTACTCCAAACATTCTTATTATATAATGAAGATTATACAGAGAATAAAGTATGAGAATAAGTAGATAGAATTTCAAATTGGAAGATTAATAGTAGAACAATAATTTTTACTCTGAAAACATTTCTGAGAACAGACTAATCAGTAAAAAGACTTATCCGATGATTATACATTTGAAAATGCATATGATTCTATATCTAATATATACTTAGAAACAACTATATAGAGATCAATTTTGTATGAACTAAAATTATTATAAACTTGCTACAAATAATACGCCAAGTATAAAATTGGAAATAAATTTAAAGCAGGTTCATTACTTAGCAATGCAGCCTATCATGTGGATTGTTTAGCATATTTTTAATTTCAATTATACATTGGCAATGAATTGAGAATGGAACTGATAATAGAATTAAAAAAAAAAATATTGAAAGAACAAGTGAAGGTTAAAGAAAATGGAGTTTCTGATAGTCACGTTATAAAGAAGAGAAATAGATAGAAAAATAAATTATTAATTAAGCATATAGGATTTTGGCACAAATTTTAATTTTATGAAAAGCAGAGATGGGTAAAAAATACTGACTATAAAATAAACTTTGTAAGAAAAAGTATAAAAATTTAGATTAGATAAAATAAGATAATATGAGAAGAAATGATTATGAAAGAAGATATTGTGAATATTGTATAAAAGTCAATATATATATATATTGACTTTTATATAACGTCCACAATAACTTCTATCATCATCATTATATATATACACAATATTTTAAACAATCCATAGCTATATTTTTTAGTCATGCTCATTTTTTAGATAAAGAAAGGTTTGAATTTTGCTGCAATATTCAAGTTTTTCTTTATTTAAAAAAGAAGGGTGACTAAAAGTTTTTAGCTGTGGAGCCTTTAAAATATTTTATATAGATTTCAGGTAATGTTATGCGTTGTTTATATATATGGCTTAGATATGTCAGAAACATGAAAAGAGAATGATTCCCATACAGTATTAAATAGATAATCTATTTGAGGAAGTGCAAAAACATGAGCTGAGAAATATCAGAATAGATAAGAATATTTATTAACTGGATGTGAAGAATTGATGACAGTAATAAAAATTCTACAAGGAAAAATAATTTAATTATTTGCCATTATAATGTTTTTCAAAAACTTAGCTAAAAAGTAAGGTTGTAAGATTTTCTTCAGTAAAAAAAATAATTTATTTTAGATTTAAATATTTAAATCAGAGTTTGAAATTAAGACTCATTGGTAGTCAATAAATATTTAATTAGGCATACTATTTATTCAAAAATTGGCCTTGTGTAAGTGTAGTACTATATAATTGTTGAAAGAAGGTTGTCATGACAACAGTTTGAGAAAGTTGATTATTATCTATATTGGGATTGTCTAAGTGTTAACTGGTTTCTAATAATTATATATACATATAATATGAATTACCACAGTTTGTGAAATATTACATTTATTTAACATTCAAATTTGCATATATTCATATGCTTAACAAAATGGTTTCTTTCTTATTTATATAAAGCTGAGTGCACTTTCAGTGAAGCATACTATAATTATAGCTTGTAACTCTTTTGTAATTACTCCACATCGATAAGCTAAAGTAAGTAATAAAACATATTTTAGTTAAGTTAGTGTTAATTTTGTAAGTTAATTTTACTGTATTTTATTGTAAAATCAATATTTTTTGAAATTAAGTACTGAGTAAAACTTGAAAATTTGTTTTTCTTTTTTCCTATATCTTCAGCTTATCAAAGTGGAAACCATATTGCTTTGAATGCATTGCAATGTGTTTTTAACATTTATTTTTGATGCAATTTATTATGTAATCAGTACTTTTTGCAATTACACATGAATTAAACATAATTTTATTTTTCTAGTGTGAATTATACATTATTAACATGGAAGCCATGCTACTTTAAATAATGTTATAATTACATTATAAATAGAACCTATATGAAATTAAAAGAAAGTGTAAAACGCTATATACATATTGTAATATAAACAATGCATGTATATAATATTGCATTTTATAAGCATTTTAATATTTTGTATTAATATTTTGTGTAGTTCATTAACCTTTTGAGGATAAAACACAGGATAGTATAAAAAATAATTATAATAAACAATTGGAAATTTTTAAAGCAAAAAAATACTTGAATAAAAAAAAAAACACTCATGTTACAATTTAAAATTTTCACTCTTTATTTTAGATGGAAACAAATTAAATTAGACTATATTAATTTTTTAGGTAAAAGATTTATTTAACTTTTAAACAGCACATTGGAACGCAAATATCTCTCTATTATTACTCAATAGAAAAATAGTGAAATGGCATTAATCACCAGCTTATAAATTGTCAGGTGATGAATGTTTGCATAGTTTTTATTGTTTTTGATTAGTTGCCTGAAAGAAAAATTATAAACCTGATCGGAAAAAAAACATTAAGAAAATCATCAGGCCTGATTTGAACTCAGACCAAATTATATCAGTCAGTTTATACTAGTAATATTTATATTAAGCCAATAAACATCACATGAGTTTTGCTTGTTTTAATATTTATATTAATTTATATTAATATTTAATATTTCATATTACTTTATAATATTTTCTGATATTCTTTCTGGTCTAAAAACAATACTGTTTTAAATATCTATGTGAGGATGATGCCTGTATGAGGCTTTTATTCCATTGTAAACCGAAATTATTAAGATTACAATTGAATTTAGAAAATGCTGCCATCCAAAAAGAGAGCTTATTTTGCAGTCATATTAAAAAAACAAACAAACATTATAAGTTAAAATGAAGTTTTTTTTTCACTTTTATTATAACCACTTTAAAAACAAAAAGTTGTATAAGTAATATTGATACTAGGATTTTATCATTTAATTTCTGACGACATGACATCTATTCCACTAATAGGCTCAATACACAGAAATCCACAATATTCTATATATATAAAGATGATTTTTGGTTTACTTCTTTTGATGACAAAAAAACAAACAAAAAAAAAATAGACTGTGTATCCTCAAAAAATTAGACTCCATAATGTTTTTGCCTTACACAAATTATTAATAATTCTTAGACACCAGTGAAATTTCATATTAGCTCTATTTGTCTTAAGTTCCATTATTTAAAGATACTTTGGATTATTTTATTAAAACAGTCAATTAGACTGTTATAAATAAATACAATTTTGCTTATGTTGGTAGATCATTAAGTTAAAGTCAAACATGTTTATTGATATGGGAGTTATATTTATTTTCAACACAAAGATATATCATTAACTAGAAGTTTTGATTTAAGAAACATCATTGATTAAAAAATTGGCTTTAGTATTTTTATTGACCATTCCATAGTTTAAAAAAACCTTCTACATGTAGTAGCGAGAGGAAGCAATTCATTGTTTTATATAATTAAATATTTATTTATAAAATAATAGCTTTAAATCAATTTATTTAAAAATTAAGTCAATCCTTTTTTTATATATATAAAATCTTTAATTAACTTCTTTTTCTTGTAATTATTAAGTACATTGATTAATAAAGATTTCTCTACTGACATTTATGTTAATTGTAAAAAATGTTCTAATTGAGTAGCATTTCAGTTATGACTTTTAATTATATTCAGCGCAAAAAATGATTTTTATATATCTGCACTTACAGAAGTATCGATATAATTATCTCTGTTGCAAGAATGACCAACTTTATATCCATGTATTGTTACATGCTACTATTACTAATTAAATATTCAAATGCTTTTTAATTTTTTTAACATTTTTATTTTGAATTCAAATCTTTAAAAAGCTGTTTGTGTATTTATAATATAATCAATATGAAGGAAACAAAATATTTTAAATGAAAGCATGCTTTCAAATAATTTAACAACGTCTCTATCTCTTTTGAGTTTCAAATAAACTATTTAAGTACAGTAATTGAAACCAACTAAATTTTATACATCTTTTTTTGTTAATAAAAACGTTATTTTTTTTTTATATGTTTTGCTAATCATGTTATTATGTGATAATAACTAAATTAGAATGCAAGTGAATTTTAATTTTCATATCTAAATTTGTTGTTTATGATTTTGATATTGTCTTTATTATTATTTCTTTATTAATAAAATTAAAAAATACAAATGTTGTCAGTAAAGAATTAACATGCATTATTTATTAATAGATTTGATTACTTCAAAATTACAATGAATCTAAATAAATGTTATAATAATATACACAATATAAGCCAAAGAGCAGATTAAAATGTTACTCTAATGATATATTTTAATAAAAATATTGTCAATATGAAATTTACTGTATTGCACAATTCATTTCTAAGAACAAGAGAAAAGATTGTGTATATGAATAACTTTAAATTTCTATCATGCCATGCTAATAAATTAAGACATTATCATATTATTGTAAATATATAACACAAAGGCAAGTTTTTATAAAATAAAATATTGAACTACTATCATGCAATACTAGTAAACAGTGGCTTAATTTTATATTACTGTATATTTAATTTAAAAATTGCTTGCATTGGTGGTTATACATATGGTTAATGAACATTGTGTCAATTCTAAAAAAAATATTATAGGAGCATTTCGTTTTGGTAGCAATGAGTAGGCTTTATTAAACAGATCAGATAAAATAAATACAAGTTTGATTTTATATTCTTTATAAAAAGAAAGTTAAGAAAACTAATAAAGTATGATAAATATGAAAATATTATTTTTTAATAAACAATATTATAATTAATCAAGAAATTGTCATAGCATGTAATAACAAAGATTTGTAATGTCTGAGCCTCCATATCACTCTGTAGTATCTTTGAAGATAATGATTAAATGCTAAAGCAAAACTGATATAGCAGCTTATTCAGGCATTGCTAGTGTTGATAATTTTAGGTGATATGTATGTTTTAAGTTGACAATAATAATGACATTAATAATGCAGGTGTATCCTATATTAATAATAAAATACGTAATGCTACTATTAACTAGAATTTATACTAAAAGAATTAGTTCTTTTTTTAACTCACCTATGCATATAGGAATAATTCACATGATATTACCATTATGAAAATAAACCAAAAGTTACTTTATTATAACATATTACAAATATAATAATAATTATTATTTTTTATTTCATTAATTATAATACAGTCAAACTCAAAATCTTGTTTTTCAAGGCAAGAATTAAAAAAATAATAAATTTGGTAAAATGATAAAAGTAGGAATCCAATAAAAGTTATAAATAAAAACAATTTAATAATTACTTTTTGAATACATATAAATTATATTTAGATTTATATTTTCAATTTATATATGTATATTTATCTCATACAAGCAATACCCATGATCATACACATGTGAAAAAGATAAATGATCTCCAATGTACATATTTCATGCTGAACTGGCACTCATCAGTTGGTCCAGATCATCATCTCCCACACACACACACATAATTAGTGCTTGGTTTATATTAAGATAAAAAATCTTCAAACTTTAATAGACAGGCTTCAATCTTTTCCACCATCCAACTCTTCAGCCTTCTGTACCATTGAAAATCTAATGATGGAATGCCAAATCCTTTGATGATGCCAATATTGTTGCCATGCCCATGTTGACTTTAAGTCATTCTGATTCTTCATATATAGTATCTTATTCATTTAAATACACAGAAGAGAAATGGGCAGGATACATGCTAAATCTGTAATATTTAAATAAAAGTATACTTTATATTTCTGTAGTTTAGATGTAATTATAGCAGATTTGAACCCAGACTTTCCAGTTCACTTCAGCTATCCAATCTATCTCATAAACCAATACACATGGTCACACACATATGTGTATTTAAATGGATAAAATCCTACACATGATGGGTCAGAATAATTTAAGGTCAACATGGGCATGACAATAAATGGCATCATCAAGGGATTTGGGTATTCCATCATTATATTTTCAATGGTGAGGAATACTGAATCTTAATATAAACTGAGCACTGATTATATACATGTGTGGGAAAAATATTACAGATTCAGCCTGTATTCTGTTCATTCCTCTTATGTATATTTAAATGGCCAAGGTCCTATACATGATGGGTCAGAATGACTTAAGGTCAACATGGGAATGACAATAATATTAGCATCATCAAATGATTTGAGTGTTCCATCCTTAGATTTTAAATGGTATAGAAAGCTGAAGAGTTGGGTGGTGGAGTAGATTGAAACTTGTATATTAAAGTTTGAAGATTTTCTATCTTAATATAAACTGAGCACTGATTATAATGTGTGGGACATGATGATCTGGACCAAATGATGAGTTTTGGTTCAGTATGAAATACGTATATTGGAGATCTTTTTTTTTTTTCACATGTGTGTGAACATGTGTATAGATTGGATAGCAGAAGAAAGCTTGAAAGTCTGGGGTCAAATTCCTTATAATGCTAATGTAAATACATAATTTTTAAATGATTGGGATTTATATAAAGAAACTTTTGATATAAATTATGATTTTAATTTTTACAAATAAAAGATAAAAAAAAACTAGAATTATGATTCAAGATTCTACTTTAATAAAATTGACATTTGTTTTAATAAAATTTACACTTTAATCCATAGTACAACATTTCTGCAATTAAAATACTTCCACAGTCATTATAATGTGAATAATATGAGCATATAAAGTACATGGTATGATGTAGTTACTTCTTGAAAGCTTCAAACAAATTTTGGCACAAGTTCATCATTATTTTCTTTTTTGTTTAAAATAAACACTGCAAAATATATAAATGACTTCACTGTTTTGGGAGTTCATAAAAAGTTTGAATATAGAAAAATACAGATTTGATTACAATCTATGGACCTTTAATTCCATAGACTATCACTGTCACCCATCAAACCTTACATGAAAATAAAAACTGTGCTATAACAGAAGTTAAATCATCATTATCATCATCATTTTCAACCATTATCAATATATTGCAGAATGAAGACATCTCCAAGTTCAATCCATCTTCTCTGATCTCTAGCCTCTCTTTTTTTCATCACCTTAACACACTTCTTTATTTCATCCATCTATCTCACATGTGGTCACTTTCTAGGTTTTTTACAATATCTTGGAATCCAGTTTAAGATTTCAACTGTCCATCTATTATCATTTATTTTAACAAGGTGCCCAGTCCATCTCCACTGTTTGTTATTTCAACCATGTATTTAGTTTTTGATTTTTTCTTGTTACTTCTAATATACATTTCTTCATACATTGTTGAGTAGACTGAAGTCTATATTGCTCTCTGTTAAGTGTCCAAGTCATAGATTCATAATTAGGAACTGGTAACCTACATTTATTAAAATCTTTCTTTTCAAATGCATAGGAATGTTTCCATTTAATATTAAATTATTTCTACAAAAAAATAGCAGTAATAAAATATAATAAAGTAATAAATAAAATTGTTGATGCAGAAAAAGAGTTAGAAGAAGCACTTACAATAATGTAAAACTTTAAAGTGAGCATTTATAATTAACCTTGATAAAGCATTTTTTTTAACAACAGTATTTCCTCATTTGTATTGGTCTAAGAAAGAATGAAGAGTAAATTTATTTTTAAAATTATCCTGGGGGAATATTGCTTCTGAACTGGGATTTGACAACAGTCAATATGATAAAATAGTCTAAGATAATATAGATCTAAAAGAAACATTATTAATAAGGAGCTAATTTCAAAATAAAAAACATTGAATAATGTAAAAAAATACATAGAATAATGGATTAAGATTTCACTGGATTTTTAGACACAATTAATTGTTTAATGGCTTAATACCATAATAAAGTTAAAGTTAAATTTGCAACATTTAATTTTTATGTATGGTTTCCAATTTGAATAATCATTTTGTTCAAATACAACGACTTATAATAAATTTGTTTTTAAAATTAATATTTAGCATAACTAGAAAATGAAAAAATTATAAATTTAAGAAAATAAAAAAAAAATAAAGTTTATTTTTTATATTGAAATATAACATTTTTTTCTTTTTCACTAATGTAAATTCAAATCCTTCTGAAAATTTATATAATTCTAAAAAAAATAATATATTTTATATTTAATAAATAAAAAATCTTTCAAATTATTGAAAAGAACTTGAAAACCAAAAATTAATTTTACAATTATTTCTGCTTAACAAATAAAATTTGAATAAGTTCTACCATTTTGTACTTATTGAATTTTGTAATTTAAGATTTGAAGTATAAAGCTTTATATTTTTGTCAAGTGTTGTTAGCTGAGAGGTCATCACAGCTGCCTTGCAAACAAGTAGTTGGTTGCAGATGGTTGTGAGTTTGCATCCCGGCCGATGCTATGACATATGAAAAAAAAAAAAAGCTTTCTGATAGATTTTGCCATATATTAATAAAATAAAAACTAAAATATATAATTTTTATTTTATCATTTAAAAGTATTTACTACAAGATTACAATGGAAGTAGACCATCATATCCAGTAAATTTAACCAGAAATGCCAATCTGAAGTAATATGGACATTTACAGAAAGGATTTAAATATGTGTAAAAAAACTAATGTATCTTTAAATCTAAAGAAACCATCCTGATTACTTTCAGAATTTTTGTCAGTAGTTTTATAAGCTTCCAAGAAGTTAAATTAATTTAAATTATAGCTTTGAATGTCTTGTATTAGTAAACATTAACCTTTCTAGCAATTATTCTGTCAGCCATTTAGCAGTAATGAGCGCAATAATATATGTTATGAATGATAAAAATACATTTAAAATTTTTAATGGTAAAAAATTTATAATGATTTTTTTGTAACTCACTAGTTGCAACTACAATCCTTAGATATTAAAAACTATTGAAGATAAAAAAAAGGACAATATAAAATGTTTGGAGCCAATTGGAATTAAGAAAACAGGTGTATTCATATTTTGCAGAGATTAAAGAATAGTAGTGCACTTATATTGATTGATTTTTGTTTTCTTTATGAAAAGCAATATATATATATATATATATATATATATATATATATATATATTGCTTTTCATAAAAAATAAATAAATAAAATGTGTATATATATATATATATATATACACACAATTTTATTTATTTATTTTTTGTACAATTATTAAATAATCATTTCCAAATAAATATAAGGCATTTATATTTATCAAACCACTAAACATTACATTATTACCATTTCTTATTCTTACACAAATCTGTTAAAACAGAAGCAAAACTCTCAATACAGTAGTGCTACTCAGTGCAAACTAGAGTATATAATGGATGCAAGAAGGTTTTGTGCATAAAATCCCTTTGTAGTGCCTACTCATCCAATATTCTCAGAATAGTTTTTGGTTTGTGTTTTCTATATCCAAGGCTCCTCACTGTTGGAAGCCACAAGGTAGAACCTATTCTGGGGATATTGGACAAGTAGGCACAAAATTGAGATTTTATGCATAAACATTCTTGAATATATTGATTACTCTAGCTTGTAATGGGTGACAATACTTTATAGAGAGTTTTGTCTCTGTTTTAACATTTATATATTATTGAATTTTAATAATTTTTTAGTAGCAAATTAATCATGTAAAACTTTATTGATGTCAGAGAGAAAACAAAATGGAACACCTTTTGTCAAAACTATTTTTTTTTTATAATTATAAGTTCAGTTTTAATATTTTAAAGAGTTTTTATTATTTGAGATTATGCTTTATTAAAATATCCATGAAAAATATCGATTTTTTTGAACAATCATTATTTATTCATTTAAATATATTTTTACTGCCTGAAAGTTTAAAATATTTTTTACCTTTGACTATTTACTTTTTATTAATTATTTTTATTTGCAAAATTAATATTTTATTTTTTTAAGTAATTTTGTTTATTGAATTTATATCTTTAATGAAATCTGTAAAATATAAAAAGTTAAAGTAGAAAAGACCTTATTTGTTGCAAAAATGTAATCAAGAATTAATCTGAAATGTGAAAATCAATATATGATACAATATGTTGACTATGAGCATCATTAATATTAAAATTGGTTTGATCTTTAATTGAAAGAATCAAGTTTTTCTCTTTCCACAATAAGCTATCATATTTGTTAATTGTTTTAGGTTGCAAAGATGTAGGCATTTAAATTTTTTTTAGAAACGTTTCTTTAACATCATGATGGTTTTAACAATTTGGTAACCAATTCTAGATTATGGCGTATATCAGTCATTGGTATAATTTATTCAATTATTTTACATTTGTCATTAAGAATAAGATATGACCTAAAACAAAGAAAAAAAAGTGTTTCTTTCAAAATGTTTGGTTATAAATGTATATCTAATAAATAATAAAGTATACTAAATTATATCTATTAATTATATAACACATTGTAGTTCATTTGTGTTTATTTATAAACATTGATTTCTATAAATCAATTTATGCCTAGAAACAATTTGAATCAGGTTTACAGCTAAAAATAAATTAAATTTGCTTAAAATGTAGCTTGTAAAAATAATAACAATTGCATTATTAATAAGTGGAAAAAAAATAGTACTGAATTATACATGAAAAAAATTGTTTTAATTTAGTTTGTAAATAGAAAGCAACAAAAATTAAAATTTTGCAA
The DNA here is from genome assembly GCA_028023455.1 of Epiperipatus broadwayi. NCBI lineage: Eukaryota > Metazoa > Onychophora > Udeonychophora > Euonychophora > Peripatidae > Epiperipatus > Epiperipatus broadwayi. The sequence continues at coordinate 1,393,427 of JAQFVV010000107.1, forward strand.
AGAAATTTGTTTCAAATAAAATTTTATATTTACTGATACTAATATTCTATTATGATGACATGATATATATATATATATATATATATATATATATATATATATATATACTATTTCTTTTTGTTAAAGAATCCTCATAGATAATTTTCAATCAGACATTGAACAGTTTAATATTAATGCCATTTATAATTTTTTACTATAGGCATTAGATGCAAATAAATTTAATTATTACAAAAATATTAAATAATCAACACAAAATGATTAAGTATTAATCGTAATATTTATTAGCGTTTTCTAATTTGGAAAATCATTATAGAAATATATGGATGTTTGATTAATGGAACTAGTGTATATGAATAAAAATTTATACCCACATAATTTAAAAACTGCACTGTAATAGTCCTTCAAGAGAAACCATAATTGTGATAAGTTATTGTACATAGATTCTAATGATTAATTAGAAAATGATGAAGACAACAATAGCAGTAGTTCTTACTTTTAAAAATGACGGTGTTAGATTGCTATTCAGCCTATCTTTTAATATTTAATATTGGTAAAAAGATTTACAATGGGGTTTTAGTATTTGGATGGTGATGCCAAATTTAAAAAGCAAAAAACCAAAGTTTTAAGTAAGCCTTTACTGCAAATATGTTTTTTTTAAAATATTAAATAATATATATATATTTTCGAACCCGCTATCCCAGGACAACTGCTTGTAAAGCAGCTGTCACTGACCTCTCGACCACCAGTGCTTGACAGTATTAAATAATATTGGAAGTAAATTATAATTGAATAACAATTATTTTTCAGTAGAAAATAAACTTTTAATATACTATTCAAAATTTAATTAGGACTATTCGAAATTGACATTTTACACAACTGTTAAAGCAAATGCCAAAAACATTTTAGACAAATATTAAATAAAATTGAAAGTTAAATAACCAATGTTGGCTACTTGTTTAAATACTTTGGAAACAGCAATAATATTTGTCAGATGTTTATTTGTATTACCAACAAGGAAAATTATAAATTATATAGAGTCTCTCCACTTATTCTTAGAAGTAGCTGCTTTGCTTATATTTGCACCAACAATAATAGTACAACTATTAGGGAATTCTATTTGATGGTTAAGAAATAGAGAAATGACTAGAACACTAGAATACTTTTTTTATTTGTTTTATTTTTATTTTTAATTCAGAAGTTGGTTATTAAAGAACATTTACTAATTTTTTCTCAGAGAGGATACTAGAAATATTTAGTTGCTCTAAATCAATCAATCATCTTTATTATTTTTATATCCCGTGTTTTAGTTTCAAAATCAATTACTTTTTTTTTCTTTTTGTTAGTGAGACCCACAAACAGTTGAATTTTTTGACTTCCAGAAGTTACACAATTATCCTGAGAAAATTATTAAAGATATTTCTGGGAACAATTTAAGACTATTTTTTTAAGATATGCCTATTGAATATATCTTTTAAGTTATTGTTTTTGAATTAAAGATATATTAATATCCTAGAATAAGAGTTAAAAAAACACTAAAATAGTACTAGTTTTAGTAAAAGTGTCCTATACAAAGAATTCGAGTTGAAAGAGTTGATTAAAAGTTTTTATTATACATCTAATCTGAAAACTTAATGCATTTTGATGAAAGTTAGTAATTTATGGCATCGGGAAAATATTCTTTAAAAAGGGTATTCTTCAGGGGTTCACAAGTTGTTTCTTCAAATACAGAATCAGGTGAAATCGTTTATAAATTAACTACAAAAACTTAAATAAAAGACAAAAAAAAGATGACTAGCATGGAAAGAGCAAAATTATGACAAATTTTTATATTTAAAAAAAAATGTAAATAAATTTATTAAGCATATTTTTCAAATAAAAAATATAAAAAATGACTGTTTTAATTTTTTGCTAAAAATTGTTGAATAGAAAAAAGGTAATAGTATAATGATGATTAGAAAAGTAAAAGTTTTTGAATCCGTTCAGATGCTCAGGATTTCCTAAACAAATAACCATTTGGTTATTGTAGTGAGTAAAGGATTTTAGTGATTAGTCAGGATTAAATTGTTTTAAAATAACCGAATAGATTAAATATTTTCTTTTTTCAATTCTGTGTTCTCTTTTTATATACACTTTCCCATTGTGGGAAGATAAAGCAAAGTATAAAATGCGCAAATATTCTATAGAATGTTAGCATATTTTATGGCAATCATAAAATACGCTTATTTCATTGCTACGTATAATATATATTTTACCTAAAATTTAATAGAATGTTTAGATGTTGCATAGAATATTTAGTATTTTTTGATAAAGTATAAGTGAAATGAATTTTTTTTTTTTTGATCTTGAAGGTTGAAGCGAAATGAAAAAATCTATGTTACTGAATAGACGATACTCAATTAGAATAACAAAAAAGAAGACAAACGCCCATGATGCGTGCCTTGACCATACTGAATTAAAGTGGCGAAGATAAACAAATAATCTATCATTAACCGCCACTTGTCTTCTTGTTTCAAGTTTGGTCGTTTCACACCTTGCCGAAAACATTTCGTAATCTGTAGAATATATAGCAAATGTGTAAAAATGATTTGAAAATATCTTGGACTTTTAAGCATTCTATAGAATATCTAGGCGTTCTATATAATATTTAAGTTTCACACACATAGTGTGAGTGTGAAATGAGAGCAATAGAAATAATCAAGCAATAGAATAATTTTAAAATTATCTGGACGAATACTTTAGTTTATATGTTTCTACATAAACAATATTAGCTCTGCAGTAGTTAAAATAAACAAACACTTATTATTGGTTTAGATATTTAAAATTCAAAATTGTAGTTAAAATATAATTGGTAGATGAAAGCATCTTGAAAGAAGTCTAGGAATAAAAGAAAAAGTAATAATATTTATGACAGCCGCGGTCTTTCCGAGCAGCGTACAGACTGACATGTAGGAAGTGCTGCTGCCTTTTGGTGGAAGGAAATAGAAATAATTTTAAATATTTTATTTAAAAGTAAAAAATTAAAACATCGGGGTATTGTTTTATAATGAATTTTGCAATAACATTTGTTTTATATATTACAATTATTTTGTAAAATTTTCTTTTACGTCGCCCAAGTTTCATCTACGTATAACATTTTTGTCTTATAAATAAATAACTTAATAAACATAAAAATAAAAAAACAACTTATAATTTAATTGTATTAATAATTATAATATGTAATAATAATTTATTGCAAAAGTTATATTTTTTATAATTGACTGTACATATTTTTTTAATAATCATACTTATTTTATAAACCTCTTCTCATGTCTTTGTCTGTATTTATTATTTATGAATTTCTTTACATATATATATAGTATAAGATAATTTCTACAAGAATTTTATTAATGTGAATGTTGGCCGATGAGTTAAGAATTTATGTTCTACAGTCATTTCCAATTTAATAAAATTGTATGAGTCATAAATTTTTTAATATTATTTATTTCCGCTGTTATGGTTTGATTGACAGTTAAAAATAATATCTTCTCTACCCAACTTCTCTACCCATTCATAAGCAATTTTGAGAATTCATCTTCTTGCCTAACTTTGTGATTTAATAATTTATTTAATAATTTACAAAAACTAAAACGTAAAATGATGTTATATGCATATATACAATATTTATAAGAAGATATATATATGTGTGTGTTTGAAAAGACCGCAAATTTAATAAAAGAATATGTTCTTAAGCAAAACAATTTATCGTGATGAAGATTGTCTTAGGTTCGATTATATGTGAATATACGTGTATATGCAGTTTATTTATTGATTTAACTTTCCTTCCGAAGGTAGACTGAGCAAAATCACGACCAGAAATAATATTTGCCAGTTACCAACGGGAGTTTGCCTTGCCGTTGCTTAACACACTCTCACTACAATTCATTTTACCATCTCGGTATTAAGATCTTCTTTAATAAGAAATTTATATAGATACTGAATAATTTTATCTGTGTACATGGTCTACTTGTTTTATTTTTTTTAAATTGTTTAAAACGACATAATTTAAATACAGCCACTTTAATTAAAATGTTGTACATTGTAATTTGTCAGGATCATTATTTGTTAATGAACTTGAGCTGGGAAGACTAACAGTTGTTGTTAAAAGTTGATGGGAAACAATGGTATGATAAAGTATTTCATTGCACCATTGCAATGTTTAAGTTAGGACTTTGCAAAAGGTAGCAATGAAATACTTCTCTCTTCAGTAATTAAAGCCGCAAGTAATAAAATCTCTCTTTTATATTTAATGCAAGCACGTCTCTCATTAATCAATCTTGATTCATCTAAAATCTTTAGAATTTACCTTTCAAAATAATTATATACATATTTAATAATCAATGGATATCATGATTGACTATAAATGGTCTATCTAAAAGATATTGCTTTCATAAAAACAAAAATCTTGTAATTAATTTTAAATAATAATATTAAATATATCAAAACACTAAAAAATGAAAAGATAATGAAACATTGCATTAAAAAGCAATATATATATATATTATTGAACCACAATTTTGATTATTATATATAACTTTAAATAAAAGTATGGCGCATCTGTAAATTAATTAATTCATGCAATAATAGGGTATTTAGTTTGACCAAAAACTCTATTGCTTGAATTAATTGTTTTATGAATTTTCCATGCTTTTATTTAAAGATACATGTAATAACCAAAATCATGGTTCAAAAAATTATTTTTTTGCTTTTTAGTGTAATAGACTTCAAATTAAATAAAAGCACATTTTAATATATATATTAATTGTCTGGATTACATTTCCACTTTTTACTTTACCAAATTTACTTTTATTCTTTATTGTATTTCAAAATTTTTGAATTGTTAAAAATATATGTTCAGAAATAAAAATTATTCTTAAAAATATTATTTCATCTTTATATCTATATATATTATTAACTTATTCATTTAGTATACTGAATGTTTTCTATAGTAAATAGAGGATTTAAACTTAGAATTTTCAGTCATTATTCATCATTGATTTCATCTCAAATAACTAACTGATATACATAATCACATACACGTGAGAAAGATAAATGATCCCCAATATACATATTTCATGCAGAACCAGAATTCATCAGTTGGGCCATAGCATAATTTCTCTCTCTTTCACACACACACACACACACACACACGCATATATATATATAATCTAACTGAAATATATAATCTAACTGAAATATATAATAATAACTTTTTTAATGGACGATTACTGTATCACTAAAAAGTATTAAATAAAAAAAAAGATTTGTTTTAACTCACTTTCTAAAATATGAACAAATTATTGTTTAAAAGCTAAATAAATTCCCGTAAAAATGTGAAATTTTACTTATAATCATTTAGAACGTGACAAAAAAAAACTCTGCTATAATCAATATAAAGTTGTTCCTTGATGCCAATTAAAGTTATTGACATTTATTTTTGATGCCTCTTGACTTATCTTGTTTTGAAAATATGTATTTTTGAATAAATCTGAATCTAATCACATTTTTATTTTGGAAATCTAATACAAGAATGAATAACATAATCAGCCTATTTGTAGAAAACATCTCTATAGAATGTTAATACCATGAGATTTTTAAAATTAATAATTTAACATTATTTTAGTTTCAGTTTTTGCCATCAAATGAATGCAGAATTAACTAAAACCAAAGCAACCAATGGTATTATTCAGTAGTAATATAAATTTATATTCAGTGCAAATTTAAAATTAAAAGCATAAAAGTCAATAAACAAAATTAGTCTAAAAATAAAAAATCAGTTTTGTAAAAAAAAAGGCCAATAAACAGAAATAAATAATTAAAACAAAAATCCTCATTTTAGCCTTTATGCTAAAAATATATATTTTATTTTTTAAAAAAAATCTGAAAAATCTATGTATAAACATATTTTGTTAAAAGAATGAGTACAAATTATGAAAATTCTTAAAAGGAATAAAATTCAACTTATATTTATAATTAAACAAAAACCAATAACAACAACAACAACAACAAAAACAATAATATGAACATTATTAATACAAAGTTTTATTAAGTTTATTTTTTATTTGATATCAATAAACTTTCGTCAGCTAATTTTCTGTTAAAAAGCTAATGTATTCTAATATAACCTAATATACTTATTTTGAAACAAACATTTAGGGCAACATTGTGCATGTTCAAAAACATAAATTAAGAGTAAACTCTTATTGACTCTAATTGCTTTAAATGGCTTTAAACTTTTTTTTTATTGTTTTATTTTTTGAGTCTAAAAGCTTTTGATATCTAGGTATTTTAGTTAGAACTAATAAAATACTAAAGTTTTTTTTTTAAGACAAAATTTCTAGTCAAATATTAAAAATGGATTTCTGTTGTTAAAAACTTACATCAACCACAATGTCGTCAACGGATGTTTATTATTTAAACTGATTACAAAATTAATAATGTTCTTATTCATTAGTTAACTTTTTAAAAATTCAGTTACTGATCTTTTATATTAAACAAAGTATAATTCCATTAGATTAGTCAGCGATGGTTTCTACAAATAGGTAATGAAATGTGATGTAATAGGGTTTTTATTTAGACAGACCTAAAACAAATTAATCATAAAGTTGATTTTAATTGTCATATAATGACAACTAAACATTTAAGTTATTACCTCTGATTAAGGCTAGAGATCATCTCTGACTAATAACAAGGATTTAGTTCTTTTACAAAGAAAAATAGGAATACTTAAATGATAATTACATTTTTATTACTATCATTTTATAAATTGTATATAGTGAATTATTTGGTTAAAATAATCAAGAACATTTTGTATGGTCAGCTTTTTATAATGTTTTTTCTTACCACTGCAAAATACATCTTTACAATGTGCTGGATATAAATACAAATAATGGCAATGATTCAAGCAAATATATCATTATGGCAATACAAAATAATTTATAAAATAATAATAAAGAAAAACTATATATATATAATATAATATATTTTGATTAAATATTCATATATTTATATTACTATATTCATCATTGCATTGTATCACTTAGAATAAATATCTTTAAAAATACATTTTAAGATGTTTTTATTATTAATATGCCATTTTCAGATTTCAGAAGAAATAAAAAACATATAATTTTATTTTTATGATTCACTATTACATTTTTTTACTAATTCTAGCTAATAAATTTATTATTATAAACTAACAAGATTCTATATAAAATTCATCATCATCATCAACCATTATCAATCCACTGCAGGATGAAGGTCTCTCTAAGTTTAATCCATCTTCTCCGATCTTTAGCTTCTCTTCTCCACAACACCCCTGCACATTTTTTTATTTCATCCATCCATCTCACATGTGGTCTCTTTTTGGGTCTTTTACAATCTCTTGGAATCCAGTTGAAAATTTCAATTGTCCATCTATTATCATCTCTTGTAGCAATATGCCCAGCCCAACTCCATTTCAATCTTTTAATTTTTTCAATAAGGTCAGTAACACCTGTTTGTTATCTTACCCATACATTGCATTTTCGATCTCTTCTTGTTACTCCCAATATACACCTCTCCATACTCCTTTGAGTGGTCTGAAGTCTCTGTATTGCTCTTCTATTAAGTGTCCAAGTCTCAGATCCATAAGTAAGAACTGGTAAAATACATTTGTTAAAAACCATCCTTTTCAAACACATAGGCATATTTCCTTTTAGTATCAAGTTATTTCTACCAAAAGCACTCCAACCAAGTTTAATTCTATGATTAATTTCCTCCATTATGTTTCCATCTGTATTAATAATCTGACCAAAGTATTTGTAACTGTTATCTTCTTCTAATTCTTCATAATCAATCTTTATTTTCATATTTTGAGCAAATCGATTAAACATTACTTTAGTCTTTTTAACATTTATCTTTAGTCCTACTTTTCTACTTTCATCTGCTAACTCCTGCAACATTTCCTGCTGCTCTGAAGCATTATTTTCAAAAACAACTACATCATCTGCGAAATATAAATGACTTAAATACTCTCCATTTACTTTCACTCCTTTAGTTTCCCATTTTAATCCACAAAATACTTCTTGCAGCACTGCTGTAAAGAGTTTTGTAGATATGGAGTCACCTTGTCTTACACCTTTCTCAATGTTGATTTTTCCAGTATCATTATGTAATCTAATTGTTGCTGTTGCATTTTTATAAATATTCTTTAAAATATGACAATATCCTGGATCTATAACTTGATGATCCAATGCTTTAATCACTGAAGAAATGTGTATAGAATCAAATGCCTTTTCATAATCTACAAATCCAAAACATAAAGACAACTCATATTCGTTTGTCCTTTCTATGACTTCTCTCAATACCTGGATATGATCTATTGTACTAAAACCACTTTTAAATCCATCTTGTTCTCTTGGTTGGTGGAAATCCAAAGTTCTCTGTAGACGAGTTGTAATTATCTTAGTAAATTTTTTATATAAAACTGATAAAAGGCTGCTAGGGCTGTAATTTCTAATATATTCTTTATCACCTTTTTTAAATATTAATATTATTACTGCATTCTTCCAATCTTCTGGTACATCTTTATCATTTAGACATTTGGTATATAACTTTGCTAAAATTGTTTCTATTTCTTCACCTGCTTCTTTTAATATATCAGTTATAATTCCATCATTTCCTGGAGCCTTTCCTTTCTTCATACACTTAATTGCATGTCTCACTTCTTCATTTAAAATTCTGGGCAATTCGGAAGATGTAATAGATATAGAATTAAAATTATAAAATTATATCTGATTATATCCCTAGTATATATTTTTTACTTATATATAGTAACAGGATGGGGTATCCTGGGTTGTTGTCCCTGGGGTGATGGCAATCAATTTAAAATTAAATATTAATGTAATGAAGTAAAGTAATGTTTACTATCAAAAAATATATAAGTAATTTTATATATTTAATGATAAAGCATGAGATCAATAGATCTGAAGAGATCAGTAATAAAATCAGCCAGGCCACTCCCAGAGCAACCATGATTATAATTAAGCATACACCAACCAGCATTATCAATAAGTAAGTAATACTCAAAATAACTATTCATTATCATGATGATCAATCAAAATACATCAATTCAATAAATCAACAGTCCATCTTATGGCTGGATTTGAAATGGGTCTACTCTAGACCAAACTAACTATTGAGCCTTTGCCAGCTTGGAACAATTATTTAAACATTAATTTGGACACACCAACTTAAGTGTGCATCCATTAGAATATATAATCATTAAAACAGTAATGCTGGGACAATAAAACATGCTAATAATCATCAGTTTGATGGCTATTTAGTACCATTAATGTACTGGTCAACTATAAAATTAAATTCTAATAAAGACTAAATTAAATAAAATATAGTGAAAAGGCTTTAAAGAATATAATCTTCATGCCATTCCAGTATATATCAATTATGATGGATGCCCCTTAAGCAATAACATATATCTCCATTCATATAATCAGACTTGGGCATGAATTTAACTCAGAAGAACAGAAGCTCAAGTACTGTTATGGTGACCAAGAGATGTTGCAGTTGCAATATAATTTTAACAATTAAATACAAATTTATTAATAACAATAAAAATGATATTAAGGTCTTTAGAATATGGCTATACATATAAATTAAGGTCTTCTGATTTTGATTAATATATAATAAAAAATTATCACATGATTTACATCATTAATATACAAAATTTAAGTTACTATATGCACAGCCACATGTGTTTTAATAAACAATGAATATATTTGAATTGATATTGAAACAGTATGAATTGGTCATCATATGTTTCACCTCTATATAAAATAGTAGTCTTCATTTCCCTAATTCAACCCTAGAGATACACATATATATAATAATATACTTGGGAATTTAACATATATAAAAGTGCATATTTACATGTATATGTGTGTAATTTTGTATATGCAAACCCATCTTCTATGATTGTATACACATTTTGTAATATTTTTATTTGCTAAAAATTGTATATTCACATCTGATTGATATTATCATTATATAATGTACACACCTTGTAATTTTATAGATATTTATCTTATGATTTTAAATAAGTAAATTGGTTTTAAGCTGTGGAAATTGTATTATATAAGAACAGAATTCTCTAAATTATTTCAAACCGTCTTTGAAGTTACCCAATTACTAAATTACTTAATCACGTATAGCAATTAAAAACAAATGTAGATTTCTCATGTGTATGTTAAAATGTTGCAGTTTAAAGCTCTTTCAAGAAAAGAAAAAGAGAAGAAATTCAATGTTTAAAGAAAAAAGAACTTTGTCAATCTTATGAGACACCACCTGTATAAATTCAGACTTTATTATTCTTAATAAAATAAAAAGTGGACAATTAAACCTGCAATAAAAACCAGCTGTACTTGAACCTGGTGAAATAAAAAAGGAACAATTAGTAAACATTAAACCTGAAATCAATCTAACCGATTTGTTTGAAGTGGATGAAATTAAGACTTCTTAAGTTTTAAAGTCCAAAAATAAAGATTGTGAATGAACTGTAAGAGGGGGTTTAAAGAAATATAAAAAGGCCAGTTGAAAAGAAATCATGATTCCATTTTGCTTTTACTCTCATGTTCCTTTACCCAGGCAGTTTACCTAGTTTTTGACATGGAAACCAGCGGCTAGAGAAGCAAAGGCCACCTTCCTGGCGGCTAAGAACCATTTATGGAGACCGGAGACCCAAACCACAGCCCATAGATGAACCAGCTCAGATAAATTAGTCCATGCATGTGTGTTTCATACTATCAAGCTGCAAGCCTTCAGATAAATAATCGGTAACAACTTCTCAAACCAAGCTAAATCTAAAAGCTATAGCAATCTATAAATCTTTCCTAAAGCTAGCTATATAATATAAATAATGTGCACAAACTCTTAAATTCAAATCTTATAAATTAATCAAACTATGTTAAAAAAGTGTATTCTCTCTTAAATTAAGTAGACTGTATTAGATAAACATATCTCAATCTGTATAATTTTAAAATATTTTAAAAGTTAAAATGTAAATCTTGCCTGATCTCAAATTCTTAAATCTTTTTAAATTCAACTTATAAAAGTTTATTTGCCTTATTATTTTCTCTATTCACGTCTATACTTTTGCATCTCTGTATATATATTTTGTTAAAATACATTTATTGATTTATGCTATGCCTTCAGAGCAGAGATTATTATTATAAACTTAAAGAGATGTTTTGTTCTAAAGTAAATTAATGTATGCTGTTTGGCATATCTATAGATGATATCTGGTCTGAAACCTACTTTGATATATTAGTCGAGCTGCTATGTTTAGCTTAATATCACATATATGTTGCTTATTAAAATGTTTGTTTAGTTAAATAAGAGAGAGTGATAATTTAAGGCATATTCAGTAGTTAGCCAAGTTTAAGTCCCATATATGCTTTAGACCCCATTAATGTATTTTCATAGAATATGTAGTTAATTAATAAACTAGATCATTTTAATAAAGTCCTCTTTAGCACAATTTCAGTGTTTATTTAACTAACTGGTGTAGGATAGTTTGCGGAAGAAACTATAGATTTCACGCTTTACTAATTGTAATAATTAATATTTAGAAAGCATTGTGAATAAGTTTTTATGAAGCACTGAGGTGCATTCTGCCTTGCTATCATATAATTATTAAGATAAGATTAGGTTTTAAGGACTATCTTATCATCCCTAGTTCGGACAGCCCTCTCTTGAATGGGATAATGATTTTAAAGGTCATTCCCATTACCTCCTCTAGAACTGAGACACCGAAATCCTGCATCGTATATTATGGCTGTTTGATCATCCAAACTAAAAGTTCACATATAGCAGGTGACCAGTATCTGAGAACCGAGTAAACGTTGCTGAATCTCATGAGTAAAGGCACATTCAAGCTATGCCTCTGATGTAATTTGCATAGCACCATAGCCTCTGAAGTTATGCTACAAAATTCCAGTTCATCTGCTGTTATATTAATTGTTCAGCATTGATCTGAATCTAAGATCTAGTTCATCTAAGAATATCTACATAAAAAGAGCACATTGCCTGCTCATCATGTAATGATAAAATTTTAAGTACACATTGTATAAAGTTGCCACTCTCTTAAAATTTAACCCTTAACAAACTGAGTAGGAATGGCAGAGCATAATTTAGACATCAGTGTAGATGTAAAAATAATTAATAATGTATAATCACTATAATAAATGATGATCGTTAAGTACAATTGATTACAGAACATGTAGTTCATATTTTCACCATCCCACCTGTGAGTGGAAGATGCAGTATGTTTAATTGTTATTGTTTGTGTTTTGTTGATATTAAATAATTTTAAAACATATTAACGTCTGTAGTATTATTCACTTTATTTATATAAAACCACCATCCATAACTATTAATATATATATTTGATAATCAGCCATAAGTTGTGTGAGTGTGTTTAGTTAAGTTATAAAACATTTAGTAAATTATCCCCGAGTCGCTCGCTTTACCCTTTGCTACTGCCAGCGCGGAAATTAAGAGATTACGAGTGTGACCTCATATATGTCATTCATAAGGTAGTAAGTCAGGGAGGGTTGGCGAAGGAGCTGAGGTATGGTCGGATTTGGTCTCAAACCCTCATCTAGATCAGCTTTGATATAATTTATCAAAACTCTGGATTTTGTTGCATGAATGTTCAAATATGACTGTTACAATATTCTATAATGACAAAAAATGATTAAATTTTACATATGTCCTATTTGACACTCAATAATATATATACACACATACATATGGCTGTGTGTAATTTCTGAACATATGTAAATTGTCCTACAATAATACATGATTAAACCTTTTAACTTATATTTTTAATAATACAAATACCTATATTAGGTTTGCTTAAACACATATATAGAATTGCACAGATTATTAACATCTCAAATTTAATTTTGTCAAACAATAAATGACATTAATTTTTATAATTACTAATTCCAATTTGAATATACATAAAATTTACATATATATGCGTATATCAATAAAAAAATCTGTTTATCAAATTTTATTATAGGTTTCTTTTTTCTTTTTTAAAAAAATAAAGTCAATTGTCTTCTTTTTTTGAAAGTTTATAAAAGTTCTGGTAAAAGCCTGAAATCTGGGCAAAGCTGCTTGGAGCATTGATGCTAGACAAAATCAATGAAATATAACATTACCGGGCCACCGTAACTTTTTCTTTTTTTTTAGACAAGGTTTTTTTTTTTTTTTTTTGTAATATTGATTAAACGAATAATTTTTATTTCATTTACAACATGATTTCTTTATTATTAAACAAATTTTGATATTCATTTTTGTTACTTTTTGTGGCTTTTTTTTGGAACCTGACATTTTTTCAACAAATTTTTCTAATTTTCTTTTGATCATTTTAAAACTTCAGACTGTTTCATGATGTCAAAAAATTTGTTTCAATCCCACTGCCGAAAAAATAGAATACAATTATTTGTGACTTGTTTAGAACTTAATTCTACCTTTCTTTTTTTTTGGCTTGACTAAATGGTTTTTTTTTTATTATTAATTTTACTTTTTTTTTAAAACACAACTTGTTTTCATTTTGATTTAGATTATGTTTGAATTAGCCTTTTTTTTTTTGACTACTATGTGAAACAGCTTTTTGAGCGGGGGAGGGGGGATTTAATACTGTTATTATTAACAAAAAGTCGACAAAAATAGTAAATTATTTTAACAGTGCTGAAAAAAGACAATTGACTTTGGGACTTGTTTCAAATTTTTTTTCTTTTTGTTTGACGTAATTGTTTTTTTTAATATTAAATTAAAATTTACTTTTGTACTTTTGCCGATTAAAAAATTGTTTTCAAACACCCACCCCCACACTGGGAAAAAGAATTGTAACCGAAAAGTCAAGAATTTCTTTTTTTTAAACAACTTTTTCTCACTTTTTACTTTGATTTCTATTTCATTTGAATTACCTTTTTTTTTTTTTAGCCTTCTACAATAAACTGCTTTTGGGGGTGGGGATGGGGAGAATTCATAGATTGTTATTCTTAACAAAAAATCAACCAAAGTTGTCATTTATTTTAACCCCACTGGAAAAAATTGAATCCAAATACTTGTCAATTTCTAATGAAATAAAAAAAAAAGGATGCAAACTTTGGACTTTTTAAAATTATTTATTCCATTTTATTGCTGTAATAAAAAGTGGACATTATGTGCCTGAAAAAAAAAGGACACAATCTCACACACTTTCTGTACTCTGCAATTCTGAAGAAAAGTTTCAAAATTGCATGTTCATCTCAGACCTTTTAGTGGTCTTGAATATTTTACCCACGCTGAAATGTGACTTAGCGCGTGAGCTTTATCAAAGTGTGTTCAAACATATACTTTGCCAATTTTTTACATATTAACCTTTTTTTAGGGAAGGGTGGGGACCATATGACAATTATTAATAATTAACAACATTTTTTAAATCCAAATGACATTACTCTATTATGAAGATTTGGGAAAGTCTTACCACCTTGAAATTTAAACACCCTCAAGCAATACGGTAATCACCTATGAATAGAATGGATACGTGTAAATAGCTTCAAAGCACAAAACAGGCTGTAATATTTTTGTGCAATGTCATGTAAAGTGGCCTAGCTAATGGGTTAATACAATAGGTAAATGTTGTATTAGCCTGTATAAGCTGCAGCCGCTGAAACGGCATTTTTATGTGTTTGGCACGTAAACAATGCCCCAAGTGGCCATGCCCGAATTTCAGGCTTTTACCAGAGAGCTTCCTTTATAGAAAATCAAATCAGGTTTTAACTGCTTATGGTTAGTTAATTATAATGATTTTAGAATCATCTCTAAATTAATCTAAAAAGATTTGTTTTGGTCAATGAATTCAGTCATTTCATTCAGTTAAAATTTTACTTATGTTATTTTTAAAAAAATAAATTTTAAAATTATTTTATATATGTTTCATGATCACAGGTTGCTTTTAATTATATATGTCTTAAAATGTCATTTTATTTTCTCAGCAAATGACTTTAAACAAAATTGTTTTATATTATATATCTCACATTTTAGAATGTCATTTTCAATAATGAATTATTTAAAACAACTCACATTATATATATATATATATATTGTAACAGTCATATTTGAACATTCACACAACAAAATCCAGAGTTTTGGTAAATTATACCAAGGCTGATCTAGATGAAGGTTTGAGACCAAATCTGACCACACCTCAGCTCCTTCACCAACCCTCCCTGACTTATGAATAACATATATGAGGTCACACTCATAATCTCTTAATTTTCACGCTGACAATAGCAAAGGGTAAAATAAGAGACTTGGGGATAGTTAACTAAATGCTCTATAACTTAACCAAACACTCTCACACAACTTATTGATTATCCAATATATATATATATATATATATATATATATAATATATATAATATATATATATATATATATATATATATATATATATTAATAGTTATGGGTGGTGATTTAATATAAACAAAGTGCATAATACTATAGATGTTAATAGGTTTTAAAATTATTTAATATTGATGAAACACAAACAATAACAATTTAATATACTGCATATTCCATTCGCAGGTGGGATGGTGAAAATACAAACTACACGTTCTGTAATCAATGTGCTTAACGATCATCATTTATTCTAGTGTTTATACATTTAATTATTATTTTTATGTCTACACTGATGTCTAACTTATGCTCTGACATTCCTACTCAGTTTGTTAAGGGTTAAACTCTAAGAGAGTGGCCACTTTATACAATGTGTACTTAAATTTATTCTTCGTGCTGAGCAGTCAATGTGCTCTTTATGTAGGTATTCTTAGATAAACTAGATCTTAGGTTCAGATAAATGCTGAACAATTAATATAATAGCAGATAAGCTGGCGTTTTGTAGCATAGCTTCTGAGGCTATGGTGCTATGCAAATTACATCAGAGGTGCGGCCTGAACGAGCCTTTACTCATGAGATTCAGCAATGTTTACTCGGTTCTCAGCTACCAGTTGCCTGCTATATGTGAACTTTTAGTTCGGATGATTGAACAGCCATAATATACAATGCTGGATTCAGTGTTCCAGTTTTAAAGGAGAAAATGGGAATGACCCTTAAAATCATGATCCCATTCAAGAGAGAAGCTGTCCGAACTAGGGATGATAAGATAGCCCTTAAAACCTAATCTTATCTTAGTAATTATATGATAGCAAGGCGGAATGCACATCAGTGCTTCATAAAGACTCATTCACAATGCTTTCTAAATATTAATTAATACAATTAGTAAAGTGCAAAATCTATAGTTTCTTCTGCAAACTACCCTATGCCAGTTAGTTAAATAAGCACTGAAATGGTGCTAAAGAGGACTTTATTAAAATGATCTAGTTTATTAATTAACTACATATTTTATGAAATTACATTAATGGGGTCTAAAGCATATCTGGGGCTTAAACTTGGCTAACTACTGAATATGCCTTAAATTTGTACTCTCTCCTATTTAACCAAACAAACTTTTTAATAAGCAACATGTGTGATATTAAGCTAAACATAGCAGCTCAAATAATGCATCAAAGTAGGTTTCAGACCAGAGATATATAAATATGCCAAACAGCATACATTACTTTACTTGAGAACAAAACGTCTCTTTAAGTTTATAATAATTAATAATCTCTGCTCCGAAGGCAAAGCATAAATCAATAAATGCATTTTAACAATATATATATGTGCAAAAGTATAGACCTAAATAGAGAAAATAATAAGGCAAATAAGCTTTTATAAGTTGAATTTAAAAAGATTTAAGAGTTTGAGATCAGGCAAGGTTTACATTTAACTTTTCAAGTATTTTAAAATTATACCGGTGGAGATACGTTTATCTAATACAGTTAATTACTTTAAGAGAGAATACACTTTTTTTAACATAGTTTGATTAATTTATAAGATTTGAATTTAAGAGTTTGTGCACATGATTTATTATATAGCTAGCTTTAGGAAAGATTTATAGATTGCTATAGCTTTTAGATTTAGCTTGGATTAGAAGTTGTTACCGATTATTTATCCGCAGGCTTGCAGCTTGGCAGTATGAAACACACACGCATGGACTGATTTATCTTAGCTGGTTCATCTATGGGCTATCCTTTCAGTAGGACTGTGGGTTTTGGTCTTTGGTCTCCATAGCAGTTCTCGCTGCTGAGGAAGCTGGCAATGATGGGCTTTTTGGCCAATGGTTTTCATAATCAAATGTGGGCACGCTGCCTGGATATGAGTGAACATGAGAGTAAAAGCAAAATGGAATCTCGATTTCTTTTCAACTGGCCTTTTTATATTTCTTTAACCCCCCCCTCTTACAGTTCATTCACAATCTTTATTTTTAGACTTTAAAACTTAAGAAGTCTTAATTTCACCCACTTGAAACGAATCGGTTAGATTGATTTAAGGCTTAATTGTTTACCAATTGTTCCTTTTTTATTTCACTGAGATTCAAGTTCAGCTGGAATATTTTTTATGGCAGGTTTAATTGTCTAATTTTTATTTTATTAAGAATCATAAAATCTGGATTTGTACCGGCGGTGTCTCATAAGATTGATAAAGTTCTTTTTTCTTTAAACATTGAATTGCTTCTCCTTTTCTTTTCCTGAAAGAGATTTAAGCTGCTAACATTTTATCATAGGCGTGAAAAATCTACATTTGTTTTTAATTGCTTACGTGATTAAGTAATTGGGTAACTGGTTAACTTCAAAGACATTTGTAATAATTTAGAGAATTATGTCCTTATATAATACAATTTTCACAGCTTAAAACCAATTTAATTATTTAAAATCATAAGATAAATATTTATAAAATTATAAGGTGTGTCATTATATAATGATAATATCAATCAGATGTGAATATACCATTTTTAGCAAATAAAAATATTACAAAATGTATATACAATTATAGCATATGTGTGTGCATATACAATTACACACATATATGTGTAAATATACACTTTTATATATGTTAAATTCCCAAGTATTTTGTTATATATATGTGTACCTTTAGGATTTGAACTAGGGAAATGAAGGCTACTATTTTATAGAATAGGTGAAACATATGATGATCAAATCATACTGTTTCAATATATATATATGCAACCCTATATATTTATCTGTAGTTCTTTGCATTTGTACACAGTAGCATACATCTAATGACTTCTTCATCAACTGATAAAATTCCTTGATGAGTTTGTCTTGGAATGAAAGGTTTTTGTCCACCAGGAAAGTATAGTTCAGGATTATCATAATCAGGCAAAAACACTGGCATTGAATTAGTTCCCTTCTGTCTAGGATTATTCAATGGAAGTTAGCTGTTTTCTCAGAACACATTTATAGTTATGAATTACAAGAAGTTGACTCTTTTCCTCTATTAAATTCAAACTCTACTATTGAAGTGTAGAGCAGCTGCATTCTTGCATTCTTACATATGATTCAGGCAGTTTTTCTGTATAACTCTGCTAGCCATCTCTGCATCTATTTTTACTGTTGCCACTCTCTGCTACAGCTACCAACAAACTGTAGCTAACTACTTCACAAAATATTGTAGCCAACTTTGCACCTAGTTATTCACCAACTGCTTCTCAAAAATATTAAAACCAAACTGTTCTTTTCAAAAAAATTAGCCAGGATGAATAATTTTTTATAAGAGTCATCTGAGGTGATAAAACACTTTAATTAAAAACAGAGTTTTTCTGTCTTATCTTTTCAAAAAGATCACTAATCCTTTTAAAATCAATTTTGAAATTTTACCAAAGGTGTGATCTACATGTTTTTACTTAGATAGAGAATTGGGTACAAGAATTAATTAAAAGTTTTCAAAAATAATACAAATTTTTACAATAATCAGTTTGACCTGCTTGTTTTTAAATTCAAAATCAGAATTACAAATAATATTTATTTGACCTTTTAAAACTATTTATTATATAATAAAATTTTATTTTACATTTAAAATTATTTAATTCTTTTACTATTACTATTATTATTATTATTATTATTATTATTATTATTATTATTATTATTATTATTATTATTATTATTATTATTATTATTATTATTATTATTATTATTATTATTATTATTATTATTATTATTATTATTATTATTATTATTCCCAATGAATGTAGAAAAATAACTGCAAAAATTTGTCTGTGTTTATTTCTACTGTTCCTTTAATATATATATATATATGCACACACACAACTATATTGCTGTGGGCCATGTAACACAACTGGTTACTATATATATATATATAATGATATTCTTATTCAATATCTGTATTTCTTCAAAGTTAGATATGTAATCTTGCAATTAAGTATTAATAAATACAGTACCACAAATATATATAAAATACCACTGTAAAAACTTTTATCCACCTAGGAATGCTTTTGGCTAGCTTTGTAGTCTTTGCCAACTAACACTTTCAAACACACTTTCAACATCCAATCTTCCCACAATTTATTGATTTTTTCATTAGCTGCCAGTGTGTTTATTAACCTTTTCCCTGACAAAAATTCCGATTGGCCGATTGAGGTAAAACTAAACTTCTGATTGGTCAATTACAGAATCAGTAGTAAAAATATATTCATGTTTAAATATTATATTCATTTTAATTTTGTTTGTAAAAAGTATATTAATAATTTGTCAGATTATGAAAGTGAACGAAAGTTTTTAAAAAAATAAATTTCTATTTAGAATTTCTCAACTTACGTTCTGTAAAAGTAAAAAAAAGTAAAGATTTTTTTTATTAAAATCTTACTATTTTTGTAAAATAACTACATTTTTAGCATATTTTATCTAAATAATTTATAATATGTCAAAAATATTTTTAAAATGCTCTAAAACATTCATTTTCATTACAAAATCAAAACAAAGAAGTTGGAGCAATAAAAATTATTGACAAGTGGTCTCTTTTGATCACTTTGAGCAACAACCAATCAGCAACTAGGAAAGACCACCTTCTTCCATTGTCAAAGCTTAAATTTGATTATTATTGATTTTTTACTTGTAAAATAATTCAAGAGAGGACAGCATTTTACAGTACTTTTTTTAATCTTAAAATGACTGTAAATTCTTTACAGTAGTGGTTAAAAATGATCGGAATTTGAGAAACTTGAAGCTATGATCATTTATGACTGAAGTCATAAAAAGAGTTAAATCATGCTTACATTTATATTATTTGCATTAAGATACTGCACAGTTAAGAACATTTAACAAAAACTCTGCTAGAAATAATAAATTGATTTATAAATTTATAGATTGCTGTGTGTGTATGCAAGATATATAAATCTATATGTAAGTTAATTAAATCTCTTAAGAAATCAGAACAAAATTGATTTATAGGTTTTATATAAAATATCAAATATTTTGTAAACAAAATATATTTGATAAAATTATAGTTACTAAGATGATAACTTGTACTGTGTAAAGAGAGTGTGCAAATAAATTTGATGTCATTAAAAATATTTATTTTATGTCTCTTTAAATTTGCCTACTGGATGGGATTTTAAAAAAATAATTTACTATTTCTTATAGTAAATTGTATGGCAAATCTAAGTATAATATTAAAAATTTTAAGAGCCTAAATATAAGAAAGTTAGATAACAGTTGATAAAAGTTCATCGTGAATGTTTCTTTTTTTCTATTATTTATAGTAAATTAAAAAAATGTATTTTTTTTATTATATAAAGGAAATATTTATCAATTTAAACATGTTGTATAAATAAATATATATTAAATCTTATAATTAGGTCTTGGTAAATATATTATTTGATTAACATCCTTGGTTAGTAATAGAAATTAAAAATAAAAACATGTGAACTCTAAATTGGCAATAAAAAAATAACAGTAATCTAGTCTAAATTTTGGCTGAAGACTTAAGCAATAAAGATTGATTTTGTAAAGATAGAAGAAATCACCGGATAAAATCATTTTTTCTCCAGACATGATTGTAAAGTATTTCTTAACTTTTCATCCACCTCAATAATTATGATAGCATGGAAAGTCTATTTGCCATGAATGGCTAGAAAACATTAACAATGCCAGTCAAAAGACCTAAACTACACAGTTTTATCCAGATAAATGCTGAAGTTTGCTAGAAATTAACATTGCCTGCTACAAGAATTACTCTGCTATAAGGTCTACCAAAACCTACTTTATACATTTTATGATCATCAATATTCCTAGATAACAATCATTATCAGGACTGAACCATTGAAGTCTTATTCACACAAATAAAATGTATGATATTTGAAAAAAATCATGGGTTTAACATTAAACTTTAAGACATTTAGAAAGGTCTTATCTTTATATTTAACCACAATATGTTAAGATATAATATTTATAATTATTATTTTTTCTTCTTTAATATTTTCTATTGTATTTACACATTTAACAGAGCTCAGAAAAACAGCAACACGTCCTCTGTATTCTTGGATCATGCTAAACAATCTGGACACAACTTCACACCTGCCAATCCCATAATATTGTGCTCAGAATCAAATGATCACAAAAGAAAAATAAAGGAGGCATTTTACATCAATGGAAACATCCATGCCATTAATAGAAAGGATACTTGCTTCGAGATCTCGAAGAAATGGGCTATGTAATACTAGCTTATTTGAATATTTGTATTTGCATATTTTATTATACATTTTATGAAGGCTATGAATATGAGGCATGGATCCTCGAAAACATTAAACCAATAAACTTTAATACTAATTAATATCTTCTCTAATTAACAATTATATATTTTACATATAGTGAGAAGTAAAGCTATATTTATTGTATTTATTATATTTATGTGATAGAAGTTGCAAAAGTACAAGTAATAATTTCAGATTCTAAATAAAGTGTTATTTTATCTTTTTTTAATTATTAAAATCAGTTTATTTTGCATTTACTTTTCAAACTCTTTCCCAAACATATGCTATTAATATTCATGAAACCTGAAAAATCATGCAAATCATGTAAGGCCATGCTGGGATGATGGTAATAATTTAAAGTGACAATGTTCAGTGGTATTAAGATTTCCAAAAGTACAATGAAATTTGACACTTTAAGATACATCTTAAATTGACACTAGAAAAAAATTAAAAAAATTACTTTTGAAATATTTATATTTAGTTTAACATTCCATTCAGATTCTTGGGGTATATATCATCATCATTATAGATGGTTGATAAATAATAATGAATACATTTGAGTTTAATTATTTTATTTGAACTCTATAATAAATAAAACTATTTCATATTCAAATTTATCTTAACTATTATTTATATCTGCCTTTACTAGCCATATAAATCTGTTATATTTGATGCCCAAATGAATGATGTGAACATTCCTACAATTTTGCTTAAATTCACTTGTGTACAGTTATATATTGTAGTAAATATTAAGATAGGAATAAATTAAGAATACAGTGGAATATAATATTATAAATGCCCTGCAATATATATGGAATCAGAAATAAGATTGATATATATATATTGTATATATATATATATATATATATATATATATATAGTATTCAATTATTTAAAAAAAAAAAAAAAATTTTTTTTCTTTTATACATACAGAGATTTATATGTATAGATTTATTATTATGAATAAGCAGTTCTTTTTGTGATTTATTATATAATATTTTTTTTTTATTAAATAATATGTGTTAAATTTATTTAACTTTCATTTTGTTAAAGTAAAGTAAATCAGAAAAGTGTGAAATAAAGCAGGTAAAATTGTTAGATTAGGAGATAAAAATTGTACACGTGTGAAACAATGAATAGATCTGTACAAACACAAAGATGCTTTTACACTTATTTCTGATGGCTATGGATGGCCAGCTTTGTTGTTATCTGTATCTTAAGATTATTTTTACAAAAGAGGTGCTTTGATGTAGATAACGATAGCATCAATTTTAAGTCAAACTTGTGAAGCTTTGATATTTTTTTTGAGATAAAGATTTCCAGACGTTTTTTTTTTCTTTGGTTGAAATTTGCGATATAAATGATTAAAACAATTTTTTTAATCAGTCAGTCTTAAATTTTTTAGAGGGATGATCATTTAGTCATAAATTTTTTAGAGAGATGATCAGTCAGTCTTAAATTTTTTAGAGAGATGATGAGTTAGTCATTAATTTTTTAGAGTGAGAGTCACTCAAATTATTATTATTATTTTGAGACTCAACTCAGTTGGTCCTTCCTTGTTATTATTCTTAAGCAGAAATGTAAGCTCAGATTTTTTTTTTAAAAGAGAGTGAACGCTTTAATTTTTTTTTCTTACTCTTTGAAAGTTGAAAAAAAGAGCAAATGAAATGTGCGTATATATAAAGCAATTTCCAGCAATATTAACCTTTTAACCGCTAATTTTATCATTGGTTGTATCAGATAAAAATCAAATCTTTTAATTGGCCAACTCACAAACTGAAGACAAAGCCTATTGTTAAAACATATTCACCTATAATATTAAATTCAACTCAGATACGTTTATAAAAAGTATATAATTAATTTTTCAGGTCATGAAGAAAACGAAAGTTCTTTCAAAAATAAATTGCTATTTATTTATTCTAAGATATTCAATATCGGCAACATAAAAGTTATAATGTAAACAAAAAGATCGACTTTTACGTTATAGAAAAGTAAATATTTCTTTTTACTACATCTTCAATATATTTACTTAAATCTTCAATATTTTTCGAAAATAATTTTGTTTTTTTATTATTCTCTCTGAAAATTATGTTTAATTTCCATAAATATTATTTAATAATAATTTAAATCGTATTCGAAATGAAAATCTCAGCGTTTTTCTTTATTTTCTTTGATCAGGCAGTTTCTTTGTTCTTTCCAGCCAATCAGAATGTCTTTTTCGGCTGAGAGCATGCTAAGAACCAATCACAAATAATGTTCCTTCTTTGTTTAGGTTTAAATGCGTTTTTTTCTATTTTTTACTTCTAAAATAAATCAGAAGATGTCACCATCGTACAGAACTTTTAAAAACGAATTCAATACGTATTTAACGAATATTTTCGTATAAAAACTGGCTGAGTTAGAGTGATTTCAGATGTCGACAAGGAGCCTCGTAGGAGGCGGGAAAAGGGTTAAAGAAGAGGAGAGAAATGGAACAAGATTGAATTTATTATAAGTTAGTAATAATTATAAAAATGATATTAACATATTTGGTTCTGCAAAATACAATGCCTCTGCATTGCTAAACTATGTTTTTCTGCTTCCTGATTAATACAGAATGAGTCAAAATCGCTGATCTGTCTATGAAGTCATGTATCCAGTAATAACCAACAAAATGATAGATTTTGAAGCCAACCACACAAGCTATATGGAATGCTTTGTTTCTGGTTCCTGGCTTATTAAAAGCTCATTACCTTCAAATGAATGGAGAAGAGGAAATAGGAGGAAGAGAAAGTCCATAACAGCCATGTAGAACCAAGTTTGAAGCCATAAATCAAATTTTTTGTTGATTTACCTCAATCATCTAAAGTGTCAACAGCAATTATTTTTTTTAAAGGAGAGAGACAAGCAAATCCACCGGTACCTACTTATTCAAAGTACTTATAATAATTTTTTTTTTAAATGGTAGAAGGAAGCCAATCAACAGTGAATAATAATGGAATTGAAGAAACAAGCAAAGTCAATTGATTCAGCATTATCTTAAAAGTATCTGCAATAACTTTCTTTTTTGTTTTTGTTGTTGTTGGTGAGCAAAGAAAAGCAGTCTGAGAATTCAAATTCAGGACATTAATAAGAAGTAAAAAGTAGACGGGTAAATATGAACTTTCTTTAACTGATTTTATTCTTTTACTTATTAAAAGTAAACCTTAATTTACTGGTCAAAGCAATTTTCTTTTTTGATACAGAAACATTAAAGACTTGTTTATCTATAGTTATTTGCAATATCTCACTACATAGCACAAACATAGTTTAAATCTTTAAACTTAAATTTTTCATTATTTTTTTTATTATATATTGTAATGTTGAAATGTTTTTTTTTAATTGTTCTTCAGTTGTTAATAATAATGAGCAACCTATAGATATATGCATTTATAATGTTTTTTATTTTTATTTTATCTTGTTGCATATTAAAAATTAATATATGTATTTTATTTTCTTTCGCTATAAGGTTGCAAAAGAAAAAGATATTTTTATATATGTGATTTTTGGGTATACATTTTAAACATATATGTTAACATTACCGAATGCGTGTATGTGTAACTGCTTATCCAAACACATTAAAGAATAGATTATATATGATTAGTTTAAAATGGTAAATTGAAAAGTAGGGCATTACATTTGAATGGAAATGAAATGACATATACAAGTTACACCTGAAATTTATTTTATGATATGATAAGTAAGAAAATTCTTAAATAAGCATTTATAGAATATGTATTTTTTTTCTAATATTGATTTAAGTCAGCTTATTTTGAGATATCAAGAAAAGATGACAAACCTATATATTAAGTTTATTTGCTTATACTTATATAAATTTTTATATTAATAAAGCCATTTATTTAATTGTCGATTTGACTTTAAAGAAGGAAAGAAAGAGTAGTAGTGTTAATAAAATATAATTATATATCTTAATTGTTTTCCGAGTTATTATTAAGAATATTGTGTTTTTTTTTTTGTCTTAATTCTATCATTTCAATTCATCATCATTGCTCACAGTTATTAAATATTACCATTCGTATATATTGAGCAATCACTTGCAAATATTAAGCGTCCGCAAAATAATAGGTAAACTAGAATGTTGATATTTAAGTATTTAAGGATTATGCTTGAGAATAACCAAATTTTGATAATTATAGTTCAACATAGAAAGCTAAAATTGTGTTGTGTCCATGAATTTAGATCATCCTCATCAAAGATGGATATCATGTTATTAGTTAAAAATGTTTCAAATAATACTATATAAAAGTTATGATCGCCATCAATCATCATTAATAAATTATAATCATTAAATTTAATGTTTAGCGTAATGAATATGTTTTAGTAAATAGGGGTTTATAGAAAATTGAATATTATGCAAAGAGATTCATGATGATCAATCATCACCATTAGTATTATTAAATCCCAGTATGAAATATGATAATTTTAATAGATGCCTATAAGTTTATAAAGATGAATTTATTGTTGTGAGTTTATTGATAAGCCATGGCTGGTATCATCATTACTATTATAATCATTATTATGACATCACTATTATAATCATTATTATGATATCACTATTATTATCATTATTATGATATTATTATCATCATCATCATTATTACCTTTATTGTGATAAATAATCTAGTTAAATGGCCATCAATATCAATAATGGTCTTCACATGCTTGTTTGGAAGCCATTAGTAGGATTATACATGTCTGTTCATCAATATACGCTAATGAGCTAGCAATGTCTATAGGAATCTTTGATCTATAGTATAAACTTTGGTAATATTGGGATCTTGTAATTTTATCAATATAGATAAAATGTAAGAATGTCATTTTTGTTCAATAGTCATCCAAGTCATGTGTAATAAATATGTACTGAATGAGTTTGAACTCAAGTACACTATAAATAGATACTTATCTAGATTGAAAACAATCTAGTGGCGCTCATGGGAAAACACATGTACTTAGCTAAACTGAATAAAGAGTGATATCATCCCTTTCCAACTTCATAATATTAGTTTTATAAAATATATTTTTTTATAAGTTGTCATGAATAGCACCCGTGTGTGCATATGACCATGAATGGTCTTATATATTTGGAAAGAAGGATAAGAAGGATTCTTTGTTAGAAGAACCTAGTATTGGAGATAAGCATAAGGCACTCCAGGAATCTCACAGTGGGTACTTTTATTCAGTTGCTATATTTAATATATTTTTATTAGATGACAATGTCCAGTATGTTTTACTGTTTAAATGACTGCCCCAATATATAAATAAATACCAAGAATCTTTAATGCTGATATTTTCTTTGTCTATGCTATGATGAATTGATATAGTTACAAATTATAGTTACAAATACATATCTTTTATAATAATTTAATAATTACAAATACATATTTATATTAATTGATAAATATTGTTACAAATGGCAATTGATAAAAAATTGTTACAATATATATATATATATATATATATATATATATTTTATATAGATATATATATATATATATATATATATATATATATATATATATCAGGGATAAAGTGTTTATGTATTGAATGGAATGAGTGCTTTCATAGAAAAATTCACTTTCAAAAGCTTTATCAAAAATTCAATTAAAAAAACTCACTTTTAATTTTTTTACCAACAGTTGAATTGCTTTTATATATGCAAAAATGAATTTGATTAACACATTCTATTGATTATAAAAAGTTCAAACAATGCTCAGATCTAATTTACAAATAAAACTTTTAAGAATGTTAAAAAGATTTCAAAGATAAAAATATATTGATAATGTATTATCTATATTTAAACTAATCAAAATCTGATTAAAATGAGCAACTTAAATTCATTATTTTTTGTATGGAATTAATGTTGACTTTCAATTTTTTTATCAACAGTTGAATTGTTTTTACATATGCGAAAAATGAATTTGACTAATGCATTCTTGGTTGATTATGAGAAGTTCAACCAATGCTAAGATCTAATTTACAATTAAAACTTTTAAGAATGTTAAAAGGATTTGAAAAATAAAAGTATATTTAATAATATATTCCCTGATTTACAGATAAAAGAATTTCAGATTTTTTTAGATGTGTGTAATATATATATATATTATATATATATATATATATATATATATATATATATATATATATATATATATATATATATATATATATATATATATATATATATATATCTTAGGTGCTATTACATAAAAATTGTTGTGGCAAGTGAAATTAAAACCTTATAAAATAAAGAAGTGTGCTTCCATTCCTGAAAAATCCATACTTCATCACTATATATATATATATATATATATGGCTGCCGAAAGGAGTTTGCTATTAACTGAAAGGAGACCCTTTGATTCCTCTTGGAGGCCTTAAAGGAACCGAGCAGGGCAAATTCCTAATGTCCACTCCATACGTTCTTGTCATTGCAGCTGTTATTACTATGTGATTATTCATATAGTATATGAACATGGATGGGCTGCTCACCAACACGCATCAGCCAGTGTGGTGAGTTTATGGCTTTTTACCTCTGAGTTTAAGGTCAAGAAACACCATGGTCTTTCTTCTCAGTGCCTGATAAGGCAGAATGAATGTTTGTGTAAATGATAAATATTTTTCCAATACATATATACAATTATGACAGACAAAAATAAAGCATGGCCCTTATTCCCAGGAGGCTGTAAAGTCACCAACCAAGGCAGTGGGTGGTGGCTGAAGGCGGAGGGTGCTAAGAATCCCCTGATTGTGGACCCAGGCTGCCATTTGATGATGACTTTTTATTTAGGTACTTACAACTGCAGATCACTTTCAAGTGAAGGAAGATTGCAAGAATTAGAAGAAGAATTGTCTTATATTAAATGGGACATTATTGGACTTTGTGAAGTTAGAAGAAAAGGTGAAGAAACAATTGATTTAAAAAGTGGACATATACTCTATTATAAAGGCACACATATTGGAAATACAAGTGTGGAGATTGATGGTGTATTGGACAGGGTTGCAAGATTAGTTATACAACTTAATAGCAGATACCAAATGCAGATAATTCAGGTTTATGCCCCAACAAGTTCTCATAGTGATGAAGTAGTAGAGAATTTTTATGTGGATGTACAAAAGGCTTTTGATCAGAGTAAACAACATTTTAAAATTGTTATGGGACACTTTAATGCTAGAATTGGTAGACAAATGAAAGATGAAATTGCTGTAGGTAATTTTGGTTATGGTAATAGAAATGAGAAAGGACATAGACTTGTGGAGTTTGCAGAAAAAGAAAAACTTTATATTATAAATTCATTTGTTGAGAAAAATGTTAAAAGGAAATGGACATGGAAGCATCCAAATGAAGGTACAGCAGAATTGGATTATATTTTGACTATCAGGAAATACATATTTCAAGATTGTAATGTTCTTAATAAATTTAACACAGGAAGTGATCATCGATTAGTAAGGTGTAAATTACATGTTAATGTAAAACTAGAAAGACAAAAATTATTAAGAAAAACAATATTTACAGTTGATATTCCTAATCTTCAGAAACATTCTAATGAATTTAAATTAGAACTTACAAATAGGTTTCAAGTGTGAGGAGATTTTGATCATGATTCATATTTGAATGAAATTAATATGAAAATAACTGATACACTTTTAAAAACTGCAACAAAGATAGCTGGTAGAATAAAAGCAGCAATTCACTAATAAAATTTCTACTGAGACTAGAGAATTTATGAAGAAAAGAAGGAATATGAAGATATACAAAAATGATCTATTAAAAAGAATTGAATATCTCGAATTTTGTAAAATGGTATGGAAAAGAGTTGAAAATGATATAAGAAAGTATAGCTGTGAAATAGCAAGGAAAGCTGTAGAAGAAAATAAAAGTCTCAAGAATGTTAAACAACATTTTGGTATTGGTAGGAAATTTATATCTGCAATAAGAAAAAAAGATGGAATTATTACTAAAAAGAGAGATGACATCATGAAGTTGGTAGAAGATTTTTATCAAGAATTATATAGTAATAAAGAACAAGTACCTCCTATATCTATTACATCTTCTGAATTGCCCAGAATTTTAAATGAAGAAGTGAGACATGCAATTAAATGTATGAAGAAAGGAAAGGCTCCAGGAAATGATGGAATTATAATTGATATATTAAAAGAAGCAGGTGAAGAAATAGAAACAATTTTAGCAAAGTTATATACCAAATGTCTAAATGATAAAGATGTACCGGAAGATTGGAAGAATGCAGTAATAATATTAATATTTAAAAAAGGTGATAAAGTATTAGAAATTACAGACCTATCAGCCTTTTATCAGTTTTATATAAAATTTTTACCAAGATAATTACAACTCGTCTACAGAGAACTTTGGATTTCCACCAACCAAGAGAACAAGCTGGATTTAAAAGTGGTTTTAGTACAATAGATCATATTCAGGTATTGAGAGAAGTCATAGAAAGGACAAATGAATATGAGTTGTCATTATGTTTTGGATTTGTAGATTATGAAAAGGCATTCGATTCTATACACATTTCTTCAGTGATTAAAGCATTGGATCATCAAGGTATAGATCCAGGATATTGTC
Source organism: Epiperipatus broadwayi (assembly GCA_028023455.1). NCBI lineage: Eukaryota > Metazoa > Onychophora > Udeonychophora > Euonychophora > Peripatidae > Epiperipatus > Epiperipatus broadwayi. The sequence continues at coordinate 1,423,801 of JAQFVV010000107.1, forward strand.
ATATTTTAAAGAATATTTATAAAAATGCAACAGCAACAATTAGATTACATAATGATACTGGAAAAATCAACATTGAGAAAGGTGTAAGACAAGGTGACTCCATATCTCCAAAACTTTTTACAGCAGTGCTGCAAAAAGTATTTTGTGGATTAAAATGGGAACCTAAAGGAATGAAAGTAAATGGAGAGTATTTAAGTCATTTAGATTTTTCAGATGATGTAGTTGTTTTTGCAAATAATGCTTCAGAACTGCAGGAAATGTTGCAGGAGTTAGCAGATGAAAGTAGAAAGGTGAGACTAATGATAAATGTTAAAAAGACTAATAATGTTTAATCAATTTGCTCAAAATATGAAAATAAAGATTGATTATGAAGAATTAGAAAAAGTTAACAGTTACAAATATCTTGGTCAGATTATTAATACGGATGGAAACATAATGGAGGAAATTAATCATAGAATTAAACTTGGTTGGAGTGCTTTTGGCAGAAATAACTTGATACTAAAAGGAAATATGCCTATGTGTTTGAAAAGAATGGTTTTTAACAAAAGTGTTTTACCAGTTCTTACTTATGGATCTGAGACTTGGACACTTAATAGAAGAGCAATACAGAGACTTCAGACCACTCAAAGGAGTATGGAGAGATGTATGTTGGGAGTAACAAGAAGAGATCGAAAACGCAATGTATGGGTAAGACAACAAACAGATGTTACTGACCTTATTGAAAAAATTAAAAGACTGAAGTGGAGTTGGGCTGGACATATTGCTAGAAGAAATGATAATAGATGGACAATTGAAAT
>JAQFVV010000107.1:1424624-1668713 GCA_028023455.1 Epiperipatus broadwayi
GTAAAAGACCCAGAAAGAGACCACATGTGAGATGGATGGATGAAATAAGAAAATGTGCAGGGGTGTTGTGGAAAAGAGAAGCTACAGATCGGAGAAGATGGATTAAACTTGGAGAGACCTTCATCCTGCAGTGGATTGATAATGGTTGATGATGATATATATATATATATATATATCATAAAACTGATACATATGATCACACACATGGTAAAAAGATAAATAGTCTCCAGCATAAGTACTTCATGCTGAACCAGCACTTAATAGTTGGTCCAGATCATGATCTCCCACACACATATATAATCAGTGCTTTGGTTATATTAAGATAGCAAATATTTATACTCTATAGACAGGTTTCAATCTACTTCACTCTCCAACTCTTCAGCCATACATACCATTGAAAATCTAATGAGTGGACACTCAAATTCTTTATTACTATCAATATTATTGTCATGCCCATGTTGACATTAATCCACTCTGACTTCTCATGTATAGGACCTTGTCCATTTAAATACACAGAAGAGGGATGGGTAGAATACAGGATAAATTTGTAATATTTTGTATATTTAATGGACATGGTTCTACACATGAGGTGCTAGAGTGTCTTAAGGTCAACATGGGCATGACAATAATATTGGCTTTAGCCAAGAAATTGGGCAGTCAATCATCAGAATTTCAATGGTATGAATGGCTGATGAATTGATGAGTGGAGTAGATTGATGCCCATTTATTAAAGTGTGAAGATTTGCTATCTTAATATTAACTAAGCACTGATTATATATGTAATGTCAAAGATGATAATGTGGGCCAACTGATGGGTGCTAGTTCAGCAGAAAATACAAATATTGAAAATCATTTATCATTTTACATGTGTGTGTGGGCATGTATCAGTTGTATGAGATAGAGTGGATGACTGGAAAGATCTGGAAAGTCTATTTTCAAATGCACTATATTTTATCTAGATTCCAGATATATAAAACTTATCTAAAATATTACACATTCAAGCTGTATCCTACCCATTCCTCTTTTATGTATTTGAATGGACAAGGTCTTATACATGAATTAACTTAAGGTCAACATGGGTTTGACAATAATATTGGCATTAACAAGGAATTTGAGTATTCAATCATTATATTTTCAATGGTATGGATGGCTAAAGAGTTGGAGGGTGGAGTAGATTGGAGCCCATCCATTGAAGTGTAAAGATTTGATATCTTAATATAACATGAGCACTGATTATATACATGTGTAGGAATCCATGATCTGGACCAAATGATGAGTTCTGGTTCAACATAAAATATGTATATTGGAGATCGTTTATCTTTTTCATATGTGTGAGGTCATGTGTATCAGTTGTATGAGATAGGTATATGGTGAAGGAAACTTGAAAGCCTGTGTTCAAATCTCCCATATTACATGTAGACTCCAAATATATAAAATATATTTATATTTAAAATATTATATATATATATATATATATATCACTTGATGGCATCTCTTTTAAAACCATTATGCTGTCTTTCTTAAATATTTTCTTCTGGACTGAATAGAATATATATATATATATATATATATATATATATATGCATGCTAACATTTTATTTTATTTAAGTCTACTTAGGCAGGGGAAAGTTTAACAAATAACAGCTATATTTAGATAAAAACAATAATCATAAATATATTGGAAGGGTTTAGATTGGTATGATTATTTAATAATGAAGTATTAATACATTTATTTAAGTTTGTAGCAAATATGAAAAATGAGAATATTCAGTTATGAATTTGAAGTCCAGGAACTTCGAAAGCGCTCAGCCAGTTAAACATATAATTTTACAATATTAAACTTCTCTAACCTAAGCTTGTTAGCGCAGAATTACTGATATTAATAAGTAAAATAGTAAAAAGGATAATCAATAAGAGTATAAAAAAGCATTTAGTTACAGATGATAACATATTCAATAACAAGGACGATGAAAGTGCAATTAAACTTGGATCATTTAACAACACAAAAGCTAGTGCATTCAATGGAAGCAGAACTGAAAGAGCAAGAATCCACTTAGATAGTGCAAAGGCCTTCAGAAGAGAAATCAGATACATTTTCTATTGAAATGTTTTATGTCTTTATAAAAAAAAGATGCAGAGAAAGAAATAAATGCCACAAGAAATGAAAGAATTAAATTTAAAAATGTGACAGAGAAGTGATATGATTTAATGAAAGGCAACAAGAAATGAGAAAAAAGTTACAGATAGTGCAAGAATATAAGCAGTGTGAATTATGGAAGCATCCTATTCTGAACAAAGTGTTTTGATAGAAGAAACAAATGAGGAATTGCGTTTAGTTAAAAACTCAAAATGAATGATTTAAAATAAATAAATTTTTTGTAATGATGCTACAGTAAATAAAATCCAAACTGAAGCATCTATGGAATCACATACACAGGTAAAAGAGATTTTACAGTATGAAATGATAAAAGATTCTAAATCTGAGAGGGTTCTCAACTTTATAGATAAAAACAAACATAAAATAAATATGAAAAATAAAATTCAAGAGCTTAATAAAATAAGGATAGAAAAAAATATTATAAGAAGGGATTTGAGGAAAGCTTTATGTGATGACATGTTACAACATGAGGAAAAAATATTTTTGGTGGTAATAAATAATTTTGCAGATAAGAACCAGAGTTCATTGCTTAAAAACCTCTGAAGTTTTGTATATTAAGATAGAAAATGAATTCAACTGTTTAAATGTTATGAAGAGGGAAGAAGAAGAACACACACAAAAAATTAAAGTTCTTTATATTATAAAGGGTACAAAAAAGGCTAAATAATGTAAGTTCAAAAAAAAATAACACAAGTTAATAATAACCTAAGTATAAAACAAAAGATTATCTTTGACAGATCATCAAAATTCACTACCAGTGCTTAGTATGAAAAAGAAAGTGGGAGAGTGGAAAAAGAGAAAATGGGAGATTTATTTCAGAATGAAGAGATCATTAGATTTTTTGGGTCACCTCAAATGATATTTTCTTCTCTAAAAAATACCTGTAGAGAGATAAAGTTTGATTTAAAAAAAATAAAAAGTGATTTATTCTCTGATGACCTGGATCTGCTTACAGTTTAAATGATATAAAGAGAAAAATAAATAATCTAATGTTAAAATACTAAAATTTAAAATGAAGACAATATCAAATTAACTGAATGTGACTATTAAATTAACAAAATTTAGATAAATTTATTACACAATGAAAGATTACCAGTTTTCTAGAAAGTAATAGTAACTTAGAAATATATATACATATATATATATATTGTAACGTTTATTTATATACGTTACAAATATATTGGCATTTGGTAAAAGCTAAAAAAGTAAATTTAGATTTTTTTTTGATTAGTATAATTTTTGTTAAAACGTGCAATGAAGGTTAAAATTGTCATTCTTATTTTTTTTTTTATCTAATTGGAAAGAATAAATGACATACAGATTACTAATCCAGATAAATTAAAAGAATTCCAAAAGTATAAGCTAAAAGAAAAATATTTTAGCTAATTAAAGATGGAAGAATAATGCTAAAAAAAAGAGAACTTTGTAACTTAAATTTAAGAGAGAGTGTATAAGATTATTATCTTATACGCTGATAAAAAGACAAAAGAGTGTGCAGAAGTTCCAAAAATGGAGCACGATATAAAAAGGAGATGACAACTTCAATCTGGGTCTTCTCTTTTACTTCTAGTTACGTCTCTGAAAGTTAGAGGTTTCCACGAGCATAACCTGTGGCAAGAAATATACTTCTACACAGGTATGTCCCTTGCTGTACCAAGCTGTCACGCGAGCATGGAAACGGGACTTGTGAAGACCGCTTTTTGCAATAAAAGGGTCACTACAACCGTGCCTTTTCTCCAGCTATAGAACGGAACAATAACGGAAGACGCCGGCAGGAGAGACCAATGGAAATTCTCATGATCTGGGATCCCATAAACCTACATGAACTTACCGGTAAGTTAAGAATAAATTTTCCTGATAGTGACTTAAAAGTTTGCAAACAATTATTTATCTAGGCTTAGACTACCATCCTGATATAGACTTTTCGTATTCAAGGGACTTTCTTATAAAGAATTTTATACAAGATCTTGGAACATTATTAAATTGCGTTCATTATTTAATCTAACTGTTTTTGTTAATCGATTCATTATCTGGATTAGCATGTGTGTACTTTCCAGTTTAGTTAATTCGTAATTTAACTTATAAATATTTTAGTTTGTTAGAATAAAAGAGATTATACTTTTATCAACCTTTTGCATTGTGCGTTATTAATAATGGTTATTATTCTTTTTAGTATTAAAGTTATTATTAGTTTAATAAGATTTAAAAGTAATTTACCTTGCCAATATGTTTGAATAAGCCCAGCAATAATAATCTCAAAAAAAAGATAATTCTAGTTTACCGTAAAATTACCGATTCTTAAAATCTAAGACCAATAATCTTAAAACTATTAATTCTCGTTACGGTAGGAGGTAATACCGATTTGTTTAAAAGCATTTTTTCTGTTTAGTTTACGAGTTACCTTATGTTTGACGCAGTCTCAGTGGGTTTAACGACTCTGGCGCCCTCAAGTAGAAATTAAAAACTGGTTCTGCTCACGATAGTACTCGGTAATAGTTCTAGGCCGAAGTTGATCAGGAAAAATAGCTGTGTTGAGAATAGAAATACAACTTTCTTTTTTCTTTTGATACAGCTTGTTCAACTCATGCTCAAATATAAATTTGAGGCGTATAGAGGCCTAGTAATAAGAGAAACGTTACAATATATATATATATATATAATGTAAATAAATATGACAAGCATATGATCAATTCAATAATGTCAATTCTACAGAGATAGTAAAACATTTTTTTCTGTTAAAATTTGTTTATATTTATTCAACTTTTAGTGATAGGTGAAGATTATGTATATGAGACACTTTGTAATCATATAATATTTTGGAGAACTTATATCTCAGATACTGCCTCAATACACTTGCCAAGTTGCTGGTTTTTCCATCTGTAGTGCTAACAGAAAGCAAAATGTAGTTTGAAAAATGTTCATTGGACTTATCAGCCTTTAAACCTCAAAAGAAAGGAAGACTTAATTGTCAAATATTGTATTTGTAACTCTATTCAGAATGAAGCAAGGCTTTATTTTGGTATTATAATTATTTGTGAATTATGGATAGCTGAACAAAATTCAAACTGAGGTAATCTTTCTAGTGTTTATGCTTTATTTTACATCTTAATGGACTATAGTTGAATTCTTTAAGAATCCTAGAGTTGTAAGATCTTATTCATATTTTTTGTTAGTTTAAGGCCAGTCAAATTTGAAAAAGTGAAATCATGACATGTGTATTCTATGTACTGATGTCTTGTTATATTGATAAAAACTATTTATGATTATGATAAAATTGAAATAATAGTGAGATGAAAAAATTGTTATTACATTTTGTATTAGACATAGAAATGAGAAATGAAAAGTTACACTGTTCCTTTGTCTAATTTTAAAGGGAGAGAAATTGTAACTGAATAAGTTAAATTTGATTACAGCTTGAATTAGTTGCACTAGGAAGTTACAGAATAAAGAAAGCTTAATAAATATTCTGTTAAAAATAATATGATGGCAGGATATATTAAATATATAGGTAACTTAATTAAATTGGTTATGAAATAATAAAAATTATTTATAGATTTTATAATATTATATGCAAATGAAATTGATTTATATAATTTAAGAAAATATATTATATTTTATTATGACTCTTTCAGATTTGCTTACTTTATGGGTTTTAAAGAAATGACTTATCCTTTCTTATAGTAAATTGAATGGCAAATGAAAATATGATATTAAAAATTATAAGAATTTAAAATTAAAAAAGTTTGAGAACAATTTTTAAGAGTCAGACTTGATTTTTTTCATTTTTCCTATCATTTACAACAAATAAATAATTTTTAAAAAGTCATTATAATTGAGTATTATGAAAAGATAACCATTAAAGTTCAAAAGTTTTATAATGCATTAAGCATGCTTTTGGCAGCTTATTTTTAGAATCATAGTGCTCTTTAAAGTTTAGCATCAAAACTATGCCTACCTATATGGATATAGTTGGATATGTAAATGAGGCTCAATATGTAAATGCAGCATTTAAATGTTTTTGACAATGGAACACATGAATTCTTTTGATTGATAGAATGTGGATCATTTACAACCACCCAAGCTTCTTTTTATTTTGTTTTTCTGTCATCCCTCTTGGCACAGATTGTTTTCACATTGATAAGAGAAAAACTGTGGTTGTAGTGAACTTGAATCATTAAAGATTAATTTGTATTTATTGTTCTGTTTGGTTCTGTTGTACAAGTATGTGTGCTGGACAATTCTTGTGGATCTGTTTGCTCAAGATTCATCATAATATACATTATTACAGGATAGGTGCTGCTTGCAATTTTATAGGATGTACTTTGCTGGTATTTTGTCTTTTGAGTTGTGTAGTAAGTTATTTAATAATGGATGTGATCTAAAGCTTACTCTGTAAGTATTAATGCATATTGTGACAGCCATATGATGTATTTTGGTTTAACACAGTTCGAATACTAGGTGAAAGTACCTTGAGGCCACCCATATGTGAGATATTAAATCAAGAATACTATGACCTCTGCCCTATTCGCCTATTCTCGAGGCTAATGATGAACCAACAACATTATCTGAGCCATACATAAATTAATTTTTATCCGGCCACAAAGCTTAGAAACAGAGGTAGAGACATGGATGGGAACACCTACAGAGCTAAAGAGTTATGCAAAAGTACTAAGAAATATGTGTTTTGTGTGCTTGGATCATTGAAAAGTAAAAATAAAGCATTAAAATAAAATTAGAAAAACTCAAGCTTTTTAGTTAAATAAGGTATTTAATTAATGGCTTTAAAATATTAATAATGACTTAATGGCCTCTGCTATTCCCCTAAATTAATGAAAAACTAATTAGATAATAAAAACAGATTAATATGTTTGCGGTCTAAATCTTTTCTTCCCAATTTTATTAAAATTGTCAACTCGAATCTCCTCGATAAAGTACAATAATAAAAATCTTTTGCAAAGCATTTTCTAATTGCTTTGCACTAAAAACAGACAGTTTAAAAATTATTTAAGACATATATAGCTAAATCAGATATACGTAATAAGCTAATGGAAGACAAATGAAGCATTTATCGAGGAGATCAAGTTGGCAAACAAAAGGAAACTTACTCGTATTGAATTTTACAAATATAAATGAAAATTGGAAAGAGATTTAAATGAAAACTTAACCTTTGACTTACACTGCAATGGAATATGAAATATTTATACATGTTAGTAATGAAGAATAGTGAAGGAAAAAGGGTTAAATATATAGATAGATGATCACACACATATATATTTAAGACTAGTCTAATAAAAATGGTTACATTACAAATATCATTAAATAAAACAATTCAAAATATAATTCAATTAAGAAAGGTATGAACAAAAGGGTAGAAAGTAAATAGTTCAATGGAGGAGAGATATGATTACCATCCTGGTTCCTTGGTCATGTTTCCTATGGCATTCGTGGCTTGATCCGACCATCGATAGGTATTTGTCCAGACAAGAAAAATGGAAATAAGTAGCATGCTTTTACAAAAAGTCCTACAGACATAGCACAGAGTTCAGATCACTATTATGTGGATACTACAGCATTTTGGATGGTATTTAGAAACCTTGGTGATAGGCAAAGCTTTTTGCCTAGCCAAGCATGGTAGAATCCATCAAATTTATATGACTTTTAGCTTGTAGCATGTTCAAACTTCTCCGTGATTTTGAAGACGACAGTTGTATAACTTTTTGGAATAAAATCTCAACAAGCAAAAGCAAAATCTGAAAGAGTTTTCCAAAGAGAAATCTGAATGCAATCTCCAAAAGGAAAATCTGAATGCCAAGTCTTTTGTTCACTCTCCTATTTATAACTTTTTTGTAAGCTACCTTCTATTGTTTGTATGATCTTAGATCTAGATAAGCCCACCCACACTCCTTTGTTTTAAGGTAACATTTTCTAAAAATAACTTTTACTTTTTTCTTCTAAATTTCTTTCTTTAAAGTTTGAATTTTATTAATTAAAAAAGAAAGAGAAAGCCATCTTTAATTTGCCTTGAATGGGCTAACTAATTACAAGCATACATTCTTTTAGAAAATGTTGGCGGGCTTATCTCAAAATAAATCATACGCCATATTTTAACAAGATTTTAACAAAAAAAATATATTATTTCTTTTAATAATATAAACATTTTATTTCAGCAGAGTTTTGCATTAACTCATATATATATGCTTGATGTATATATATGTTTGACTAATAGGTTTTACAAGTAATTTTTATTAACAGAAATTTAATCTTTGAATGGAATTTATTTAACACGAAATATTTAAATGTAAATACAAATTTAATAAACATAATTAATTTTAGCTTTAATACAAAACCCTGCTGATATTGGACTATAAACTTAATTCAGGCCTACAATACTAATTAAGTTTATAAGAGGCTGTGAAGCATGGATCGGACTTCAGATCCATTGCTTCAATATATTCCTTATAATTTTTGCAATCCTAGGGGTGTTAGGGTGGGCTTATCCATAATTTAGTTGTATTATTTATGCTTTTGTTTTTATTTGCATTGGTATAAAAAAATTTCCAATGGTCTTTATTAGCATTTTACAATTGTATCCAAACCTTATTGAGATCATTGAGGTAAGCATCAATGTTGTTCTTCCTACCCATCTTATACTCACATAATTTTTTGTTTGTATACAAGAAACATTTAAACATATAAGCTAGTTTTCTAAAATGACTCCTCTTATTCAGATATATTTTAAATTAACTTTAAAGTCAAGCTTATTATTGTTTTTCTTGATATATATATCCAGAAAATTAATCTGATAATTTTTGTGTTCAATTTTCAATCCAATGTACAGAGAATGTTTTTCAAGATCAAGGCATATATTGTTGATCTGATTTTCAGAAACACATATAAACACATCATCAACATATGACATGTAAATGTTATTCAGTGCAGGGTTTTAATACTTTAGTAAAATATTATTCTCAAATTGTGAGAGCACAATGCTGCAAAATATTCCACATAGTAGAAAACCCATTGGCCACCTGCTCTCCATTTTATAATACATTTCATTGGTTAATTCTACTATTTTCTTGTCAACCCATTTTAACACTTTTACTATAAAATCTTTTTATTTGGATTGTAGTTGATTTGCTGCAACATGTCTTGAATTATGTTTATAGATAGATCCTGAGACACAGGACCATAAAGTTCTTTTATGTCTAGTGAGGCTAACTTGTGGATTTTTTGTTTTGTATTTTATTAAATTTTCTCCCCACTTTTAAAAGATGATCTTATTGTGTAGGTGTTGAAACCAATGTCTTCAATTATCCAGTCTACTATTTTCTTTCTTGATTTATAGTAGTATGCCCACTAATATCTATCATAAGTCTAAGCAGCTGGCCATTTTTACGCAATTTAATATTTGTAAACATATGTGATAGTGTAGACACTGGTGGGTACATTAATAAATACTGGGACCATGTGTATGCTTTATTACAGTACCTTCTGAAAATTTGTAGACACAAATTTATCTTTCCAATATTTTGTATTATAAGTGTCTACATTTTTAAATTGTAAATTTGTGATTTGCAAATTCATTTTTTTTTATATATAAAAACACTACTGTTGCCCTTGTCTTCCTTGATAGATATGATGTTTCTGTTCTTAAAAAAATTGATTTGTTTCATTTATTTTTTGAGACCATTCTATACTGACTTTAGCCATATAAATTGTTGTTGTTTTAAAATAAATTTATTAAACATAGTAATATACAGTTAAGGTTTATAAAAAATTACATAGCATTCAGTATGAAACTTGTTATAGCAAAAAAGAAAAAAAAAGGTATTTGAAAAAGGTCAATGCAGAGAAAAAGATATCTTAATAAGACTAAGAGGAAAATGAAACTTTCACCCAAGTATCATCATGTAGAGTCACAGGCGAAAGCACAGAGTCTCGCTGCTTGATAAATTATTTGAAGTAATTTTGCTGTTTTATCTATAACTTCTGTTTCTACTGAATTTCACTTCGATGTCAGCAATAATTTCCTTATTTGAATGCTTCCAGATTCTGCCAATAAATCTTCAGCCAAGTTTTAATAAGTTCTTGATTGGTTCAGGGGGCATAACTGCTATTAAATTTACCCAATTATCAGCCATTTGTTTTCCAGATTGATGCTTTATTTTTTATTAGGAAATTTAATTTGTTGCCATTTACCCCATTTAATTTTAATGTGAGGATGCTGCATTTATTCTCAATATCCCGAGAAGTTTTATAATCTATCTCCATATGTTTACATTGCATATTTCTTATTTTAGCTTTCTTCGGCAACCTTGAATAAGCAACAACACCTCTTTCAAAGTTTTTCATTATGATTTTTTTTTCTTTTTTCATCCCCCCCCCCCCCCCAGAATTACAGCAATTCAGGAATATTTTAAAATTTAATCATGATTTAAAAAAGCTAATTCTTCACATTTAACTGCTATTGACTTAAATAATTAAAAAGTCATCTTGCTTAGTATATAAAAAGAAAAATTTATGCAAGTATGAAGTGAATAGGAAGAACAACATTGATGCTTATATAAATAATTTCATAACGCTTACATATACTTTTAACATGCTAATAAAGAGAACTGAAAGATTTTATACCAACACAAATAAAAACAAAAACATAAATAATATACCTAAAACAGGAATAAGCCTCCCATACCTTCCTAGTATTACAAAGGAAACAAGGAATATATACATTAACACTTACAGAGTGAGCTTTAGACCACCTCCATCATTAAACAACTTGCTAAACTACTCAAAAGGCAAAATACCAGTTGAACATACTCCACAAGTCATCTATAAAATCACATGCAGTGCCCCATCCTGTAGTGCTATATATTAGAATAAATCTTGAACAAACAGATCCACAAGAATTGCCCAGCACACTTACTTGTACAATAGAGCCAAACAGAACAATGTATACAAAACAATCTTTTATGATCACAAGCTCACTATGGTTACTGTTCTCTCTGACCAATGTGAGAACAATCTGTGCTGAGAGCAGAAAAAGAAAATGTAATATATATATATTGTAAAGATGACCTATAATCCTATCCAGGTTACCCTGTTAATGTCCACACCAATGCACTAAAACCATTTGAAAATAAGCTAGGCAATAAATACCCTATGATATGCCCATGCATATATATGCACACACATAGCAATATTTAGTTTGTTTAAACTTTAGATAATATTATGATAAAGTAGTTTGTTAATTATAAAAAAAAAAGTTTTTTGGAGTCATATATATATAAACGTAAGTCAACAATAAGATTTTACCAATATTTTAATGTCATGACTTATGACTATAATTTGGAAAACATAGCAATGACCCAATGTCAAATATATGCAAATAATTGAATGTTTAAAGAGAAATAATAAAGGAAATGAATGAATAAAGTTTTATTGCATATTTTACATAAAATCTTCCATAATCTTAGTTATGTGTACAATTAGGAGATATATGCAACAATTGATGTACACTATATTCTAAAAAAGGAAATCAAAGAAATCGTATGCTAGGCAATGGAAATCAATCATAGCATAAAAACAGATACTATTCTTTTTCCATTCTTTTATGTTATTTCATCAAAGGCTGTGATAACTATGTTCTGTTAAGATAATAAGATCAAACACAAAAAGATGGAGGTTTTGTTGGAAAATCTAAGCTGAATTATATAGTTTTTACTTTGTAAAAATTAAAATGAACTTATAGTTAAATCCTGAAATAGAAAGGATTATTTATTTCCAGCAATTATGGAAGAATCAAATTGATAATTTAAAAATAAAAGACTGTTACTATTAAAAAAAAAAAACCACCGTTGATGTATAAATATAAGTTATGAGATAAGAGAATTCTTTATTTTATTCTCCAAATCTCAATAATCAGTTGAAGAAAATTAATTATATATATATATTATCAAATAATGCATTCTTACTAAGAAAGTCACCATAGGATCAAAGTGCTATTCTCCCAGCCAGTGAAATGTGATGTGTACTTAACTTGCTGAGATACTCGATGTCTGTGGAAACATCAAACAACTCACCTAAAATGTCTAAATGGATTCACAAAGGAATCAGTTGTGAGACCAGAGACAAGATCATTCCAACTGTGTTGCTGAAGGAGTCAAGTGGTCAAAGAAAGATTCATTGTAGCACAATGAAGGAAAGTTACAGCCTTTATCCATAAGAGACATTATCACTACACTCACTAATTTTAATCAGGATTATTAAGGAAGATATGATTTTTTTAAATGTTATGTTAGAATTTTTTTTTTTAAATATGCATTTGTAAAACTTCATTTTCTTTTTCTTTTTACACTTGGAAATCTTTAATGTGACAAGATTAGGAATAGTCCAATATGTTTAAAGTAGCATTGTATAAAAGGGAGGGGGGAGGTTGCTAAGTTAGTTAAAGTTATTATTTTTTATTACATAAATAAAATCAAGGTTAACTTCTCTCATAGTGACTTTGATATTTGACCATTATTATCATGTGATATGGAAGGTGAGAGTTTATATATATACTTTTCCATATTAAATTGCAGACACTTTTTAAAGGACAGAATTATTTATTTATTTATTTTTGAGTAACAATTGTTATATTTGTTATTATTCTGTATAAATGACTAATGTTCCCATAAATGATTTTTTACTATCAACTACTTAAGTAGGAAGGTCCAAGAAGATGGTATATTAATAATATATGTTTAAAGTTGCAAAACGAAGCTATTATATATATAAGTATAAATATTCATGTAAAACTATCAATTAGTTAGCCAGCTTCATCATTAATAATGATTTTGATCTTATCTTATTTAACTTATTGCATAAATAGTAAATGTTGAATAATGTAACTTTACCATGGGAAAGGATGGAATAGTATATACATTTGAATAAGATATGGTAATTTGCATGCTGAACACACAAAATTATATATTTCTTGTTACTATTGTTAAAGAATTTTAAATTTCACTTGTTATCAATAAAAGCTGTTGTTTTGATTTAAATATTCATTAGTCTCTAGTTTATGAAAAAAATTATTTATACAACCACCCATCCATTTATTTGATTGCATATAAATATATAATGATTTAATAGTAGGGTTAATTAATACAAGCCAATAGGACCCTATATAGAGGTTAGATAATTGTCATCCTAAGTGAAATTCATCCCTGAAGGGAGTTAAAGGCAAATTTCTCCCTGGTTTGAACTCCAAAGCATAATGAGATCTGAAAGAGGGGTATGATATGGATGAATCAGCCTAAATTGTGTTTAATATGATAGGTAAATTAGAGCTAGCTCATTGAATCAGATACAATCTTTGGTTAGATATACTTCATCATGTCATTCCCTGCATCCTACCAAAGACTCTAGGTCTGACTGTAGTAAGATGTGGTCTCACTCTTCTAGGGTGTGGAATCCAGTTCATTGCAATTTGGTGGCTTGACCATACACACATATAGATGGCCTCTTACAATATATATATATATATATATATATATATTGTAACGAACACAGACGTTCGTTACATTATTTTTTTTATATTTATTAAACATGAAAGTAAATTAAAAAGTTCGCATTTAAAAATTTCCTTTAAGAATTAAAAATTGAAATTAAATATCATCTTAAACTCGTATATATTAAATCGCACAGATAATGAAAAATTATTAAAATAAAACTTTATTAGAGAAAAAGTATTTTAAAACTAAATTTTAAAAAGATTTGGAGATAGAATTATTTCTTTAAATTTATCTTTAAATATATCTTTGATTTGGAAAACAGGTTAATTAATCAGAAATGGAAATGATAAATTTAATTAGTCAAATGTAAACCAGCCTTGGGCATTTAAATGTAAAAACATCAGTCAGATAGGAAAACAATAGAAACTTTTAGCAAATGAAATAAATCCATTGGGAAATCGGACCTCAACGAAAAGGATCATCGCATCGATGACGTAATGTAAATGCAATCCTTCAAATGAATATAAAAGGACAAGGTTGAAAATTATTAGGGAGTATGATTATTACGATGTGACAGATAGGTGTTAGTGCGGAGGTGCGGGAGAAGCGATTGAAGAGACGCACGATTCAATCACTTCAGTTTTGCCAAAGAAAGAAAGAGAAATGAACTATCATTTTCTACATTGAGGACCAACTAAATTAAAAAACCTCCGAATGAATAAATAAAACATCGGCTAAATGTATACCAATATCTTCAGGACGGCGTGGGAATTCCCGTTCAAACTTACAAATGACAGATAAAGATGAACTGTTTAAAACCGTAAGAACTTTACAATTAATGAACATTAAATTAAAAACTTTTCGTATTTAAAATAATTGCATTAGTTTCCTATCTGACTAAAGTAGTTAAAATGTTATTTGATGTATTTTTTATTTATTTGTGTAAAATCATTTCCATTTATTTAATTTTATTCTTTAAGTTTATTTATGATTTCTGTTTTCCGATAAATTAAAATATATCAATGTTAAACTTAAGTCGGGCGTGAATGGCTGTATAGATTTGTAAAGTTATATTAGGGGAGGGTAATCTTAGGTTATTTGTTTCGTGGTTAAATTGGGTCAATGGATTGGATATATTGGTGTGATTAGTAGATGTAATATTGATTCGCTACGGGCAGAATTGCTTCATACGCCGCACACTTCCGTTTGCCTATGGAAGGAATTATAAGTCAGATACCGCAGTTCCTTTCTATGGAGTTTTTTGTTTTATTGCTCTTCTTTGCAGATAGATGTAATATTCCTATCTCATGAGAAGCAATTTCTTCTCTTAACTTTTTGTGCTGCCGTATTTTATTACATTGAATACATCGATATATCAGATGAATTGATGCCAGTTTGACTACGAATTTTAACCTAAGGTTAAATAGGGATAGAATGTTTATTTTCAAAAGCAAATTTATGTGGTCTATTCATACTCGACCCTAAATAGAAATGCATTAAATTTAAGTTGTTTATAGATGCTTGCATGGATTGTTTATTGGTTAACTATGTTTGCGTTTCCATATTTGATCAAAATATATAGACATTCGATAAATCATGATACCTTATGGTGATTATCTAAAATGTATTTATTCGGATGTCTTTTAAGTTATTGGTGACAATGCAAGTATCTTATGGTGAATACTATTGGGTTACGTATAAATTTCCCTCCGCAATTGTCAGTAATCAATAATTTTGTATTTTGATCATTTATGTTTATTTTGAAATGTTTTTGACCGTGAAATCTATGTAACCGATCTATATTCAACATTATAAACAAGCTTTCATAAATTTATCTGTGCGAACTTAATTAAAAATGTAAAATTCGAATATAATAGTAAGTAAATATAAATTAAAGTCAAAAATCAAAGTTAAAAATGTAGGTTAAATTTTGAAATGTAAAACTAATACTAAAATAATTTTAAATCTTATATTTATGTGAAATAAATAAATGTTTGTATGTTAATTACTGGCAGTGGCTTATTTTATTCCTTTTTTTATATATACTCTTAGATTAGCTTATTAAATCTCTGCTATTCCACTGAGCTAGTGACATGGGCTAACGACCGAAATCAAAATTTATAAAAAAGAAAAAAAAATTTTTTTTTTTTGACTGACGTATCTGCCTACTTTATAAATTTTTCTAGGTTCAAATGCCTAGATGGCGCCCTGTAGTGCAGTTTACGTTAAGTACTATTCTCCAGATTGTTACAATATATATATATATATTGTACCCTCACCTCCAGGAAATATATAATTATAATCACTTGATCTAGCTCAGATAAATAACTATGTTTATCTAAAATGAATCTAAATTAACAATAACTATATTTTTAAGAATATCAATGATTAAATTAACTTAATTAATAAATAATAATATAGTTCTGGTTTATAAAATGAAAGAAATCGATATCTAATCAAATCATGAGACTATGAAGTGAGTTTACAAGTGGCAGAGTGAATACATTAAGCTAATCTCACACTGGATATCACATTAATGGCATAAGAATACTATACTTATTCCTATTACTTAAATACTACATTTATAGTACTCTTACGTTTTTAATCAAAACTAATTAAGTAAATGACCTTTAACAAATTAATTTAAATATCTTTCTCAAAACTAATTTAACTTAAATTATCTCAGGTTCTCTTAAAATAATGATAAATTAATTATAACCTTTGTATTCAAGTATGATAAGGGATTTAATATCATTCCTAACTACCATTTAATAATATTAATAATAATAAATAGTAATACTAATCTTTAATCTATAATTCACTTCTATCTTTCTATTTATAATGTTATTCTTGTATATCTTATAATAAAAATGTAATATAATTCTCTATTATCCATATGGCATCTTAAATAAATATATTTAGTATGATATTATAATCTGAGAATATGTGGCAATCGTTACTAATATAATTTAATGTAAATCTTTGGTAATTATTCCATGACCATCATAATAATACCATAAGTAAAACTTCTTAAATAAAATATATCAATAAAATAGTATAACTCTCCTATCTTTTTTACTTATAATGTTGTTCTTATATATCACATAATCAAATGTAATGTAATTTTCTATTATCCATATGACATCTTAAATAATATATTTAATATGATATTACAATCTGAGAATATGTGGCAATCATTACTAAGATAATTTAATGTAAATCTTTGGTAATTATTCCATGACCATCATAACAATACAATAAATAAAACTTCTCAAATACAATATATCAATAAAACATTATAATGCTGAAATAACAATTTTATTTGGGATGTGCAAATATTATGTCTTCATTATAATTATCTGTGATTATGTAACTGTAATGTGAAGAAATAGTCAACACCAAGACTTATAAAACACATTTAACAATTTTATTAACAAACTTAACAATAAAATTATTTACATTATTTACATTCTAATAGAATTCTATTTATTTCTATTCAGGTACTTCTCCAATACAAATTAAGTGACTTAAAATATAAGATACAGAATATTTCTTCAATAAAATATTTCTTATTTTTTAAAATATCATTATATAACTTTTTTATTACAGTTATTCTATATTATTACTTTATGGGTTTTAAAAAATATAGGTAATACTTTTACTATAAACTTATCCTTGTTATTTAGTTTTTAAAAATTATTTATTATTCTGTATAGTCATTTTTCAATAATATTCATGTGAACAACCTTAATTCATAGCATACCATCAAACTAAGCTACTTACTAACTATTATTTTAAACTTTAAATATCATGTATGTATTAGTGTGTTGTTATAAAATTATTTTTGTAAAACTTATGACCACTTTCATTCATTTAACACGATTCAGTTTATTACCTTTAATCATAAATAAAAATATGCATTATAAGTATGTCTTTAAAAAAATTCTTAATAATTAAATATCATTATAAATTCTTTTAAATTATTAACTATTTATTTTATAAAAAAATATATATATAAATATTATTTTTAACTATAAAAGTTTTATGATTCTTTCACTGATGAAATTATGTTCTTATAATTTTTTACACTTATTATAATCTAAGCAACATAACTTATCTTATCTAATTTAACAATTCTCTATTTCCAAACTTATTTATTATTTCCAATTTTAAAACAATCATCTTTTACAATGTAATTCAATAAGTTTCAATAACACATAAACTAGTAGGCATATGGGGTAAACTATAACTTCAACTTAACACCTTTATCAACTAACCATCATGGGCACAGTGTACATGAACTGAGGTATAACTTATTGTTTAATAACCTCTTCTACCAAGTATAATGTCCAGGCTATTCATTCAGCACTATGGCACATTAAGCTTTAACACATAGAAAAATAAACACTGCCATGAATATACACAAGATATAGGGCTATGTTAACTATACTTGTATAAACATCAATATAGTATATTTTTCTTCCCATATAAATAAACCTACATACAATATTATCCTGGTCTTATATAACCTAATACTAAGATATTAGCATTTAAAATTCACCAATTTACATCGCTAAATTCATCCTCATTTCTATAATAACAAATAAATTCATTTTTAGAATAACAGTCTAACTAACTAATAAGACAAGATTATTTCATTCTTTAATAGTTCTCAAACTTAAGCATAAACAATCAGAATCAATATCATATTTTTAATACTTTAAATTATTCAATTACAGCATCCAATTCAGTTCTAATAGAATCATATACTTATATTTCTTTTATGTTTAAATATCTTTACGATTTCATTAAAATTATGCATATTCTTAAATACCTAAACAAATGATAAATTATGTGTAGGTGTGTGTTTTATATACCCATCCATCCGTACAAAATAACAAACTCATTTTAAAACTATTAATAATTTACATTATTGCCATAAGTAATTTCTGTTGGCAATTACTTAGTGATGTCTTCTGGATTACGATCTAAATAAACATTTTATTATCGTTTATTCCACATTATCATACTTTAAAATATACTAAGTTAAAGATTTTTTTTTTTACCATAAAATTTAATTACTAAGTTAGTAAATAATTAAATGTTTTCTGTTTCTAAGCTATATTTATACTATGAATAAATATTACTATAATTGTGTTAGTAAAAAAAATTAATTTTAAAACCATATTTACAATAATTTTATTAGAATTTCTTATGATGAAATGTTCTTTTTTTGATAATAAGTTCATTACAGAAAGTATCTTTTCTCCTGGTAAAAAAAAA
The DNA here is from genome assembly GCA_028023455.1 of Epiperipatus broadwayi. Classification (NCBI taxonomy): domain Eukaryota; kingdom Metazoa; phylum Onychophora; class Udeonychophora; order Euonychophora; family Peripatidae; genus Epiperipatus; species Epiperipatus broadwayi. The sequence continues at coordinate 1,443,561 of JAQFVV010000107.1, forward strand.
CATTAATAACATACTTTTGATGTCAATAATCACGCATGCTCCAGTTTTAATGTTATAATATATTATCCAAAATGACAGTTCAAGTTAAATATGGTACATTTACTTTTATTCTATAAGACTTACACTAATATAATTAATATTTTTCTTATCTCCAAAACTTTAAATATTTCAACAGGTACTGTTAGGTAAATATCTAATTTCAAATACTCTTTGTCAAGATAATTTTCCAAATTCTTGTAACTTTTCCATATTTAGTGAGGTTTAATATCTTCTGATACAATCAATACTTCTCCCAATATTTTCAAATAACTTAAATTATTTTCCCAAATAATTTAAATAAACTTTTGTATGACCCGCATACTTTAATGACTAACTTGTAATATTTTTTAAAATATGATATAAGTCACTTACTCGCAAATGATCTTATATTTTCTAGGAAAAATTCAATTTTAAAATATTTCCAATATTTCTTCAGAAAGAAATATCTCCACGTTTTAAAATAATTGTTCGGTCAAATTTAAAAGTTTTTTTTTTTTTCCTTTAAAAGTATTTTTCCATTGTATTTTAAATAAATTTTCTTCATAAAATATATTACATCATTTCACTTTATATCTTTTAATGAAAATTTTTTATATATATTTTTCTCAGTGATGTTCTTTTTATGAAATTTAGTCGTAAATCAATATGACTTATCAACACAGGCAAAATTATATACTTTATACGATAATAATATGTGAATACTTCCATTAATTTTTTTTATATTTAGTGATGACTTCTTCATGTTTAAGTTGATGACAAATTGAACGAAAACAAATCAGCTAAGTAAGGAATTATTTAATTTTTTATCCCCCTTTTTCCATATCACGATCTTGTAATAATAAACTGCTGTATTTTTATAAAAATTGAAGCTAAATAAAATGGATTATTACACTACTAAATACTTTACCAAAATTGTCAAAATACTAATGATGTTATAATAGCACGTTGGTAGAATGAGATAACAGCTCAATAATCGTCTGCCAAAATTTAAACAGCTCTTAAATACTCTAGCTGATTCCAATTTTGATTGGTCTGTTAAACAATCCTGGCCTCAAATTATCCAGGACCACGAACATTGGTTTAAAGTTAATAATAATTTACTAAATATTTATTTTTATAATATTATTCAATTCTTACTTAATTTTCACATACTAAATACTCTAAAATAATTTTAAAAAATCACATTTCAATATTTATTACCATTTCTACCTTTATTTTGAACTTAACGTATTTATTTTTAACAAAAAACATAAATCTGATTTTATTTATTATATTCACTTTTAAAATCCAATTTAACATTTATAACAGATAATATTATTCTATTTTCAAACACAGGTGTGCGTCACGTGATTTACAAAACTAAATAAAGCGCTAATAATTTAAATAGAACTAAAAGAATAATTTAATTTATAAAATGTTACATAACCACTATTATAGCACAATTTTAAAATAATTATTTTAATATTATAAAACCAAAAAAATACACTTTTCTCCCACCTTATTATTTTTTAATCAAATGATTTTAAAAATATAGCCATTAAATACAATTATTATTACTAAATCTATTCGTTTAACGTTAAAGCATTACTTTTAAAATTTACCCTAATTATTATTTATAAGACTTATTAAATCCGTATTTATTATGGCCAATTCTCCCAAACATACAATCTTATAATGATTTTTAGTTAACTGTTTTCTTACAAATACCAACCTAATACTATACATTAATTATTTTACTTGCCTTAACTAAATTATTCAAAGATTATTAACACACAACATACATCATCCCTTACCCAACTTCAAAATTTAAATTTTTTCAGTAAATTATTAGAAATAATCCATTCTAACCTAAACAAAAGGGTACAATATATATATAGTTCTAATTACTAAATTTTAAAAAGCACTATGATTCTGGAAATAAACTGCTGAAAGCATGCTTAGTGCATTACAAAAACTTTAATGGTTATATATTCGATTATAATACATTTTTTATAATGAGTTTTTAACATTTACAAGATTTGATGAAAAGAGAACTAATTATTTAGAATTACTCAATAAATAAATAATAAAAAAAAACTTTTTTTAAAATTATATAATTGTTTAAAAAATAATTTAAGGAATAAAAAAATATTTACCTATAAGCATGTTATTGTAAATATGTAGATATTGAATCTTGTAATAATTAGGTTTTGATAAATATGTTTTTGATAAACATCGTTGATTATGTGATAAATATCAAAAAAACATTCATATGAGGTATTAATAGATAATAAAAAATGTCAGTAATCTTGTCTAGTTTAAATCTTGACTGAAGAAATAAGCAACGAAGATTAATTGCATAAAAATAAGAAAAACTCAGTTAAAATTGTTTATTGGGAAATATTTTATCCATCTTTGTAATTATGACACAGTAGCTAGCTAAAGGTTATTTACTTTGAATATTTAAAAAAGTTTGATTGTGCCAGTCAAAAAAACTGAACTATGCAATTGAATCCAGACAAATTCTAAAGTTTTCCAAAATATAACATTGCCTGCTTTAAAGAAGAAAATCATATCATAAGGAAAGAAGTGGACTCTGTTATAAGATCTATCACAATCTACTGTATACACTTTATCATTACCAATACCCATAGAGAACAATCACCATTAGGATTGAATCACTAAAAACTTATTCATTCATATAAAAATGTATACCTGCAAAAAATCATGGTTTAAAATTTTATACATTTGATAAGATCTTATCTTTATATCTAACGACAAGGCCTTAAGATATAATATTTATAAATACTATTTTTTTCTTGTCTATATTTTGTATTATATTTATTAAATTTATCTGATAGACGTTGCAAAAGTACAAGTTGAAATTGTTAATTTTTATTATTATTATTATTAATCAATTTATTTTGCATTTCCTTTACAAATTTATTCCAAACATATTTCATTAATATCTATGAAAGTTGAGAAATTATGCAAACTATTGGATAATGACAATAATTTAAAATGATGATGATCAGTGATATTAAGCTGGTCTGATGTAGTTAATTATAGGAAACAAAAGTCTTAGAAAGGCAACATTTTATTTGCCTTTAACTTTTCATTGCTTTTTAGTAGTAATTTTATGACAATATTTTAAAAGAAAATATTTGATAGCTTAATTTCAAAAATCTTATCTAATATATACAAAAATTCAAAATACTTTTCTAACCAATTTTACTTTTAGACTTTTTCAGTATGAGTCTTACTAGATGATCTATACAAAAATTTCTTTAAACACTCTGAAATGCTATGAGGTCAACATAATCAAACAACTTATTATAAATTCTTTCCATTTTAAGGTATATAAGGTCTCCAAGTAAACTAATTATTATAGTCTCTCTTAACAGTGTGATCATTAAAACTTGATTATTTTCTTATGTGTATATTTAAATAAGTAAATAACTCAGATTATATGTAACTGAACAGGAAGTAACTGAAGCAGTCAATGAGTTATATCATGCTTGCAACCCAATCACAACCATACATCATCCCAGAAGTCAGACCAATTTCTCGACCATAGATACATTAGAAACATAGACTTTGTCAAGTAATTTATATAACATGTGACATTTCAACTTCATATACATATTATTTCTAGAGAAATCCTAACCCTTTTATTATTATTATTATTATTATTATTATTATTATTATTATTATTATTATTATTATTATTATTATTATTATTATTATTATTATTATTATTATTATTATTATTATTATTATTATTATTATTATTATTATTATTATTATTATTATTATTATTATTATTATTATTATTATTACTATTATTATTACTATTATTATTACTATTATTATTATTATTATTATTATTATTATTATTATAATAATAATAACTGAATTTTCATTTCATATCTAGATATTGTTGAAACTAAAGCTCTGCTTTAATCCTCTGAATATAGTACAATGATTGTACATCTCTCTACAAGATGTGATGATATGATGTGATGCAGTCTGACTTCTTATACAGAGTCAGGAATCTCTCAGCAACTATGTTCAGAGAAACCTGTTAGCCACTTTACCTTCCCTTTCCATTCCCCATGCTTTTTCCCCATATCCTGCTCCATCCTTATTTCCACAACATAATCTTTGTCAACTCTACAGCCTTCATATCAAAATCCCTCTTATCTGTTCCCAAACCCAACATGAAAACCAATAATCCACTTTCTGTATAATCACTTTGTTTATATTTAATCTTCCATAACTTCATTATTTGTAACCTTTCTGCTTTCAAGCATTTACATTGAATCAACAGATGCCTAATATTTTATATGCATTCCTTACACAACTTGCAGAGTAAATCACCCATATTTTTCCATTTACATGTGTATTCCCTTGTTGCTAAAGATCCTGCTTGAGCCTTATATAGAAAATTATTTATCTTGCTATTATCATAAATTAACTCACACCCAATGCTTAGTTTACTTCTATATATACTTAAACTCTTTTTACTCTCCATACTAGTTTTCTATCTCTCCAATTCCTTATGTTAAAAGTGGATACTGTCCTCATCTTGTGTGAAAAGTGGGAAACATAGCAACACTGTCAAAATGGGCAAAGAAATCAGGTGTTGATAGCTTTATGCCACTGCAGATATATTATTCATTAAATAAAACTTAAAAAAATTTTGAGATAGCAATAATGTCTAGGTTGATCAATGATAAGTACAGTTATTAATATATTCCCATTAGAGTGTTTTATATTAATGTTGTACTGTCAATGAAACTATTACTATTTAGATAAATACTGAACAAATGAAGAAGATATGTTTAAAAGAGTGTGATCTGGGCCAACTGATAAGTGTTGGTTCAGCATAAAATGCACATCTTGAGGATCATTTATCCTTTTCACATGTTTTTGATTACACGTTTCAATCATCTGTGATAGCAAACTCACTATATGTATGCCACACACAGCAAGCTAGAGTAATCAATGGATGCCAGAAGGCTTGTGCATAAAATCCCCATCTAGTGCCTACTCATCCAATATCCCCAGACTAGTTTCTGGCTTGTGGCCTTCATCAGTGAGGAGCCTTGGATCTGAGAGCACTGCATCTAAATCTCAGGATCTAATGCAATCCTCCAGCAAACACCTTTTATCTCCATTTAACTACAAAACTATGAGTCTTAATCTGAAAACACCTTAATGTTTCCAATTCAAGCCCATCAGCTTATATAGTTATACGGGTCTGAACCCAGTTCAGTTCCTAACATTTTGGTGACTTTGGTTCTTTAATAACCATAGCCACCAATATCCTATTAGGCAGGATTGGTTTTAAGCCAATAAACATCACATGACCACCATCTCTTATGCTTGTGTATAACTGTTGTTAAAACAGGCAAAACTCACTATATGTATGCCACACACAGTAAGCTAGAGTAATCAATGGATGCCAGAAGGCTTGTGCATAAAATCCCCATCTAGTGCCTACTCATACAATATCCCCAGACTAGTTTCTGGCTTGTGGCCTTCGCAAATAAGGAGCCTTGGATCTGAGAGCACTGCATCTAGATCTCAGGATTTAATGCAACCCTCCAGCAACCACCTTTTATCCCCATTTAACTACAAAATGATGAGTCTTAAACTGAAAACACCTTAGTGTTTCCATATAACTATATAAGCTGATGGGCTTGGATTGGAAACATTAAAGTGTTTTCAGTTTAAGACATAGTTTGTAGCTACATAGAGATAAAAGGTGGTTGCTGGAGGGTTGCATTAGATCCTGAGATCTAGATGCAGTGCTCTCAGATCCAAGGCTCCTCACTGACGAAGGCCACACACCAGAAACTAGTCTGGGGATATTGGATGAGTAGGCACTAGATGGGGATTTTATGCACAGGCCCCCTGGCATCCATTGATTACTCTAGCTTGCTGTGGTGTCATACATATAGTGAGTTTTGCCTGTTTTAACAACAGTTATACACAAGCATAAGAGATGGTGATCATGTAATCTGTGATAGATTTTGCAATTAATAAAAAATATATAAATAATAAAAAAATAATAATTCAGGTGAGAATTTTTCTAGAAGTAATGTGTATATGAAGTTGAAATGTCACATGTGCTATATGAATTGCTTGACAAAGTATATGATTCTAATGTATCTATGATCTGAGAGGTTGGTTTGACTTATGGGCTGATCGATGCTTGTGATTAGGTTGCAAGTATCCCTGTATACTCTTTTTATAATGCTTTAAGAATCTTGTGAGTTTTATTTCATTTGTATTATTTTCATTAAGTGGAATATATCTATTCACTTAAGTCTATCTTATTGAAGACACCTTTTAAATAATATATACGGGAATATAATTAAAGACTAAATTAAAATAATCATAGCAATAGTTGAAATTTTGGTATAGATAAATGCAAATTCAAATTTATAAAAAAGAAAAATTACATTTAATTAAAAAACGGAGAACATTATTAGAATACGCGCCGGTTTTTTTTTTTAATATTAAAAGAATGCCAAACCTAACATCATTTTGACAAAACACAAACACATACCAAGAAACGTTATTTATTGCTAGGAGAAAAAAAAAAGAATGAAAAAATAAAATTGGTAGCATTAAGATGTACTTTAAATAGATTAGTTACTAGTAAATGATTTATCAAAGTTTTGATTTATTGACTTTGTAGATTTCAATATTATTCCGAAGTTTAGACTGTAACTTTGAAAAATTTATTTTTAAGTCCAGAATTGTGAAGGTAAACACAGACAAATATACACTTTATTTTACATATACGCACGTAATATACATATAACTACAAGATTTCTCTAAACAACATAAAATCATTTTGTTAATTACTGTATTTGATATTACTTAAGGTCTTTTTAAACAAAGTATTCAATAAAGTGTTTTATAATTATTTTAGCTCATCTTTTTATAGCGATACTTAAAAAGATAACATCAAAAAAATTAATCTAAACATGAGTGCTATATTGATATTGTAGTCAATGCATTTACACATGCCTAACCTTCTTTCATCTTTTTGAAAACAGGTGATAAACGCCTTTATTGATGAAATATAATCGATAAGCTCTTATTCAACGCACTCGAATTGTATAGAGTTGGAGCGCTTTTAGATTTTAATAATTAACCATTTTACCCCCAAGTTGATAATGCACTTTATACTAAAATCTTTAAATTAGCAAAAGATAATTTTTCAAAAGTGATAAAATATTTGTTTATTTTTGTAAGAGCATTTTTATTATTAAAACTAATATTTTAATATAGAAACGGAGTATTTCTCCAATATATACTTGTATAATTATTTTTCCCGAGGTAATTTAAGTGTATTTTCTTTTGGCACACTTAAAAAGTAAAAATAAAATAAAAATAACAACGTTAATTATAGACATTGTTGATTAATTCTTATGATCTTTTTGACGTAAATTTAAGCAATATTTATGGTTTTTGTGATTTACTCCAAAATATATTCTTTTGCATTAAATATATATATATAGTCATTGCTATTCAAAATATATATATATAAAGTTTTTTTTTTCACAACTATTGTATAAAGTTAATACTTTATTTTCTAGTAAAGACTTTAGATAACTTTTTTCTTTAAATAGTGATACTAGTATAATATATAAATATACATATAACAATAATAGGAAACAATTCAAATAGAAAATATCCATTGAAATTTTTATTACTCACGATAAAAAATACAATTTAATAACTTTATAATAAATATTGAATAGTTCTACTGTAGCATAATTTCAGCCTGTTATTATTACGTTACTCGATTTACAGTTTTGAAAATGCTAACTGATGATTATTAAATATACTATTTGATCTGATAGATATAGCTTCTTTTATTTATGTCTCATTTTTGATATAAAACAATTCCCTTTTATAAAGAGAACAGTGTTTGAGTAGTCAAGAAACTTGATGGATTCTTGAAATCTTTTTTTTACCAAATATATTCGTAGATCTTTTACATACATATAAACATTATCATTATATGCAAACAAGGTGACTTCGATTTCTGATGATAATATGAGTAGCATTTCTTTAAAATGTTCTTTTATTTACTTCTTAAAATTGCATTTTTTATTGAGTCCATTTATATCGCTGCTTGATATTAATTCTTTTCAAGAATTATTTATTTTCCCACTGAAATAGAACATGTCATAAAATGAACCCAAATGAGACAATTTCAATCTAGTGATTTGTAATTTGAGTGAGTTCAAATTTAATATTATCAAATAATTATTTGTTCATTTATTTGGTATCCAAGGAATTCTTAAAAAATTTTGACAGTTACATAATTTAAAAATATCAATAACTTTCGTATTGTTTTTTTTTTTCAATACATAACTTTCATGGTGGCAGAAAGTCACAAAAAAGTCTTTGCTTGAATAGATCTGAACTTTGTTTTTAAAAATATATATCTAGGTTTGCTATTCCAGTTCTGTTGATTATTAGCCAATAATCAATATCTTAACTACTACCATCATTTGTTGTTAATGAATATATAACCTTTGTATATTTTCATTATCAATTTTAAAGTCATCTGCTAACTTTGTCATTATAATCTTTGTCTTCTCCATTTTTACTTATAATCCCAATCTTTTCATTTCAGCCTTTCCATTCACCATTGATAGTCTTTAAGCTTTTTACATTTTCTTCTACAAGTAGAGTATCATTAGCATTTGTAAGACTGTTGATGGTTTTTTTTTTATATCAATTATGACTCCACAATGATCTGACTTTTTTCATAACATTTGTTTATAAGTTGAATGTTTTATCCTAGATCATATTGTTCATAGTATCATATAGTGATTTCTCAAAAAAAAAATACTCTGGTATAACCTTTTTTTTTTTTTTTTTTTTAGAATAATCCACTATATTGCATTATAATCTGAATCAAGAAATATTAACCTAAAATATTGCTATGATGGACCTATAAAGTTTTTTAAAGATATATTTTAATCCATATGTAATAAAGATTTATTATATATATTATATAATGAGCTAGCAAATAGCTCTTAACAAGCTTTTCAGAATATCCCCAACCTCTGACTGGTTTCTGCTACTGGCTTCCTCAGTCAGGCACTAGGATATTCAAGTATTAGATTTAAAATACCAGGCCAAGCCCAGAACTTTATCTAATGGATAATTATTAAGTAGAAAATCTTAAATTTTCAGACATTCATGTCTTCCAATCCAGCTATCTAATTTAAATATCCATATGGGACTGAACTAAGTTCAGATACACCATATATGGATTGATAAACATATGAATGTCTAAAAATTTTAAATTTTCTACTTAATAGTTATCCATTAGATAAAATGCTGTACTTGGTCTCATATTTTAAATCTAATGCTTGAATATCCTAGCATCTCACTGAGGAAGCCAGTAACAGAAACTGGTGTTAGGTTGAGGATATTGTGAAAAGCTTGTTAAGAGCTATTTTCTATTTCATTATATAACATTTGTAATACAATGTTGTTAAATTAGGTCATGTGATATATGATTTGATTTCTATGCAATTATATTTTTTGCTATTAAGGCTTTGGCAATTTTATATAGCTAAATCTATTAATATATGGTGTATATGAACTTAGTTCAGTCCCATATGGCTATTTAGGTTAGATACCTGAATTGGAAGACATGAATGTCTGAAAATTTTAGATTTTTTACTTAATAGTTATCCATTAAATAAAATGCTGGGCTTGACCTGGTATTTTAAATCTAATGTTTGAACATTCTAGCACCTCACTGAGGATGCCAATAGCAGAAACCGGTCTGAGGTTGGGTATATTCTGAAAAGCTTGTTAAGAGCTATTTGCTAGCTCATTATATAACATTTGTAATACAAGCTTGTTAAATTAGATCATGTGATATATAACTTGATTTCTATGTAATATATATATATATTATTCAGTTATTGTTTCTATATTCATATTATTAGCTTTTTAATTCTATTTTTTACATTACTCTTTGACTTTTCTAATAAATATCTTAAGATTATTTTTAACTATAACAGTGTTTTGTCAAAAACATATCTAAAATTTCAATTTTTTTTTTTACATATGCATCCTTAACTAATTTCTCTCACAAACCATTATGTTTTTAGGCAGCATGTTTAAATCTAATCTGTAGAACCAAAAAGGGATTTTTCACTGAGGTGAGGACTTGTTCTTCTATTGATATCACATAATTTTGCAAAGCTAATTCTTAACTGTATTCACACATTTTATAATCAACCAGCATATATCAACAATAATGAATTTTGCTCTTTGAACTTTTTAATCAACTTATAAATAAATGCATACTCTAATTTAATGTAATTTCTAATATGTACTGATAAACTTTTATAATAATTAATATTAGTGATATTATATGATATACTTCAAATACCAGTGTCACAATTATTTTTTTGATAGAAGAATTTGCACTGACCTCTATCAATTTTTAAATCATTAAAAACTAATAATTTAGTAAAACTGTTTATTGATTTTTTTTTTTTACAGTTTATTGATGTGATATCATTTATTTGTGTGATGATAATTTTTGGCAATGAATTTTGGGTTAATTTAATCTTTTAAAAGATTTTCTTACAAAGCTAAGCTCAATAAAATGTGAAGATAAAAGCACAGTTAAATAAAAGCTCATTAGATAGAAATATAAAAAGTAAAATTTTTAAGTATAGAGAACCAAAAGTATTAGAATCTAATGTCACTTTTATAAAAAAATAAAATAAAGTACTAATAACAAAAAAAAAAAAAGCATAAAAATGTATAAAAGTTATGCAGTTGGTATTAATATAACATTTATTAAAATGATAAAATTGTATTAAAAAAGAGAGAGAAGAAAAATATAGATGAATTAAATAATAAAATAATTTAAAAAAAATTGGAACCAGAAAATTGTTTTAATTTTGCTTTGACTCGATTTTTATTAAAATTAAATAACAACAACGACAATAATAAAAACATTGAATTTCTCAGTAGATCATGTGACATTAGAGAATCAAAATGGCAGATTTTATTCAATTGTTCAAGCTAAACTCCTTTTTTAACTTCCTTCGGCTGAAAATTGATTAAAGAATCTTATTATTCTATCAATGCGTTGCATCATACAAAGTAAAGTTGAGAATATATTTTTTATAGTATCTTTGCATAAATATATTCTCATATTTTTTATACTTTGACAATTAGATTTTTACTTTTTTATATATAGGCTTATTCTTTACCAAGATCTACTGTCAAAATTGTTAAATTGAATGTTTGCTTATTTGAACAGAAGTAGTTTTTTATATGTCATCTAATAGATAAAAATCATTTTCACGGTAAAGTGAATTTAAAAACAATAAATTAGTTATTGATTTTGTTTTTAAAATAAAACTTATAATGGCTTGAAGTCCAATTAAAAATCACGTGAACAATGAAGAAATAATTACAGTATTTTGATTGCTTGATTGTATTATTGCATTTTTTTTAAAAAAAGATATTTTGAATTTTATTGTCACATATAAATAAAGCTAATTATTTTGTTTTGAATTTTCAACCTTTTAATCAAATTCCAAAATCATTGTTAAAAAAGATATTGTAGTTTGAAGATAAAATGCTAAGTATATGAATTTAGCTATAAACAGTTTAGAGGCATTAGTGAAGCTTCACTTGTAGCACAAACTTGCAAAATAACAATGACCAAAAATATAAAGCTATGTAACAATTGTATTCAAATTAAATACCACGATCTTCTGATTTATTGAATTGTTTAAGCAATCATTTGTTCAAAATATAAATGATTGTATCATTAACTGCAAGGAAGTCTGAACAGTTTCATTCAGTTGAATAAATTCAATTTTTTTTCTCATCTGGGACTAAGTATAGCAGCTTCTATATTTACTGTCTAATGACTAAAAAATCTACACAGATAAACCTCTGTTAAAAATTTTAAACAATCTTTAATCTTTAAAAGTATTTCTATTATATTTAAACCCGGATGTAAAAATTAGTCAAGAAAAATTTATGTTAAAATTATTAGATTTTCAGCGGCAATAATAGTAATCCAGTAGCACTACGGTTTTCTAGTTTTTATGATAATCAATAATATAGTTTCTATTTCTCATTATAAACAAATCTATACTTTGAGATCAGTCATACATTGTTAAAATGTAAACAAATATTAAATGTAAACTGATTCTATACAATATTTACAATTTTTTCTGTATATTATATTAACATTTATTTTCTATATTAGTACAAATTTTTATACAAAAGTAACAATAAATAAATATTAGCCAATAATTTTTTTTCACCTTTTTAATGCTGGATATTAAATAACCATAATGTGTGATTATTTTTTCTTTTGTTTTCTTGTTATAAAATATATACTATCTTATATAGATAGACATTGCTTTTTGTTTCCCCCATTTATTTTCATCACAGTAAAGTTTTTTTTACAACTTATTGCAATATATATTACTAATTTCTAATTAAAAAAATAAAAATATTAATTAAGTGAAGCATTTGGACAAAGAAAGACAAATAAAAATACAGTACATATATTAATTAATTTGTAATACATAAGTGGCTTTATTTTTTGGGAATTCATAAAACGTTTGAGTATTGAATATGACAGAATTGGACATGAGTTAAAGATCTTACAATCCAAAATCTGCCACTCTTCATAGCACCAAATCACACAGAATTAATTAGGCTATTAATTTACACTTATTCAGTGAACTATTTGCACTTTAATTGTACTTTAAATATATATATATATATATTAATTTTTTTAATATATGTGCATTTAAGTTTTAAAAATGTTAATTCAGTAAAATATAAATCCTGATAAAATTGTGTATGTTTGTTGTAAAAATTCAAAACTTACATTCATAGTTTTGAATTCATTTTAAACATTGTCAACTTTTCAATAAGCGAAACTAAGCACAATTTTAATTTTTCTTGATTTTTTTTTATTCATAATTGTTTATTTCAAATAAAATCTAATTTCTGCATAGTAGTATTGGTAATACTATAATTTATATTAAGAGGATTCTTAATGCTCAGGACTTTTCAATTTAAATCAGACATAATTTAGTCATATAAACTTTTCAACAATATTTTCAAACATTAAATTCAAATTTAAAGGATATTAAAAATAAATATAGACAATTTTTTTTTCAAAAAAATGCAATACAATTAGCTTCAGATTAAAAATTTGTAGATAAAATGAAAAGATTAAAATAAATTTAATTCAGTATTTAAAGTTCGTTATAAATATATAATATCTCATCTAAAACAAAGACAACATTTATTTGCATTTGTTTTGCTTGTCATTTTTATTTGCTTCCATTTTGTATGCTTCTTCCACCAAGAAAAATTGTGATGACACTTGAAAAATTTGTTTTCCATATAGCCCTCTTAATCTAATGAATAAAAAAATATTTACAATATATATATAACTCGAAAAATAGTTTTAAATAGAAAAACTGATTGGAAATGATTGATTTATGATGCTACAACTTTTTTTAACTTTGATAGATATAATAATATTACATCTACTATTGGAAATATCTTTGTGGAATTTGTCATAGGAAGTTGGTTATATATAAAGGATTTTTTAATAAAATATTTTAATATGATGATGACTTTTGTGATATAGTTAGATCAATTTTCATTATAAAGATTATTTTCAAAAATTATGACTATAAGTGGAAAAATGTGAATAAAAATAAGGACATAGTAGAGAACCACAATGCAATAAGATCTTAAAGAATACATGTTAGTGCAGAAGAAGTTAAAAGAAAATTTCACAATTAGTCATAAATGTAATATATGACTAATTTATAATTAAAATTACCCCAAATCCAAAACTCAACCAGACTAGCCAAGAAAATAAAATCAAAAACACGACCGACCGATGTTTTATGCTTGTAGTGTTGACAAATTTATAGTATTATCCAGGAATGTAATTCCTAATATATTTATTGTAAATTCATCTATTTTTGTTCTACTTTAACTTTTTGGTTTTGAATTTAGGATGATCATTTTCATTTATAAATTACAATAATGACGAATATAGTAATAAACAACATTAGACTGTAGAGTTTTAAATGTATTTAAAATTACAAGTATTTTTTATTTAATGAAATTTAAAAGACTTTAAATTTCTGCCCTTAATTTATATAACTTTAAATAAATTTTATTTTCAAAGTACTTTTTAATTATTATGCTAATATTCATAAGGTAAAAAAAATGTTCATCTAATTTTTTTTTTCTAGATTAATTATTTTTAAAAATAAAACAAAGGACTAAAAATAGATACTTGTTTTATCAATAATTTATTTTATTTTATTTAAATTATACCTTACATTTCTTTTATCTCAACTAAAAAATAAACACATTTAAATATCTTTAATTTTAATCAGAAAGAAATTACACTCTGTGCACATGTGTTGTAATGATGTTTTAATACCTCAATGATGTTTTGATGAGTACAAGGATACTCTCAAATCAAAGCACAAGATAGAGAATTTGAAAAGATAAGAGTGGAAATCTTATATTTGTACTTTAATTCACTTATGTAGGTCAATATTCTGATTAAAAGTACATATAAACACTGCATTAGTAAATTATATTGAGAGTTAAATATCTTTAATATGTAGTGATTTTACCTATAGATAATTTTACTTGCAAATAAACATACAACATGATTTTATGTTAAATAAAATATTTAAAAACATTTGTTGTTAACATCAATTTTATATAATTCAAACAAATTTATCATCAATACAGTGTACTGTTAGGGGAAAAAAGTAAAAAATCAAATCATTAGATTTAAATTACCATGTAGCTTGGTCACAATTATCATACAAAATATTCATTGGGCAACAATAAAGTTACACACACATATATATATATATATATATATATACAGACATATAATTGTTATTTAATGTAAGAAAAATATTACAAAAGACATAACATAGGCTTGTTGAATCACACTCTATGCTAGTGTTGCCTTTAATAATAAAAACAAGTTATATTTAAAAATAAACATTACATGCAGGCATATATTCAAAAATAAAGTTTAATATTTCTGTAATATCAAATGCTTTAATTACTATATACAACTATACATTAATTTATACTATTTAAAAGAATAATAATAATAAAAAACTTTGAAAGTCATATCAAGATATGTATTAATTTCAAGATAATGATTATCATATATTCTTGGAATCTGGATTATTCTAGAATTAATTCATTTTTGCAATTCAAGGATTTTGTTATTAAGTATAAGTTTATTTAAAAATAAAAAAATGAAAAAAAAAATACTAATATAAGGTTTTTAAGACAAAATCCAAAATAAATAAATAATTAAAAAATATAATAATAAATTTTCAATTATTTATATTATTATTTATATAAAATGAATATTTTAAGTATTTTTTTAACACTATTTATTTTATATATTGTTTTTCTCACCATTATTTAATTTTAATAATTATTTTACTTCATAGTTGTCATGAAATTATTTTAAATATTTTAATAGTTGCAAGCAATTTGCCAATAATTTTGTTTCAGTTTTTCTGATTTAACAATATTTATTCTTATTAAACTATTTTTTTGCTCTTATTTGTTTTGAGTCTTTACCTGTATCATATTTAAAGTAGTAAACATCTGAAAGATAAAAGTCACTTGAATTATTGATATTATGATATTGTAATTACTTTATTGTATAATTCATATTTTACAATATTATTTTTTGACTCTTTTTAGATTCACGGTTATACAATAAAAGATAATAAAATAATCTGGCTAAAGCAGAAAGGGAGCTGGCTTTAGTACCGAATGCAATTTTTCATTGTAACTGAGGGCATTACTGTGCTTCAGCTTTAAATCACCCTCTTATGAGTTATCTTTAGTGCTATTTTGCTGATTACACCTTAGTTAATGAAATAGAAATTACAATTTATTAATTTCTTAACTAAATAAAAATCTCAAGATGTCACTATGTCACAGAGATTTTTCTACTACAAATAAATTGATAAAATTCCCATTATATTACTTTATAGTAATTTATAGTTTTCTTTATGTGAGAGTATTTGTAATAAATTCTGAGCTTATTCATAAATTAGATTTTGAAAATGAAAATATATATTTGTCATAGTTTCTTTACATATTTATGATTATTTTTCCAAAAATATTTATTTAATATATATCATTAAAAGCCAGTCAACATTAAACAATCCCAATATTAATAACAATCAACAATTTCATTGTCAAGACAATCTCCTTTTAAGAATAAAGATGGATAATAAAGATGGATGACATCCAACAGCTAGAAACCAGTCTATGGATAAAAATATTTGGAAAAGCTTGTTAAGAGCTATTGATGCTCATTATATAACATTTGTAGTACAAGCTTATGTGATGTATGTCTTTATTTCCTTGCATAAATATACATATATATATGATTAGTTTGACTTTTTATTGGAAAATACTCATTTTTAGAAGAAGGTAAGTCAAGAGAAATAAACAACGTTCAGTTATAACATGTAATTGGCTGAAAATGAACTCTTTCATATTCACCAGAATAGATTTATTTTTATCATTTTTTAAAAATTATAAATAAAACTTTTATTTTTAAATAAAATTTTGTGAATATTGAGGAATCTGAACAATAATTTATTAGGTCTTTAAAAACAGAATTAAAATAAATGTATTTTTAAAAAATTTAATATTTTTATTAGTGGTACTGTTCAATAAAAAAAAGTTACTGTTCTTATTATTTTCATTACATTTTTCACTTTACTATTATTTTTTCTAAATTTATAAAGAAAAAATAATATTTTTTAGAATAATTTTTATTTGTGAATATTAATGGAACATTTTTGAAAATGTAGTAGAAAATAAAGTTAAATTTGATCAAATCAAAAATTAAAAGTTTAATTGAATCTGCCTCCAGGTCTATAAAAAAAATCAACTATAGATCTGTTAAAAATGGAAAAGTTAAGAAATAAAAAAAAAACAATGTTCAAAATAAAAAATCCTAAATATACCTTCAATAAACAAATTTAATTTAAAAAAGCCAAATAACAAAGAAAAAAAACACAATAAAACAGATGAAATTAAATTTTATTCAGTTTAAAATTATGAATATAATATAAGAACATTAAAAAATTATGGCATTATATATTCTAATCACATTTAAAAATTTAATTAAAAATGTAATGTTTATTTGATGAAAAGATGTAAATTTTTATGTGACCTTATGTGCTTTACTTTTTAAATAAAAATATTTTAATAACTTAAAAAATATTTTGTTCTGCACATAAAATTTATACTATGCAAATTTTTGTGTTATTTCATTCAAATTATTTTAAATGTTTAACATTAAATTTCTACTGTAAATAACAGAAATATTTTAAATTTTGAATTAACCCATTTTCCAAAAAAATAAACTAACTAAATTAAGATTAATTTTGTGTGATTTTTAGTTTGAATAGAATTTGGGACAAAACTAAGCAATATTTAGCATGTTTTATAATGGTATTAATTTTAAATGTAAGTAAAATAGCAAAAAAAAATTATTAAAAGCAAAGCAAGAAATTTATTTAATAAACTAAAAATGTGTTTTTCTATATTTACTAGAACAACATAATTATTTTAATCTTTCTCATAATGTAAGTTTAACTTCTAAAAATATGATATAAGTATAAAAATAAAACATCTTTATATATATATATATATATATTAAATAAAAACAATTTTCAAATAAACAAAAATAATCTTGAAACAAAAAAAATTATCTTTAAATTCTTTTCTGCTTTACAAATGTATGTAAAAAAACATTGCTATTTTGTTCAACTTCAGTTTTGCAATTTGATTTTTGCTTTATAGAGATTTTTTGTTGATGTCTAATTATTGTTCTATTGAAATATTTTATCAAAAATTGCAATGCAAATACTGCTATATAGATTATTCAAATGTTGTTTCATGTCACCTCACCACTTATAAATCTTGAAATATACTATATCAAGGCTTCTCAGAAATGACTGAAAAGAAATTTAAAGCTATTCATATTATCAACATTTGAATATAAGTTTTGATGTAAGATATATATATATATATATATATATATATATATATATATATATATATATATATATATATATATATATATATATATATATATATATATATATATAAACCAATGATTAACAATATTATTCAATATTTCTAAATTAAATGAATTTTAATTAAAATTATTTCATACAAATCAATAAGTCCAAATACTTATTACACAAAAGCTTGATACAATATATATTTTATTATGAATAATAGCATCCTCAAATGTCTCAGAGCAAAACATCTGAATTTTAAATAAATCATAAATACAATGAAAAATATATAAGTTAATAGCACATTAATCATAAATACAATGAAAAATATATAAGTTAATAGCACATTATACCAATCAAGAGTAAGAAAATATTTAAACTTTACATCTTAACATGTAATATATATGTGCAAAATTTTAAAACATATCTGATATATATATATATATATATATGTAAAATACAGTACCCCTTATAAAATATTATATATATAAAAAATAATAATAATAATAATTTTATATATATATATATAAATTCATAAAATTTTAAAACACCTTCACTATCTATATGTATATATAATTGAAAAACATATGAAGTATTTTATATAATTTTTAATATAATCAAGCATGCCTTTAATATATTCCATATTCATGATTAATATGCAATATCTGTTGTTTAATGGTGCATTATTTATAATTTATGTATTCAAATACTGAATCAAGCTATTTGATTATTGAATTATCATATCTTTTGAATTTATAATGAATGTAAACTATGAATTTTTATTTTTATTTTATGATCAATATTACATATAAATTTCATATTACTGAAATCAAACACATCCATATTTTGTTATTTATGTGATTACCTGTAACTTTTTTATATTGATGGATGTATTGATTTATTGTTTTTCTAAAGGTTTGTGATGAAGATATTTTAGTTGTATTTATATATTGGATTACTTCCATAATTTAATATTAAGTATTGGATGTCCTTAGAAAAATTTAACTTTATTTAAATTTTTTAATTACATTCATCTTTTAGTAATAGTACACAGGTTAGTATATGGACAACATTTCAAGTAGTATTATTCTCTTTTCTTCAGGTGTTTCTGGCCTGACCAGTGACAGATAATAGCATGGGAATCAAACACATACCCTTTAATTCTTGAATATTGAATTGTAAGGTAATGCTCTAACCAACTTGACAAAGGTAACAGTAGAAATTTCATATACTTATCTATGAGGTTCCTCCCAATTTCTCCACTTTTTTCTAAGGCCAAAGTTGATTAGTGATATTTATATATTGTGTATAGTCACCCTAGGTTGACTTATGGTGTTATTCACCATTGTCATGTGAGTAGTTTCTTTGAAATTTCTTCTTTGTACTTTCTCCTCTCTATCCAAGATTTTTGTATTTTTTTCAATTAACATATGTTTATTGGTATAAGCATGGTCTGCTATCTTAGACATATCTGTTTTCTCTCTTCTAATCATCAGTTGGGATGACTGATCTCACAAATATACATTATTTCACATTCACATGGTATTTTATACATGCAGTTTTTGGTTTTCAGAATTTCAAGTTTAGGCTTGTAACTGTTAAAATTCCTCATAGTGTGGTATGGCTCTGGAAAACTTCTGTGATGTTATACTGATTGCATATTATCTTTAATTTGATTGCTATTTTTGGTATGTATAGAGATACATTATAGTACCAATAATTTTTTTTCTTTTGATTATTTTTTTATTGTCTATTTAAGGCTTTCTTGATCGATAATCATTTCTCTTTTCCAATCACTGGTTTCTGAATAAACTTCTTTTACCTGTTCCATAGTGATAGTATAACTTAATGTTTTGTGTTTCTGGTATGATTGGATATATATGATAGTGTGTGAATTTTCTGTAGAGTGTATTTTTGATTTTGCTTTGTGGAGTTTTGTTACAAGAACATTTAAAAATGCCAATTTTTCTTCTTGTTCTGACTCTATTGTAAATTTAATTGAAGGGAATATGTTGATGTGTTTTCAGAAAGTTAGTAGTAATTCTTCACTATATGGCCATACAACAAATGTATCATCAATGTAACAAAGCCTAATTTTAGGTGAATATAGAAAAATTTGTATGGCTCTGGTTTCAAGTACTTCCATGTAAACATTCTCAACTAAGGGTAACAATGTTGAGCACATAGCCATCCTTTAGTTTTGTTTGAAGAATTCTGCATTGTATTGAAAGTATGTTGTTGTTATGAAGAATGTTAATAGTTTCATTATAGAATTGTTCTGATTGGTAAACTATTATCATTATTTAATATTTTTCTTACAATAGACAATACTTCTTCACATGGCACAATTGTGAATAAACTTTCCACATCAAAGCTTACTAGTATGTCAGTTCTTTCAATTTTTATGTTTTTTATTAATTTTACAGTGTTCAGAATCACTGACAAAGGACTGGGGTTTGTTTGCCAAAAAATTAAGAACTTTTTAATCTTGACATATTTTGGCAAGATGAATTTCTAGAACTAACAAGATGTCTTAATGGAATATGATTCTTATGGATTTTAGATAGACCATAAAAATTAGGAATTTTGTTGAAATATGATGTTAGTTTACTTTTTCTAAATAACTGAAGTACTTGTGATGCTTTCAGATTAACACTTGTAACTTTATTTCTGTACTTGATATTGGATTTTTTGCCACTTTTCTGTATTAGTCTGCTGTGAGGAGTTCTTGTATTTTGTCATCATAATCAGTTGTATCCATTATAACAGTTGCATTGCCATTATAAGTAGGAGAATGGTTACAGATTTATCTACTTTGAGAGATTTAATTGCTTTTGTTGCCTCTCAAGTGTTCTTTTTATTCTTCAGCATAATTCTGTTGCCTCTTCTAAAGGCAATTTTTAAATGACTTCCTCAGTGGCTGTCATTATATCCAATAAAGAGATATTAGATGGTGTAATAACAAAGTTTTAATTCTTTTTTAAAATAGAAATTTCAGCATCTGTTAGATGTTTTGAACTAAGATTTTTAATAGATGAAACTGGTATAAGGCTTAGTACCTTATGATTTTTGATATGCTATTTGGCTTTTTTTAATTTTTTCGTGTAATATAGAATATGATTTTCTTACAGCTTGAAAAACTCTTATGAAGCCTTAGTCCAATATATAAACACGATGTTGATTTATTGTTTTTAATGTTTGGTTTTGTTTTCACATATTTGTTCTAGGCAGTGGAACTGATTACAATCCTAGGCATACCCCCTACGTAAACGTTTTAGACGTTTCATTTATGTTTAGTGTTTGTTATTGAGCTTATAAAAGTTATGAATTCTCTAAAATACTATATTAAAGTTCTAAGTGCAAATAAATATGAGAAACAAATTGCTTAGACATCCACAATTTTAATTTATTTTTTAATTTTAATGTTATTGATTTATATATTTGTATAGAGAAGAGGTGAGTTATAAATAAAGCATTACTTATAAACGTAATAAAAAATTTAATAAAGTAATGTTGATAAAAAATGATGGATATTTATGCCTTTTATTCCTTATTTTATAATTATATTAAAAACATTTGCACCAAAAGTTTTAATAAAGTATTTAGAGCAATCATACCTTTAAATAGACTTATAAACAAAACGATAATTAAATTAAACATGTTACAGCTTTCAAATGCCTTTAAAGAGACGTATAAACAAAACGATAATTAAATTAAACATGTTACAACTTTTAAATGGGGCATATGTTTTGAAATATGAGTACAATATGAGTATTTCCATTTCAACTCCGAACAAAAAGAAGCTTAAAAACTACTCTAAAGATGAATTTTGAGATAATTGTTGTTAGCCGAGAAGTCAGCGCATCTGCCTTGCAAGCAAGCAGTTGGTTGCAGATGGTTGTTGCGGGTTCGCTTCCCGCCCGATGCTATGACATATGGGGGGAAAAATATAAATTTTGAGATAATTATACAAACTCATTTGTTAATCATAAATGTCTACATGTAAAGCATGCCTTGTCCATTTTTTTTTGTTTATTTAATATTTTGTAATGCTGTCTTTTAATTTCTTCTAAGATGACTTTCTTTCAAAATACTTCCATACCACGTCCAGTTGTAGGCTTCCAAGGTATTCTATTCTCTGCTGTATCTTCCCAGGGAAGAACAAACACTGTATCTTTTCTAGAATATGTATAAAATAATTCTTATAATATAAACAAAGTATATATTTTCTACAAAACCATGCTCAATGTCTTGCTTTGTTTATTCATTTTAGATGTCCAATTGAACTAAGATGTGATTTTACAGCAGTGAATTTTATAATATCACAACAAACAAATTAAAGAATATATTAACTGGTTTTTACAAACTTTTCGTTGTATTTTACAAAACATTCTTAAATAAAACCTTTCTAATGTATTCTTAACGTTGTACAATAAATAAAATAAAATAACAGCTCTAGATAAGCGAATTTAGTTATATTGGTTGTTTTTTATGATGAAATCCTCTATGTTTTAACTTGTTACAAGTAGAAACACATTGAAGTCTGGATTGAACTCATCATCTAAGTTCCACTTTTTTTATATAAAATTACCATGTTATTTAAACTGGTTTATATTCTAAATTAATAACTATTCAAGTTATAAAAATTGATGAGGATTTTTTCCCATTACTGAGTGATAAAGAACTTGAGTTTTTGAAAATTAATTTTAAAATCAGTCTTTATATGTTGCATTCAAAGCATTAAGCACATTTTGTAAATTGTCTTTTAAATTGGCAAAAATACTACAGCTATCAGCATATGATAAAGCCAGAATCCAAGATGAAATTCTTGTTTTTCTTTTAATTGATTCCAATTAAAAATTCCATTACCAATCTGTATCACAATAATTATCCATATATGCACACATATATTATCTAAAAATAAAAGAAAATTTAAAACTAGGAATGAGTCAACCCATCTATTACTACAACAAGACTAGATATAGTCATACAAATAACTTAGCATTATTAAACCATAAACAGAGTCAGGATTCATTGATATAAGTTCTAAATTATTTGCAACAAAAAAACTTTTAATGCATTACATTTTCCAATATTAGCAGGCATGGCATCAAAATTTAAATGATTATAAGTAACATATAGCTTTCTCAATCCAGTGGAATGCTGGAAATGTCTTTAATTTGTTTTTTATATCTTAATAACTTCAAGTTTTGATAATGAACTTATAGAATTACGTACTTCTATTATTTGATTTTGACTGAGAATAAGATGTTTTAAACCAGCTAACATTAAAATAGAATCAGAAACATGAGAAACAATCATTGTCAGAGAAATCCAGATCAACAAGATTGATAAGCATATAAAGTTGATTAGGTATATTGTTACATGTCTGCTGAATATTCCTTATATGAAGAGTTTGTAATGTAGCCAAAGATGGTAACTGTCAATTGAAAATGTAGAAGATTAGCAATTAAAACTAATGATTGGTGATTTATTAGACATCTCATTTGAGGTGGCAGTGTTTCTAACTTATTATTGCTTAAGTCAGAATAAAATAAATCAAATAAATTAATGAATAACTGATTAGGAATAGAATCAATGGTATTGTGACATAGATTGAGCACCAAAACATTAATCACATTTTCTAATTTAGTGGGGTCTTTGCTGAAATTATTATGACTCAAATCCACTACATAGAAATCTTCCAAACTAAAAATATCCTCAGTTTATTATGACATGCATTCAGAGTGCATAAACAAGGCAGAGAAGAGTTGTCACCATGGTGACTGGTTGAATTATTTTACAGCAAACATAAATTTTTCAGCCTGATGAGATTTTGTAACTCATCAGGCAGATCATCTAAGTTAGATTTGATTCAGATGTAACCATTGCAGACTAACCATCTCTGAGACTGTCTTGAAAAATATCCTGGAAATTACTGCAATTGAAGTCAATTCCTCACACAAATGGTAGCATGAATAAAGCCATTTTTTAAAAAAAAACATGTCTACCTTTTCTTTATAAATATATGAACATTTATATGTTTAAAATTCCAAAAAAAGTAAAAATAATGCCTGAAGATGAACAGATCATCAATAATTCAAAAGATATGATGAACCAATGATCCAATCATTCATATCTGTAACACACTTTAGGATGAATAAATCATAACATTCAACACTTGCTGAAATTTGAATACATAAATTATAAGTAATACATCAATAATATCAGGTATAATCAAGCGTATAAAATACAAGTATTGAAAACATACTTGATTGCATAACATTTATATAATAGGCTTCATATATATATGTGTGTGTGTGTGTTTATTTAATAGCTATTGTTTAATTATGGGAATATTAACATTATTAGAATTTACATCTTAAATGATAATTGAAACTATGAGCTCATTTTATACAGTGTTTATAAAGCTCTATTAATTTTATTAATGTTTCACTTTTTGGGTATCAAGAATTGATTTATTTTTCATATAACATTGTACAAATTAATTAAAATGAACATTTTTTTGTCTGATTTGTGTATTAAGATTGATACCCAGAAAATTTGATTTGTAAATTATTTTTATGATATGCACATTTGAGTTCATTATATATTCTAACCTTGACTCTCATGCATCTCCACTTCCAGATAATATATGATATAAAATAAAATGGGTTCTAGCTCAGTTAATAATTAATAAATAAAATATTCAGCATTGAAATTAAAATGTTTCACTAGCTCAAATTTAAAATACGAATAAGGTTCAATTTATAAAAATAAATTAAATAAATATTTAATATTTTCATGAGACTTGAAGTGAAAATACAGGTGACAAGATAGATTACATTGAGCCAATATCCCACAGAATACTACCTCAATGGCATAAGAACACTATCCCCCCTTATTACTATTTCAAATAACAAACTCATAGTATTCTTACGACTTTAATACCTTCTACTCACTAAAATTAAACTAATAATTAAGTCTTAATCTTCTAATTGTAATAATCTAGCTCAATAAAATAATCTCAGGTTCATAAAGTTTATTCTAAGTTAATAAAAATACGGTAGTAAAATATGATAAGGGATTTTATGTCATAGTCTACTACACTGAAACTAATAATAATAAATAACAGTAATAATTTTCTTCATTGTTTAACTAATTCTGTATATATCTTTTCTTTTACTATAATTTTATTATCATAATAAAATAAACAATATAATATGATCTTATATCTTCATGTAATGATATAATAAATACGTGGTAGCATTTTGATAATCTGATAAACAAAATATGTGTGGCAACTGATAGCATATAATTTAATATAATATTGTGATAACTGATTTATGACTAATAAAATAACGTAAAACTATGATTATTTAATTAAATGAATACCAATAAAATATTTAAATTCTTAAATAATTCTCTATTAATCTTTTTGTGCAAAATTATATATTTGTTTCGATTATTATGCATATATCGTGATTTCATGCAGCGATGTGGAGAAATAAATAACTCGGACACAAAACTTTTGAAATAACAAAATTTAACAAAGTTTATTACTAACAACAAATAAATAAACAATTTATTTACACTATTTACAGTGGATATCCTTAACTTTTTTACATTACAGTTTGATCTACCGGGTTATAAAAAAATAATAATTTATATTTCAATTATATCTTTATTTAGATTTAGGACAAAGTTAAAAAAAAATGTTACTATTTGGTTTCTCATTATGGTTAACTTATTACAAATATATTTATCTACTTTATTAGCAACAGCATTTTATCCTTAATATTATTAAACTATCTTATTTTAAAAAATTCATACTTAGAAAACATTCTATAGAAAACAAAATTTTATAATGAGTATGGATTTCTCAAAATATTAAAAAAAATTTCATCTTGCAAAGTCAAAGATGTTACACAAAATATTATCCAAAAATTCAGTACTAGATTTTAATATTTATCACACAATGTTTATTAATCATAATATATTCTTCTTTAAGCCTTACTTTAGTATGATATAAGTGTAATCATCAATATATTTCTGTTAATCAATAAACAAAAAATATACTATGCATATTGTTTACATAATTTACTTTGTACTATTGTATTTTAAAATATGCAATACTTATTTTCTCTTAAAAAATAATAATACTAAAGCATTTAAAATTATTATCACTTTAAAGAAAATATCTTTGTTTAGATACTTTATTTTAAAAAAGTTTAGATTTCATTTCCGAAATAAAATTCAAAATATATTCTATGATTCTTTTCTTTCCTTAGGATACTCTGGATCTCCAATTTTAAGTTATAACGTCCTATTCCTTCTAAGCAAATAAACCAATCTTATACAAAACGATAGCATAACCTAAGTTCTAAATTATTTATCATTTCTCTTAAACATATCTTACTGAATGATGCAGTTACATAAAATAAAGATAGTGAAAACAGATGCATAGGATTAAGGAAGAAAGCTAGAGTATTACTCTTAACGTATCTCAAAATCATGGCACAGTGTGAAGAGGTATGACATTTACCTGCCTAATGTCCTCTAGTACAGGGACGATGTTAAAACTATTTCTTCAGCTTTATTAGAACATCAAGTATTTAAAGAAATATAAACACTGTCCAAATAAAATGTGTATCAGTCATAGGGCTTTGTTAACTATGCTGATATTCACATAAAGACTAAATATTATTTCCATTCCTTATAACATCCTATTTCTTAAAACATCATCTTGGTTTCCTGTTCACTAAGTACTTCCAAGCCACTATCTCAACATTATTTCTCAAGATTTTCCACATCTTACATCGATAAATAACTATCTGCATTTACAAAACAATAAATAAAATTCATTAATAGTTAAACAATCTAGCTGTTCCACAAGAAAAGTCTGCTTACTTCATTATTCTATATGTCTAATCATATACAATCTACTTAGACAATATTTGAATATCCAATAACATGAAAATTTTAAAAGAATCACATAATTATTTGTTATGTTGGATTATATCACTAATAAAAAAACAAAAAAATCATCGTATGCATATTTTCAAATCAATCCTATCTCATAATGTTTTTTAAAATGTTGTATGAAATGCGGTACATATAAGTAAAAAACTTTTACACTTCATTCTTCCAATTTATGGATGATCTAAAGAAAACAAAAAATATACATTATAAATTATCAATAGTTATTATTATTACCAATAACCTTTATCTAGTCATCGTGTTCAGTAGGCTTCCTTTATCCACTTGAGCATTGCAGATATAAAAAAAAAATTCACACCCATACACTTTATATTAAAATATTTTTAGCTAAATTATTAGATTGTTATATTATAAAATTTTAATATTAATAAATTAATGTTTTTATGTTTTCCTAATCTTATAAAAAAAAAATTAGATTTAAACTAGGTTAACAAAATAAAAGGAATCAAAACTATAATTACATATTTTCTTGACGATAGTTTCTGATAAGTCCAAAATGTTTATTATTATCTCTAGAGTTTTTTAAAAATGTTCTCCTCCAAGCACGTTAAAGTTTAAAATAAAAATAATTATTAATCCATTTAGTAAAATTTATAGAAAATAATCCTTGGTTTTAGTATTTAGGATGATAATTATTAAATCATAATATTAATTAATCCCGTGAAGCTTCTTAATCTTCTCTACCAATATTCTCTGCATATATGATGCATCAATCCATCTAATTTAACTTTAAAAATATTCGATAAACTTTTAAGTACTATTTGTATTTCCATGGATCCATCTTTTATTCAACTATGTGTTCACTTTTTTATATATGTTTCCTTCTTGATACATTTAAACTTTCGTTTGGTATTTTTTATAAATCTCTTTTAAAAATAAAAAAAAACTTCAAGTACTTTTAAACAAATCTTTTCTAAATACATTTTAAATAATTCTAAGATCGGATATTTTAATATCAAAAATGCTTCTGTCACATATTCTCCTGGGTTCTTTCTTTAATTCTTGAAAATATTTTTTAAAAAATGTTACCTTCAGAAAGGGTATAACATTTTACTCCTTTGAATATCATATTATATAAAATAATTCATGAAATATAATTGTTTTATTACTATTGAAAAAAAAAATCTTGGATAAGCTTATAAATAATACGTTTCAATACATTTTTTTTTAGACTCCGTATAATGTCCGAGCTGTGGTTTTTTTATGTACCAGAACAGTTCTTTGGTGAAATATTAATAAAGCTGTATCAATAAATATTTCAAATATTTTTTCAGCATTACAACTTATATCCATTTTATTTCGTAGTATATCCATCCTTTATTGCGAAGTTTAGGTTAAACTTTTAGATAAAATACGACTGGCAAGTAACTTTTAAAAATTAGAAAATCATTTTCACAAAGTTCCCAAATATATTATTTTTTAAACTTTCTTTTGCAAAACACTTTAAAATTATCAATTAGTTTTTGCAAAATAAACGATAAGAAAGCACCAAAAAAAAAAAAATTGACTAAAATAAAATTTTTAAAAATACTATCTTTTTGATAGTTATAATTTACCTTTCTCCGGTTTCAATACATTATTAATCTCCCCCTATACCCCCATGCAATTCATATTTATAGTCTGTAAGAATACCTATTCCTATTGGTTAATTCTTACTTTAACTTGAGAACAAATTTACATATTTTTAGTTTATAGTAGAATTGAATTTCAAAATTAGAAATTATGATGTAATAAAATTTAAAAAATATTATTTAAAATTCCACTTTTACTTCAATTATTATTTTATTAAAACTATTTAAACATTTAAAATAACTTTCAAAATAATTTTAATAACTTATTCCATTTCTTAATATTCAATTTATCTATTTTTATTTAAATAAAATATTTAATTTTTTATATTATGAATGTATTCATCATTATTACATCATTTAAGCATTTGGGAATAACTATGTAATATTTTAATATTCACTTCTATGATAATAATCATTATATCCAACTCTATAACACACAAACTTTGTTATTAAATTCTAACAAGCGTGTGTGTGAAAGTATACATTAAAAGTCACATGATTAATAACTTTGACAGACGATTTTTAATCTATTTCTCTGCCCAGATTTATAAAATTGATACACTTATTATATTATATAAAATAATTATAAAAAATTTGGAAGAATAATTTAGAAAATATAGAATTAAATACAATTTTCACCATCATAAAGTTTATTTTAAAAATATACTATATTAATTTTGATTATTAAATATGATTACAAATTTAAATGTAGCATTTATTAAATTATACATTTTAAACTATTAAAATCGAATTTTTAAATACACTTTTAATATTTATAGCTGTGTTATTTAATATGGCCAGCTTTTACAACCATATGAAACAATTTTTAAAGCTTTACATAACTATTTTTAAATGATTTTATATACTACGTATTCTCTTTAGCTTCAAATTGTACTTTAAAGATATAATTGACTTAATATAATTAATGTATTAAAAGAACATATTATAAAATTTAAAATTTTTAGTAATTGACTGTTATAAACTATTACTGACCTATAGAAAAGGGCACAATATATATATATATATATATATATATATATAATAGACTCAAATACAAATAATATATCCAAGATATATGTCTCAAAACAAGAAACTTACTAATTTTTTTTTAAAATTCAAAACAATTTATTTATGATACAAGTCATTCTATGAACCCTCTCACTGTCTGCAATTTCACTATAAAAATAGAGGCTTTATGCCCAAAATTGCTTTATCCTATAGTAAAAGTTCATATTGTTAATGCTACTCTGGGAGGTTTTTTTAGAACTACTATTAAAAACATCAAGTCTATAACAAAACCATATATCTGGTGAATATCATCACATTTTCCATTAATTACAACTTCTGGTTTTTCTATTTATAAGGTGGTCTTTGTTCTAATATAGTATATTGATAATCATTTCTCTTCTATATTAGAACTAAAATGTACATTGCAAACTTAATCCAATCCTAAACCTCTCTCTCCCTATATCACTGCTTGCTTCACTTTCATATACAGATCATTTCTTATTTATTGATCATGATATGGAGCTTGCATATCTGCTGGATATCAAATTCTCAGTTGGTATCTCATTCAGAGATTTGGAAGGAATATATATATATATATATATATAGAAATCTATGGTCAATGTTGTCAATTTCCAGATTTGGAAGGAATATATATATATATATATATATAGAAATCTATGGTCAATGTTGTCAATTTCCAAGATCTTAACCAGATTCCAAAATATGTGTATTCCTCAGTTATGGTTGAAAATTTTGTTTAACTTATTACTAAGTACAATTCCTATCAAAACTTTCATTATTGATCAATTTAAATTGAATCTGTATCCCATATGTATTGTGAAATAATTATCCAGTAGATATGAAACACATATTTGAAACCTCTCCATACTTTTAATTCTTATGGCTCTTTATATTTCACAAGTATATAATTACTCATAAACAACTACTTGAAAAAAATATTAAAGTTTTTTATCACTATAGTGCCACTGTAATTGTTTATACTCATTCACTGCTGTATAATTTTTTCAAGAAAAATTACAATGTTCTTAAAAAATAATAAAGAATGGTACAATACATACTTATATGATCTCAAATTTTTATCTAGAAATAATGTAAGCAAAAATTGGAGAATATTTTTTTTCTGAGTTGTACATTAGATTTAACTCACTATGTTATCAGAAACTTAAAAAAGTTTATTTTTCGGTGCAGTTATATATAATTCATAGGCATATTTTCCATAAAATTGAATCATTTTTTATTTTTTCTCATGCACCTATTGTAATGTTTATGCTTTCATAAATTATGCATTATATGCCATGTAAATTATTTTATTTCCTATATTACTTGTATATAATTTACTGTTAATAAAGTATATTTTGTAAAAAAAATATTTAAAGAATTGTAATCAAATCACACATAATGTGAATCACTCTGATCAATGAACAAAGAAAGCCAACAATCATTTTGTCACTGTACATTATTTTATTTTGCTACAGGGATTTCATCAATTGATTCTAAAAATTAACTATTCCCATTGGCCTTACATTCACATG
Source organism: Epiperipatus broadwayi (assembly GCA_028023455.1). NCBI lineage: Eukaryota > Metazoa > Onychophora > Udeonychophora > Euonychophora > Peripatidae > Epiperipatus > Epiperipatus broadwayi. The sequence goes on from JAQFVV010000107.1 coordinate 1,474,878, forward strand.
ATGGCTTTTAATATTTAAATTAGAAATTAATCACATATATATATATACATACACACACTTTTACTCTGGTTAGTAATCAGCTTTTATGTGAAGATTCACCGTTGGATTCATAATCAATATGTAATTCCTATTTTGATTTACAGGCAATTTATATGCTAACACAAATCAACTGTTAAAATAAAGTCAGATCTTTTTAAAAATTATCTTTCATTTTTTCTAAGATGGCAATCAAAAAATAGTGGTCATTTTGATTGATGACTTAAAAGGAAAGTGACTTTACTAAAGCTACAGCTTCCAAAAATAAAATAGTGATATTCATGCTAAAATATATATAGTACAGTTTATTTATTATACAGTATGCAATATTGTTTTGACTATAAAATTAAAATATGATTAATGAACTTTATTTAATTTTTATTCAGTGAACTCACAAAATATTTACTGCTTTCATTTAAGACATATCCAAAATAAAGACTTTCATTTTTAATGGTTACAAAGTAAAAAAAAGCTCAGTTTAATTCAGAATAATAAGTAATATACTGTGACCATGTACATCAACAAAGAGTATTAATCAGTTTTATGGATTAAAACTCTTGTAACGTTACTTTCCCTGCAGAAAAATATAATGGGATCATAATAGTCATCCTAATTGCAAATTATTTTGAGAAAAAATGATTTCTTACAATGTGCAGCTAATAAACAACTTTATATGACTAAATGTTTCTAAACATAAGTTGGAAATATAGTTTACATTTATAATTTTAAATTAATACTCTTATAATTTGTTTATGAATTATCCAAGTTAATGTAAGCATTTATTGTAAACATAGGTCAGCAAAAAACATGTAATCATCTATATCCCTTGTTAAAAACTACAACAATCAAGCATTGGTGGTCAAGAGGTCAGCACAGCTGCCTTACAAGCAGTTGTCCCAGGTTAGCAGATATGCTATGACACATGGAAAAAAATTACAACAATCAATTATATATAATATATATTTACTTATATTTTACTTAATTTCACTGCATTTATTTAAAATAAAAAATATATGTGATTAAAAATAAAATTGCATTGCAAAAACAGTTCAAAGATTTATTGATTAAAATTACAAAAATAAAAAGTTTTAATTAATGAACAATGCATGAAAAATACATTTTAAAAAATATATTGTGTGCCACAGTAATAATCTAAGAACCATATGACTTGTTTACTATTCAGAAATTTTTGACAACAAAAGATACAATGTCCTTAAAACAAGAATAAAGAGTGGTTTAATATATATAAAACACTTACTTAGAAGTGGTATGAGAAAGAATGGTAGAATAATACTTTTCTTAGTTGTACATTATTTTAGAATGAGATGAAGCATATAAATTACACATTCACCTACATAAAACTGAATCATTTTTATCTGCCTTCAAACATTAATTATAATGATTATGTTTTCGTAAGTTATGAATTATGCATCATGTACATTATTTTTGTTTCTCCTGTACATATGTTAATACTTGTGTATAATTTGCTATTAATAAAGTTTATTTTATATAAAAAAGCTCATGTTGTGTTAATTTTTTTAAAATATGTGTTGTGATTGTGGATTTTTTTATTCATGCTTTATTTTAATTCAATGAATTGTGATTCAGGACACAACATTTTGTGGCTATGTAAAAAACAAAATGGTAGTATATGTTAGTATTTTTTTAAAATACTATACTAAGTAAAATGTTTACTCATTACCATTTTTTCCAATTTAAGCGTTATTTGTTAGTTGAGTTTTATATTTTAAATTTAAAATAAAATATTTTTTAACCTTTAGGAACTCATTATAATTGCTTATTTTTTATGTGAGATCTTACTTTACAAGGTATGTTGGGGAATTAATAATTATTATTATCTGGGATAAAGATGTATTATGCCAGGGACTGTAACACATGAAGCTAGTTGTTATTATATATAAGTGATTATTATATGTAATTATTAAAATGGGAAATGCATGAATCTAATCAAAAAAATAAAATCCTTCAAAAAATAGATATTTAAATATTCATATTACAACAAATTTATATTATGTTGGAACTGAATTCCTTGAAATATTTTTAATTTAAATATTAAAAGTCATTATATGAAAGTATAAGGGAATTGATGTTAATTTCCAGAGTTATTTGATGATAACCCAGTTTGGATTGAAATATTGTATAGTGACAAAATGGTTACTGGTTATTTATTTATTTACAAGATTTATGTGGTTTAATTAACAGTTTGATTCATATGCATATGTCCATTAAAAATATTATATTACAATGCTTAACCTACCAGTGGAGAAGTTTATTATAATAAATAAGAAAATCTAAAAATATGTTGACAGCCTAAACTTGATTGGCTACTATCTTAAGTAAAGAGCTTTATAACTGAATAATTATAAATGGGAAAACTCTACACAATAAATATTTCCAGTCTTATATATATAAATATTGTAATTCTAAAGCAGTATGTAATTTTCTTATACTAAATATTTCCTATATATAATAATTAGAGATTTGAACTCAGGATTTTTCAGTCTATTCACCCTCCATTTCATGTCAAGTAACTGAACATACATGTAAAAGGGTTACATGATCCCCAATATATGTATTTCATGCAGAACTAGCACTCATCAGTTGGGCCACATCATAATCTTTCACACATATATACAGTCAGTGCAGGCTTACTTTATAAGATAGCAATTCCTCAAACTTTAATTGAGAGGCTTCAATCTTCTCATCTAACTATTTAACTATTCATTTCATTGAAGAAGCTAATGATGGAACCATCAAAGCCATTAGTGAATTTGATGTAAAAACTTGAGTTTAATATGAAAGAGGACTCACCTTTATTTCATTATATCCAAAAGAATGGTTATTATAAGTTAAAGGAAAACACTTGCTTAACCTCAGTAAAATTTTCAATTAGTAATTGATGGTTTTCTAGCAACATCAAAAGACAAGGTTATCTCTGTTTACATGAATGTAATATCTAAATTTCCATTCTTTATCAATTTAAAAATTCATAGAAATATATAATTAAACACATACATATCTTTTGGAAAAAAATAATTATTATTTTCAGGTTATCAAGGAAGATGCCAGTCTTTTAAATTTTCATACTTATAAAATAGCTTTCTGGGTTTAAATACTTATAAAAATTTGGATTTAAAGTAAAAGAGGATCCCATTTTCTTCATACACCCAAACAATAGACTATTATAAGTTAATGGGGAAAACTTATTTAGCTTCAGGAGGATTGTCAATTAGTAATTGATGGCTTTCTGGCAGCATCAAAAAGTAAATATAATCATTTAATTTCCATTCTTTATTAATTTAAAAATCCATGAAAAAATGTAACCGTATATTATTATTTTTTGTTTACTGTATATCTTTACAAAACTTACTAATAACTGATTTTAATAATTGTTTAAAAACAATAAAAGATGAATGTCTATGTCTCATATGCACAACAGACTTGCACCAAAATCATCTCATTAGCAAATTTCCATGATGTACAAAGAAAGACTTATGCCAACATCACAAAAACTAACCTGGAAATCTTAACTGTAAAACCTAATTCAGGATTCAAAAAATCCACTCTTAATGATTTGAAAAACTTAGAATTATCAAAGCAAGATAGAGATAAATATCAAATCCTCACTCCCTTTACATAAATGACTGAAATGCCAAATAACATCATAAGAAATTCAACAACACTATTCCCAGGGAACTTTACACCACATTCCTCTGATTTTTTCCTGAGAATTCTATTATCCTATCTTCTACAGATAACTCTTGTTCCTTGTATCACTTCTCAAGGGCTTTATTGTATGAAGTGCTTAGCTTCCACAATTTATGGGGTTCCATGCTCCATCTGTCCAATCACTCTAATCCTAGATACTTGGTGATCAAATTTTATTATTCAGGCCAAAAAAACTGATTTAAAGAAAAGATTATGATATTGGGGAGTTTCACTTTGATTGTTGTCAATGAATGCCACCAAAATCAGAAAAAAACCCTTATTTGAGTTACAGCACATAAGATTTCCCAAAATTAATAGAACCTTTTGGTGGAAAGTGATTTTGTTCCAGTCAATCTATCTCTAGGATATTCCAATTTCCATATGTAGCAACAATACTGAATTTAAAGTAAAACTAAATAATACATAGAATCCACCAATATCTCAAACCAGATGACTCACTAAGAGGGTACACTCTATATTAACATAAGATGTATATCAATGCTTCTCTTGCAGTAAGTGGGAGAATTTTGCCATCAATTGCACCATAGTCTAGGATCTGCAGTACAATCAAGTAGAGACTTTCATGGAAAACAATACTCATCTATAAACATAAATTAATCACCCCCACAGATGATGATATGCAACCCATAGACCTCACTATAGACTCAAACAGCTGCACCCTCAGAAAGCCTACTAGCCACAATTATTAACTACCAATCACAATACTGACCAGACACCAAAACTCAGGAATGAAGGTCACACTGAAATCAATTTAATTGCCACAATTAAAAACCAAAAGTCAAGTACTTCAAGTGCTATCATCATATTATCAATAAAACTTCCCCAGAAATCATGGATACCTTGGCACCAAGCTCCATGGCTATTAAAAGTTTCATCTCAGACAGCCCAGTAAAAAAAATCCTAGGCATCCTCAAAAATTCTGCAAATCCAAAAACAGTCAACTCAGAACATATACTAACATATGGCTCAACTGATGAGTCAACCTGCATTAATCACAGCACTGAATGTGACCCCCTCAGTCACCAAATAACAATCCAACCTTGGACCCAGATTAACTAATGTTTCATCCAAAAAGTGAATATTTATTGCCTACATCCCACAATGTTCACATTCAATCACCAAATAGAAAACATTGCAAACATCCAAATCATAACACACAAACAATGTATAAAAGCAAATCATTCAGAGCAATACTCTGCAAACATTTTATGCTTCTTCATGGATCTAGTCAATCCAACATACAAGTACAATCACATACCTACATTCTTCTCAAATATTTTTTTGTTTGCTACACCATTTCATGTAGCATGGTAATAATGGAGCACCACTGGATTTACTATCAACAGACTTCTCACTTCCCAGATGAGTGAATAACAATGGCAGTTGTCTTGCCAGACCCACTTTCACAGCTCCATACCATCAAGCAGTTTCTAACCTGATTCAAGAACTTTAATCATTTCAATGTTTCCATATAAACAAGCAAATTTTGTACTTCATGTAATGATACCAGTCCTCACAACCACATCTAACCTATAAAATTCTGTATTGCTCTTACATTCATGCATTAATATAAGCTCAACATTTGTAAACATTTGGTCAATGTAATAACTATACCTACAATAATTTGCATTATATATATATATATATATATATATATATTTTATTATATATATATATATATATATATATATATTAAATAAAACATAGTCATAACCTTATTTGTTAAGTAAAGTGTCTTATATAGTCAATCTGTAACTCTGTTTATGTATATATTTCAATTGCAATTCTAGTCTGACTATATCATTTGTATCCTACTGATGTAACATTGTTTTTGTTCAAAAAACTTTGCTTTGAAGCATAATAATAATAATGATGATGATGATAATAATAATAATAATAATAATAATAATAATAATAATAATAATAATAATAATAATAATAATAATAATAATAATAATCTATCACATACATAGAGAACCCAAAAATTGTGTTCACCTACACCCTCATGAAATATATGGTATGAATTAATCAAGGAGCTAAAACTCTGGGTATGTCTACATATATTCCTACTACAAAACTAAATAAAAATTTCATCTATTTATTACTTTTAAATAATTGATATGTTTTGGATTTTTGATATTCTGAATCAATTTTTTTTAGTACTAATAATGATTTTTTATTCAACAGTCCAAGTATATTAAAATGCATATTTTTTTTTTTATATATGCATTTTTGTTAATTTTGACTAATAAAATCTATTTACTTTTATCTGAACAGATTTTTTTTTTTAAAAAAAGCTAATTAATTTATTGCTCTTAACAATTAGATTTTAAATAAAGCAGTGAAAAGTATGTAATCTTTTTATATAAAATTTACTGTACTACTTATTAAAGGATTTTACGTAAATATGAAATTAAAAAAATTATATTTATTTTAAAGATAAAGTTAATAAATATTATTTTTAGTCATAAATGTGATAGCGCGTCTTTTGACTTTTCAGAGGTCTTACTGATAATTTAGTCAAAAAATATTTGGAGGTAAAACATTTATTTAAACTGTGAGTTTAAAATGATTCGACAAAAAAAAAACAAAAAACAAGTGTAAGTAAATTTAGTAATGACATTTACATCAATCAAAGTATATATGTGTTTCATTTATTTCTAGGATATATAACATTAGTGGGCAGTTTTTCAAATTGTTACTAAGGATATCCATTTGCCTACGAAAAATCCAATAAAATTAACAAATTTATAAAAAGAAATATGCTTGTTTAATTATTTATAAATAAATTAACAAATACTAAAAATAATTATGATTTATTTTAAAATTATTTTAAAATAATGATAAAAAAAAACATTTAATCAATGCATGTTATACTAATATAATAGATGTAATCTAACTGAAGATGGTTTACGTTCTTTCAAACGAAGCCATCAATCATAGATTGATTATAACAAATTGAATCCAATATACTAACAAATAAAACAACATTGTCAGATGAGAAAACAAGTCAAAATATTGCAATTATCTAAAAAATATATAAATACAAGTATATTGTCTATACTGAACTTAATGTAATTCAAAAGGGATTTGAACTCAGATTTTTAAGTTTCCTAAAGCTATCCATTCCACCTTTTACAACTGATACACATGACCACATACATGTATATTGGAGATATTTATCTTTTTCACATTTATGTGGTTATGTGCATCAGTTGTGTAAGATGGGGTGGCTAGTTAGAAGGAGTTTGAAAGTCTGAGTTCAATGCTTTCTAAATTAATTATAATAATAATATATTACAGATCATTGTGTACATTTGAATAAACCATTTATAGTGATTAATGATATTCAAAGCCCTTAAGATAAAATCATGGAGGATGAAAAAAGCAGTATAAATTCAATGTGTAGAAAACTCATATAGTATGACTTTTTTTTTACAATAAAACTTTTTAATATATAGGGTATATGAGCACAGACTTTCACATGACCCCACATCATCTCATAACACTGATACACCCGAACACACATATGTTGAAAAGATAAACAATCACCAATATACATATTTCATGCTAAAACAGCAATCATCAGTTGGTCCAGATTACCATCTCTACACATATATGCTATGAGTGCTCAGATATATATTAAGATAGCTAATCCTCATACTTTAATGGACAGGCTTCAATATACTCCCCACTCCAACTCTTCAACTATCCATTCAATTGAAAATCTGATGATGGAATGCTCAAAGGCCACCCTGAGGCTGAGATTCTTGTCACACCCATGTTGACCTATGGTCAATCTGACCCCTTATATACAGGACATAATCCATTTTAATACATATACAAGTGATGGGCAGACATCTCTACTATGTAATAACTGAAACACACAGGTTTATTATATACCTGTGTTTATATATGTAATATATAGGGTATATGAGTACAGACTTTGGTGTGGAAAGTGATGGGTTGTGTGAAAGTCTGTGCTCATATACCCTATATATTACATATATAAACACAGGTATATAATAAGCCTGTGTGTTTCAGTTATTAAATAAAACTTTTTGTAATATGTCTATTTATCATAGTTAACTGGTAGATATATATTAAATATACAGTCTTGGCAGTCTTGAATTAGTGTGAGGTAGTTATGCCTTTTTTGACAAAGCTTTATGTTCTTGACTGATATCTTATAACTATAATATTTATGACTTAGATGGATGTAACTCATAGCACATACATAATAACTTAAAGATGAGACAATATTTAAATGATCTGTGCATGGAAAAAATGCTCCTCCAGATTTAAAAAACTTTTATTTTTTTAAAAAAAGTAAAGAATAAAAGAATACCCATCAACTTTAAAATACTGTGGGATGACAATGTAAATGAAAATTTAAAGCTTACTTGAAATTTCTCATTCTTTATGCAGTTTAAACTCCAAGTGATGATGTGTCTAGTGAAAATCCTAATTACTGAATCATGAGCACTTAAAGCAGGATTCTCTGAATTGAACTTTAAAAATATATTTTTGCACTTTCAGAAGTTTAATTTACTTGGAAATGCATTTATAACATATCATTAGCATAATTTTTAGCCATTATCACACTAAGATAGGTTTTACAAATTTAATATGCCTTGTCTAATCCATAGCCTTTCAAACATTCTTATTTCATCCATCCATTTCACATGTATTTCTTTCTACATCTTTTAGAGTCTCATAGAAGATAGTTTTGTTCAACTATTATCATTTCTTATAGCAACATCTCTGGTCATTTGAGTTTTTTTAATTTTTTTTTGTTATAATGTTAATGATACTTATTTGTCCTCATTTAAGCATTTCACTTTCAATTCTTTATTGTTATTACAGCATATATTTCTTTATACTTTATGTGGTTCAAAATCTCTCAATTTCTTTTCTATTAAGTACTCATGTTTCAGATTCATAAATAAAAACTGGTGAAACATATATGTTAAAAATAATTTTTATTTAAATATGTAGGCATATTTACATTTAATATTAAATTATTTCTATCAAAAGCACTCATTTCATTTCAATGATTAATTTTATAAATTACATTACTATTTGCATTAATAATATGGCCAAAATATTTATAGTTGTTAACTTCTTTTAATGCATTTACTGTCAATCACTGTTTTCTTCTGAGAAAATTAATTGAACATCACTTTAGTCTTACTTTGCCTTACTTTCTTAGTTTCACATGATAACCTTGCTACATTTCTGAAACTCTGAAGCATTCTTTGCAAAATAATCCATTAAAGTCTATATATAATTGTGTGCCAATAAATTACATTGATTCCAATAATTATATGAATAGAATCTGTATTCATGATTTACAATGTTTGAGTACTTTATTATTTTTTGCAATTAAAATGATAGTTCACTGTTGACATAATTGCAATCAGTTGTTATCAAATCTATTTTATATTGCTGTTACTCAATATAACATGGTTTAGTACTGTGGTAAAGACTCAGACTATGAAACCTAGGATATACAGATTTATTCCAGTTCTGGCATTTTCACCCTCAAACTTTTATGAACTCTTGAAGGTTATCCAATTATTTTATTTAATAAAGATAATTCAAAATAAATGCATACAAAATGTAAATAAGTAAAGCTTGTTTTAATATTTTAACAGCGTGATATGCTAACCATGCTTTCGATTAATAGTTGAACATCTATCATTATGAAAATGACTACTAGTTTAGATGAAAGCATGCTTAGCATACCATGCTGTTAAAGTATTAAACCAAGTTTTTCTTTATATACATTTTGTATGTATTTATTTTGAATTCCATTTTTCTGTGAGGTTTTTTTAAAAGAGCAATAAAGATAAGAAAAAAGTATAAATTCTTTGTTATTAGAGAAGATGAATTCAGTACAGATTTAAATGTGAGAATCTATAATCAATACATGAAAAAACTTACATTTAGCTATGCTACTTCAATTTGTATAATGGCAATCATTATTTATAATGTTTTAAGGTTAATTTTTATCTAACCGGTCTTTCTATCTACAAAAAATTATCCTGTCTGGAGCAATTAAAAAGTAGGCTAGGCATAAGATATTGGTAATCAAAATTTTGTGAATCATTTTTTTTGTCCCAAAATTTTTTTCTACTTATTTGTTTTTATTGTTTTATTGCTTTATATATAAATTAGTTAATTTTAATAAATATAATTATGCTAACTTTGAATTTTATTTTAAATATAATAAAATCTTAGCCAACCAAAGAAATATACGTTTAAGCTTTCTTGGTTTATTGTCATATATAGCTGCATATCAAACAAAGATTACTGGTGTATTATTTAATGCTAAGATATTATGTAGTTATTGAAGTTGAATTTAAAAACTATCTACTGATTTATTAACATACCTCCAAAGTAATTAGTTTAATTTTAAACAAAACTAAGTTCTGTATAAATATAATACTAATTTCATTAGAAAAAAGGATTTAAATAAATATTGACATGCCCTTAAAAACTATTTACAGTTTGTAAATATATTTGTACTAAAAAATACAAAGTAAAACAAAAAATATCTGGATTTTTTATTATTATTAAAAAGTTAACTTCATGATAACAAAGGTCTTGATAACATAAATAAAAAAAATCTGAATTTAAAATCCATGCTATTTGGAAAAAATATCGGTTGAAAATTAGGATTTATAATTTCTCAACCAATGATCTTTAAAAATGGAGATGAGAATGAAGAATTTTCTTATAATTTAAGGAAGAGAAAATTCTGATGAAGGCATAATTTGTGATCACACTAAAATTTCTAACTATTATTTTATTTTTAATAAACTGCTTTATTTGATTCCCAGAATGTAATCAAACTTACAAAAAATGGTAAGGCTCACAATGAATATCAGGAGAATAGACCTGACCAATGCTTCTTTTAGATATTTGGTAGATCTAATCAATGGCTTTAAACTATATGCATAGAATTTTCTGTCAAATAATCATAAATAATCATCTTTTATCTAAGAAAATATTATATTGATATGTATATAAAAACATTTTAAAAACATTTAAATATTATTTAGTAATCCAATTTAAACAAATAACTGGTTATATAAAAGTCTCATTAAATACATAACTAAAAGAGTGCCATGCTTTTTTTTTTTTGAGGGGTAGGTATAATATATTAGTGTTTACAAAGATAAATCATAGCGATTCTCCATGAGTTTTATATTCTTGGTTGGATTTTTTATAATTTATAAAACTTTATTCTTTTTTTTTTATAAAAATTTTGTCAATAAAAAACTGATAGAGGGTATTTAGCATGGTAATAGAAATGGTGAATTTAAGAGTAAAAGTTTTTGTTGAAGCCCGATATATCATTCTGGTGTTTCAATAACACATGACTTCCAGAAACTAATCACTTGCTTATTATTTTTTAATTTTTTTAAATTCTGAAATAATAACTGGATTTGGTTTTTATATAATAAAAATTAAGACAATAAAAAAATCTTAAGAATATCACTGTTAACAGCAACGATTAACTGTTTGTAAGGCAAAATTTTTTTAATAATTGAGCACTTTTGTAATTTGATTTTTATCTTAATAATGTAAGGAGCTTCATTATTTTATGATATAATTTGAGATATAATACATTTTATTGAGAGAGTAACAAATAATGATCAACAATCACGAACAATGATACTTATTATTTGACATAGCATCTTATTGTCTAGCTATTCTAATCTCCTTTAGAGAAAATATTTTAACGTGCAAACATCTTTCTCTTGTGAACCTTTTTCCTTACATTTTAGTTAAAACTTTTGAAACCATTCTCTCTTCTTCTTTGTTTGTTCAGATATCTTATTTTTAAATTTTTATTTTTAGAATACCATAAAAAACATTTGTATATGGTCCTTCCAAGTCATTTATTTATCTATTTTACTTTTGCTATGTTCAATATATATATATAAAACTTGGCCTTTTCTATTTTTTATTATTATTAATACAAACATTTTTATTTTGTAAAGATAAATATGTAAATACCACTTAAGATTTGGATATTTTTAACGATTAAACGCTTCTTTTAAAACTGTTTAGTGCAAATTTGAAAAATATATACTAAAATTAGTTTTAACTAATAATTTCTAACACAATAAAGAGAGTTCAGCATTCATTTATGTATTCAACGAAAAGTTATTGATGTGAATAAATATTTGTTAAAAAAGTAGATCTCTTATACATTAGCGTATTATATCGCTATGAATTTATAGATAGTATTTAAAAATATTATTAAACACACAAGCACATACATATATCTACATATACAACAGGTTTATTTATATAGGTGTACATTTAAATTATCATTGGTCTATAAATGTTGTCTATTTCTTTGAGCTTTTATCCACTTCAGTAAATACCAATATTCTCTTTCAACATTCCGCCCATTAATGATAAATGAATTGATCTGCTTCGATCAATGAGCAGGAGACCAGCTTCTTCTCGTTTTTCACCAATGTTGAGATACTTTTCGCCTTGTTGTATTTAGTTCAAGGATCTTTTATTCAGAACTATTAAAAAAATCTCCTGCTGAAGAATATTGGCAAAAATATCGTTTAATGATTAATTACCTTTAGAATGATGAAGTTAGATTTGTATTTAACAATTTTTATTTAATTAAATAATACAAGATTATTACCAATTAAAAACCGATTTTTTTTCTAATTAAATGCATATTTGATGTGTAATGAATATGTGTGTGTATTAAAGTATGTATGCAATACATGACAAGCGCATGCTGTCATGACAAGCGCATGCTGTATAGTTAAACCAATAAATGAGTTAGATTTTTTAAATTTGAATATCTTTCAAATACTACAAATGCATGTCATTACTCTCCTAGACGGTATAGCTTATAATAATAATAATTTAAAAATAATATAATCAATAGAGCACGAACACATTCAGATTTTTATTATTAAAGAATAAGCAGTCCATATATTAATCTTTTATTAATTAATTTAGTAAAAACATAGAAACAGAAGACAGATTACTCACTGCAACCATAGACCCATATCTTCATTTATTATTCTTGAAAGAGAGAATGAGAAAAGAGAAAATATTGAAGAACAAATGAGAGAAAAAGAGAGAGAGGAGGAGGAAAGAGAGGGGAAAAAGTTTAAACAAATGTTTAATTTATTTATAAATTTTTAAACAATGTGTATTGACTTTTTCTTATTATATTCAAATATTGTAATAATCTGTTTGATTTTTTTTTCTATTATTCCATTCCAATTTTTATTTTCATACTGAACATATATATTCTTAGTCCATGATTGATTCACTTGTTTATAGTCTTAGTATTTTTACTAAACATTAGAAACATTATTATTTTTACATTATCATTTTTTAAATATTTTTTAAAAATTACCTATGAGTTTATAGGTGTATATATTGTCGATTTCTTTTCAATTAATTTTTTTTATTATTTAAAAGAATTCTTAGAAGTCATTCTGAATGAGAATCATTTATATAATCACCATAAATTGTCATCAATTTGAAGACAACTAGTAATAATTATAAACATATATAATAATAGCTATTTGCAAGAAATTTCATAACATGTCAAATTTGTTTTTTGCAATTTTTGAGTTAGAATTTTTACACAAATTTAAAGTGTGAGCATTTTTACTTTGTAAGAAATTCTTTACACACACACACACATACACACACACATATCATATATATATATTGTAACGATATATAAATATGTCGTTACATTAATTTAAAATAAAAACTTAAAAGTTCGCAAATAAAAGTAAAAAACTAAACGCTAAAATTAAAAGGTTTGTTAAACGTATATACATTCGCACAGATGCCAAACTTTAAAAATATTTTTTTTTAAAAAACAAATAAATAAGTATTTGAACGTACTTTTTTATAAAAAAAAAAAAGTACAAGATTTAAAAATAAAAACAGGTATTAATTAATTCCTGTAATCTGTAAATGAAAATGATTGTTTATTAATTATCCAAAAGCTGTCTAATTAAAAAGTCAGAGAGTAAATTAGATGAGAGAATAAAGAGATTTTAGCTTGACCAATGGAAGCACTAAGCCTTGGCTCGGACCCTAACGAAAGTGATGGATTAATGACGTTTTGTTGATTGAATCCATGTGGATTAATATAAAAAGGGAAATACAGTTTTTTCTGACAGTTCCAGCGTTGTGTGTTTGAGAGTTGTGGTAGGACGCACATACCACACTCTCTATTTAAAAAAGAAAAAGGAAAAGACTATGATACCTTGAACCAGCTATTGCCATCTCCAGAACATTATCTTCCAATGGAGGCATCACGGTAATTAAAAGCAGAAACCTGGACTCTTCTACCATAAGCTATATGAAATGAACAATTGTTAAAATCAATTAAGAACTTTCGTCAAGTTTTACAAATTGATAAACAAGCCAACTTAAATGTTAAAACGGACTCTTATCTGACTTTTGTAAGTTTTTAAATCAAATTAATAATGTTTAATTTTATATGTTTTCCGATTGATAAAAATCATTTCCATTTTTTTTTCTCTTATTGTATAAATTATTTGTTGTTTAAATTTTAAATGAGGGAATTTAAGGTTGGGTATAGATGTTGCATAGATTCATTAGTGGTTGATAATGTTGTGGTTTTCACATTCGATTAGAATATATGTCAACGATATCACTGCAAGCATCTTACGATGAATGCTAATGGGATTTGTATATTCCCTATGCAAGTGATGTTTATCGATGACTTTGTATTTTGATCGTTTGTGTTTAATTTGAAATGTTTTTGACCGTGGAATCTGTGCAGCTAATCTGTACTCAACATTTTAAAACAAATTTTATAAAATGCATTTGTGCGAACGTATCTAAATGTTAAATTTAAGTCAGGCGTGAATGGCTATATAGTTTTGTAAAGTTATATTAAGGGAAGGTAATCTTAGGTTATTCGTTTCGTGGTTGAATTGGCTCAATGGATTGGATATATTGGTGTAATTAGTAGATGTAGTATGAGGTCTGCTATGGGCAGGATTGCATATATATGCCACACACCTTCTGTTTGCCTATGGATGGGTGTGTAAGTCGGCAGAAGACCGCAGTCCATTCCTATGGAGTTTTTTGTTTATTGTTCTACTTGCCAACAGATGTGACATTCCTGTTGGTGGAGAGTCAATGTCTTCTCTAATTCTACTTACTGTTCAGATGTCCATTCCTGACAGTATAGTATTTTGTGTTGTCATATCATGCTACATTGAATACATGAATGTATCTGATGGATTGGCGCCAGTTGATTGCGAAATTTGTTGCCTAAGGTTAAATCAGGGAAGAATATTTTCTTTTCAAATGCAGATCTATGTAGTCTATTCATACTTGACTATCTAAATAAAATATTAAACTCATCGAAACTTAGTTAAATGTAAAATCAAAAGATTAATAGAAAAATCTAAAATGTTGAATTTATTCCTCAAAATTTAAATGTTATTTTATATGTGCGTAAATAAATATTTTTATGTGTTAATTTCTGGCAGTGGCTTTTATTTATTGATATTTAAGATATAAATTAAGATATAGATTTTTATCTCTGCGTCTCTGCTGAGCTAGTGACTTGGGCTAACGATCGGAATATTTAAATAAAGTGGAATCTTAACAGCACGTATCTGCCTACTCTATAAATTTTTCTACGTTTAAATGCCTAGATGGCGCCCCGTAGAGCAGATATGTTTTTGCAGTTAGATTCAATCTTCACTGTCATTTTGATCGTTATAATTGGCATCCCAAGTGTGGCCTTACCTCAGAGATTGACCCTGAGAAGGGGATTTGATGATGATGAAATTTCCGATCTTTAATAAACACGAGTCCCCTGAGAATTTTAAAAGTGAATCATGCCCGTAAATTTTTTTCTGAAATTGTATAAATATATTTGTTGTATTGACGTGGAGTTGCAGTTTGAAATTTTGTCTTAAAGGTACTGCCAGGAAGAAAAATTGCACATATGTAAAGAGAAATTCGAGGAATAAAAACTAATAAATAAAATGTAATAATAAATCTAAATCATATTTTTTTTTTTTTTAAAAAAAAGTCTTGTATAAATTAAAATCTAATCATTCAACTTGCCTAAGTAATAGTTAAAGGTAGGAGAAATGAAACTTGGAAGGGAGGGGGCAGAAATTTAGCTGGTAATAGGGAATCAACAGTCAATTTTATTTTTTAATCATTATATTTGTGTGTAATTACTGTTTTGTCTTGTAAAAAAAGTTTTGTCCTTTTGAAATTTTCATATATAATCAATTTGTGTAACGTAATTACTAACACTAAGTAAATTCTTTTTTTTTTTTTAATGTTTTTGTTTTTTGAGGAAGTTTACTGATATGTAACGATATATAAATATGTCGTTACATTAATTTAAAATAAAAACTTAAAAGTTCGCAAATAAAAGTAAAAAACTAAATGCTAAAATTAAAAGGTTTGTTAAACGTATATACATTCACACAGATGCCAAACTTTAAAAATATTTTTTTTTAAAAAACAAATAAATAAGTATTTGAACGTACTTTTTTATAAAAAAAAAAGTACAAGATTTAAAAATAAAAACAGGTATTAATTCCTGTAATCTGTAAATGGAAATGATTGTTTATTAATTATCCAAAAGCTGTCTAATTAAAAAGTCAGAGAGTAAATTAGATAAGAGAATAAAGAGATTTTAGCTTGACCAATGGAAGCACTAAGCCTTGGCTCAGACCCTAACGAAAGTGATGGATTAGTGACGTTTTGTTGATTGAATCCATGTGGATTAATATAAAAAGGGAAATACAGTTTTTTCTGACAGTTCCAGTGTTGTGTGTTTGAGAGTTGTGGTAGGACGCACATACCACACTCTCTATTTAAAAAAGAAAAAGGAAAAGACTGTGATACCTTGAACCAGCTATTGCCATCTCCAGAACATTATCTTCCAATGGAGGCATCGCGGGAATTAAAAGAAGAAACCTGGACTCTTCTACCATAAGCTATATGAAATGAACAATTGTTAAAATCAATTAAGAACTTTCATCAAGTTTTACAAATTGATAAACAAGCCAACTTAAATGTTAAAACGGACTCTTATCTGACTTTTGTAAGTTTTTAAATCAAATTAATAATGTTTAATTTTATATGTTTTCCGATTGATAAAAATCATTTCCATTTTTTTTTCTCTTATTGTATAAATTATTTGTTGTTTAAATTTTAAATGAGGGAATTTAAGGTTGGGTATAGACGTTGCATAGATTCGTTAGCGGTTGATAATGTTGTGGTTTTCACATTCGATTAGAATATATGTCAACGATATCACTGCAAGCATCTTACGATGAATGCTAATGGGATTTGTATATTCCCTATGCAAGTGACGTTTATCGATGACTTTGTATTTTGATTGGTTGTGTTTAATTTGGAATGTTTTTGGCCATGGAATCTGTGCAGCTGATCTGTACTCAACATTTTAAAACAAATTTTATAAAATGCATTTGTGCGAACGTATCTAAATGTTAAATTTAAGTCGGGCGTGAATGGCTATATAGTTTTGTAAAGTTATATTAAGGGAAGGTAATCTTAGGTTATTCGTTTCGTGGTTGAATTGGCTCAATGAATTGGATATATTGGTGTAATTAGTAGATGTAGTATGAGGTCTGCTATGGGCAGGATTGCATATATACACCACACACCTTCTGTTTGCCTATGGATGGGTTTGTAAGTCGGCAGAAGACCGCAGTCCATTCCTATGGAGTTTTTTGTTTATTGTTCTACTTTCCAACAGATGTGACATTCCTGTTGGTGGAGAGTCAATGTCTTCTCTAATTCTACTTACTGTTCAGATGTCCATTCCTGACAGTATAGTATTTTGTGTTGTCGTATCATGCTACATTGAATACATGAATGTATCAGATGGATTGGCACCCGTTGATTGCGAAATTTGTTGCCTAAGGTTAAATCAGGGAAGAATATTTTCTTTTCAAATGCAGATCTATGTAGTCTATTCATACTTGACTATCTAAATAAAATATTAAACTCATTGAAACTTAGTTAAATGTAAAATCAAAAGATTAATAGAAAAATCTAAAATGTTGAATTTATTCCTCAAAATTTAAATGTTATTTTATATGTGCATAAATAAATATTTTTATGTGTTAATTTCTGGCAGTGGCTTTTATTTATTGATATTTAAGATATAAATTAAGATATAGATTTTTATCTCTGCATCTCCGCTGAGCTAGTGACTTGGGCTAACGATCGGAATATTTAAATAAAGTGGAATCTTAACAGCACGTATCTGCCTACTCTATAAATTTTTCTAGGCTCAAAGGCCTAGATGGCACCCTGGTAGTTGCAGATATCGTTTTGCGGTTAGATTCGATCTTCACTTTCATTTCGATCGTTATAATATATATATGATGTTTCGGTACAATAACCAGTAATTTATTTTATTGTTGACCACGAGGTGTTCCACATGGTTGTGAGATCATTCTCAGAGATGTGAGGATGCTAGTAAATATAGCATTCAAAGGTTAAAGAAAAAAATATATAATGTACTAGTAATATGAATATTCAAATGTATAAATTATTAATTGTCATTTTAAAAAATGTAGTAGGTTTGTAAAAAATATTTAAATTTATGTGAAACCAGAAAATTATGTTAAGACTTTGTTTTGTCAAAGAATGTATGGAACATATTGCAAAACAACTAATTAAAAAATAGATTTTAAATAGTTAAATTAAAAACAAGTTTAACCAGTTTCATAAGAGATTCACAGGCAATAATTTTGCAAGTTCATTGGATTAAATAACAAAAGTATTTTTAAACCCTTATAATTAAAATAAAATCAAGTCATAAACCTATTAAAGGTGTAAAACACAAGATTAAAAAGCCTATGAAAAACAAGGTCAGGTGTTCAAAACAAGAAGTAAAACTTATGTAAAGTCATTTTTTTTAAAGTGGTCAATTTGAATTCTCACTTTGTTCAAGCGATATCAGATCTTCATTATACTACTGAATAAAACAGAGGAAAAACTTTAAATTGCTGAAAATCTATTTTAGACATCTGAAACTTGATATGCTATTTTAGAACAAATTGCTAGTTAAAATGAAGAAACAATACTTACTTTATATTTTAAAACTGAAGATTGTTAAAAAAATATTGTTTACTTATGGATTGCTTAATACTTGCCATCAAGAAAACAAACCATGGCTATATAACTTGCTTTGTAAATTAAAAAAAAAAACTATTTAGATTTAAATAGTTTATATTAAAAACAAAGAAGCTCTATTTTATATTATGAATTGTTTAAAACAGGAATGAAAATTTAAAAAAAGTTAGTTGCATTTTAATGCAGCTGAAGTTAAAAAACAAATTAGCTTCATATTGTAGTTATTACATTGTAAGTTATGTTAATATTTTAAGAAAAAAAAAACATTTCTTTAATATACATGTTAACCCAATATTTTTGTAAAAATAATCAGTAAAAACATAATTGAAAATGTAATATTTATTTTAAATATGAAATGTCTACACTGATACACAAAAGGTAAAGTATCAATGTGTTAAATAATGAAGGTAATAATTATAAGTAATTTTAAATTAAGGACTATTTAAATCATGATTGAGTTCATTTATATATAATATAACTTTTTTTATTGCTGTGAATTGGCTTATAATATATATACAGTTATTTGTTTGCTGTAAAATAGTTAAATATTTTTGTATCTACATGTATAAATTTATTTTAGATTTTGTTCTTTTGAATTAAGAATTGATTTAAAAGAGTCTATCTCTGTAATTAAATTGAAGTTATGTTAAATATGGATTTGGACTTGAAGGTGCCATTCTTTATATTTATTGTTGTAGGAAAGATATAATATTTATAATTATCTCATATTCTAGTAAACTTATGAGTTGCATATTTATAAGATCGGTCATACATTGAATTATATTTAAAGTTGATTAAAAATCAGGGATTTGCTGTACAACAAATGTACTCAATCATAAAACTGTATTGAACCCCTTGAGTTTGAAGCACCTCTGAGGGCCCCTGTTCATAAATTTAGAGTATCAACTGAGTTTGTGTGCAATTGGTAAATTGTACACTTATGAGTCTCAGACCATTTGATCCACCATTTTATTATGTTTTAAATACTATTTTGATATAAAACCAGTACTACTATGATCTGCTTAAACATGTATTTAATCACTCATTGCTTTGTTGGTTATTGATAAAAATCTTTATATTTATATATAATGTATTATCAGAGTTCATTCTTGTATGATTTATTATAGTAGTATACTGATGCCTCAACTTGATCACACTTCCATCAACTGGATAATGCATATTATAAAAATGGATGCAGTGGCACTGTAAACATCGAAAGTTCCACCAATAAAAAATAGACAAAAACTTTTTAAATTTAAAAAAATATTTCTTATATAGAAAGTAGTTTACATGTATCATAGAGCTCAATGGCTTCTCTGATCTTACAATGTTGGAGGATTTATATTCATAGCATGTGAAAGTCTTAGTTTAATAAACACTTACACACACACATATATATATATATATATGAATATTGTAACCTAAATAAAGAGGAGATAACCACAATCGATTGGTCCTTCCAGGTGTCTGATAGCCAACAAGCTGGGCAAACCAAAATTCTAATCTAAAAGAATGTGATATAAAAGGAAAGAATAACGTATAGACCAAAATCTTATATAATAGCTAATCTCAGTGGGTTTATACAATAAACACTATATGCTGCAATATGAAGATATTAAGGGGTATGCATTTATAAGAAAATATAATTAAAATACAAAGCAATATTATCAATAACTTAACTCTAGCATAAATAACAAACTCTTAATATTGTGAGTATATTCCATTGTGGTTACATTTAAAATCTTTCTCTTTTAGATATCTACTATAACTACAATTCTTATTATTCATTGATCTCATTGCCATGATCAGATAAAAGCATTATGTGTAGTTTAATAAAATTGAAAAATGTTCTTTTAAATCTTTGCTACATAAGATTCCTTTTTTTTAAAAAAAATAATTTCTTCATTAACAAGATGAATTTAAATAATATAGTTCGTGAAACAAATCAGGATATCTCAGAGTAATATGATCTTATTTCAACATAAAATAAATTCTTTTTAACTCTTCAGATTTGTTCTACATTGAATGATACCCTAGAAAACAAAATAAGACATACATTTCCCCCTAAATTAATGTTTCATATCATAATTATGATAATAATAATACTATTAATTTAAATAAAAGAAAACACATCTCAATTTGAAATGTTAAATAATAATCTAGGATGACATTCAGATATTAATAATGGGTAAGGGATTTTATGGCTATTCTACATACCTTAGAATAAACTTCCTTAAACATCTTCTAAATTTGAATTAAGTTAAAAAATGTAACTTCATCATAGAATAATAAATACGATTCAATATGAAAAATAGTTTTGTAATAAATAAACTTGGTGATCTTTAAATAAACAGATGAAATTAGCTGAAGTGATCCAAAATGATAAAGCAAATTATAGCTTTTTATTAAGCAAATATATCTTTCTTAGGTTTGATTATAATATTCAAATATATTTCAATAAAGTGACTCTTTTACAAAATGCACTTAAAATAGTTTAATAATATCTTATATAATTATTTAGATTTCTGATTAATATGTGAAATAATTTCTGATTGATAAGTGAACAAATAACTATAAGAAATTTCTTAAATAACAGAAACAGATATTTATTTACATAAAACAAATACAAAATTACAAATATTAAATCTATTCTGAGTCCACATAGCCAAATACTTTTACAAGTCATGTTATAAAAAAAATAAATTTAATAATCCAGCAGATTAAAATAAACTTTCTAATGCTTAATTATCAAAAAGTTTTCACTTACCAATGCATTCATATACTGACAATAACCTTTTATAAGTAGTGTCCTTTTTTATGAATATTTAACATACTTAAAACAAAAGTTTACCAATCCAGTGATGAAGGAGTGACAAGAAAGATGTATATTGTCTATTTATGCATAAAATGTCACTTTATAAATTTTTAAAATCATAATTAGTAAAACTCAAAAAAAGGATTTACACATCAACAATAATCATTCATATCTAGGTCAACCAAGAATGCTATAAGAGTTATAGTAGAATTCCTCAATACTTTGATAAAAATAATTAAAATGTCAGATAAAAACATGGTAAATATTATACAAGCTTTGCAACATCATTAACAACAAACTAAATCCATCTACAAATAACTGAATAAGGCAAAGTAAAAAGTATGATGGGATAACTCATAAAATTCACCTACTTTTGAAGGTTAATGAGAAAAGGACCAATGATTTAGTCACTAGTCAGGAAAAATAACAATGCTCACCAGGGACAAAACATTATATAGGGATTTTCTTAAAATAGAAAGTCTAAGCTTTTATCTCCAATATATGCATATGTGTATACTAGTAAAACAATAAATATAAGAGAGGGACTAATGCTATTTCTCTAAATATACTGGCATAAATAAGCATTCCTAAACTAGAGAAAGACCAAGCTACTACCTCTGAACTAAAATGGGTGTGAATGATGATAAATAATACTATCTAATGCCAAATATGGCTTGAATAAAATTAGGAAATAAATAAGCATGAAATAATAGAAATACACATCTACTTATTCACAGACAAAATAGACCTTTATAAATAAATGATTCATATACAAAAGAGAACACATACTATTTTAAAATATGGAAATATAATAGATCTATTCTGATAATTTTAATTCAAATATTTTAAAAATATAATAAAATAATATGCCGCTGAAATAAAACATACTATGCAAAAATCATAATACAAGTAAAATTCAATTTTTTTACCATTTAAAATAAACAATAAAATAAAGTCCTTCTGTTTTCTTTTCTTTTTTCTAATCATTTCCATTAAACTGGAACATGAATAGAAATGTTTAGTAACAAAATCTTGTGGACAGCAAACATATCATAAAATGCAATATAATTACCAATATCAAAATCTAGAGTATAATTATGAAATATGGAAAGCACATTGTGAATATCCTTAGTCAAAATTTCAGATAATTATGCTAGAAAATAATATAATACATGTATGGTCATTCAGTAATAAAATAAACATCCATGTGTTTTATGATATATATTTATTAAGTTGCAGCAAATATTACTTAACATGTACGATTGATGTCACTCTAATTCTGTCATTTTTAATGCTAAGATAGACATTATATACTCATTAGATAGGTTTTTAAAAGTTCTGTAAGATGCTGCCCTCTCTTGAATTATTTTACAAGTAAAAAATCAATAAAACTTCCGGTAAAGTTAACAAAGAAGAAAGCTTTACAGTGATTGGCTCTTAGCCTTCAAGGACATTCTGATTGGCTGTCAAGGACAAAGAAACCACCCAATCAAAGAAAAACGCTAAGATTTTGATTTAGAATAAGATAAACAAATGTTTTAGACCATTATAAAAGTATTTTTTGAGAAATTATGAATTATTTTGGTAAAATAATGATAAAAATAAAATTATTTAAAAACAATATTTAAGATTTTAGTAAAAATATTTAAGATTTTAGCAAAAAAATATTTACTTTTCCATAACGTAAAATTGAAAAAAAAAATTTACGTCAGCAACTCTTTTTAATTCATTACTAAGTTTAGCTTTTAATTTGCTGCTACTGAATATTTCTACAATAAACAAATAGAAATTTATTTTTGAAAGAACTTTTGTTCACTTTCATAACCTGACAAATTATTAATATACTTTTTACAAAAGAATCTAAAGGGAATATGATATTAAAAGGTGAATATATTTTGACAATTGACTTTGTCTTTAGTTTGTGAATTGGACAATTAAAAGTTTTGATTTTAACTCACTCAGCCAATAATATAACTAGCAGTTAAAAGGTTAATATTTAAATGAAGGTTTCCAAATTAATAAATATTTTGCAAGAGAACAATTCTTTAAATTACATTTATTCAAAATTATAAAAATATTCAGCAGGAGAAAGATATTTATTTCAAATACTACATTCATAACAATAGCAGTCTCCATAGCAACACTTGAAGAGAGAAAAGAGCAAACTGGATTTAAATATTATTACATGCTTTTATAAAATAATTAAAATACAAAAAAGTTATTTAAATTCATTTAAATATAATGCCATTTTACAGGTATATTTTATATTTTGTTTTCATGAAATGAATCATTTTCAATTCTTTATCATATTTATTAAATAATTTGAATATAAGTTGATTATTTTATTATCCTGAATTATGGATTTATTTTCTTCAAAAGAAGAAAATAAAAATAGTCATAATAAATAAATTTTGTATGAGGTTTTCAGTTAACAATATATTGTCTTTTATTAAAATAGTACAAATAAATTGTTCACTAAATAAAATATTATTACTATAAAATTAAACATTATCTTTTATAGATTTCAAATAAATTCCATTAAATGTCTGATAAAACATACTCATCATAGCAAAATAGTCTTTATCCTGTGAATTAAAATTTCTTTATTAGAAGTAAAAAATTCTGAATATTATTTGATATGAAATAAATGTTTTAAGTAAAATATCAGGAAATTATTATCATTTTTCATGTCATTATTGCTGCTAAGAATTTTAAATATATTGTGGCAAATTTAAATGTAAAGCAGACATTCAAATATGTCTTGAAATTGAGAATGGCTCTTGTGTCACTATAATGGTAACAACAATAATATCTTGATGTCTTCTAGTGTAATAAATTTGAAAGATAACATTTTAAACATTGTAATAAGTAAATTATATTACCCATAAAAATGGCTGGAAATAAAGATTTTAATTTCTTTGAGTTAAAATTTGGAAATTTGTGTCCAGATACATTAAAATTACCCTAACATACTTAAAGTGAAAAATAATAAAGTTTTAATAGTGATATTAGTGATTAAGCCAATGCACATGCACTTTAAAGATAAATTATAAATGAATACTCTCACTTTTTTCAACACAAGATATAGTATTTTAAAAAAGATGGAATAAATCTATCCATCCTTTCAACCCAAACATTTATATATGGGCAAATCTTAAGCATATGGAAATGAGAGCATAAAGGTGTTAAGCAATCACTTTAAAATACATTTGTTATGTTTGAATGGATGATGCTTGCAAAATCTTTACAATTTATGACATGTCATTATTTAGTTAAAATTAAACAATATAATGAGATATTATTTTATATAGCACTATGTTTTTATACTGTAATAGCAATATTAGCAATTAAGCCAATGCACATGCAAACTTGTGTCAGGAAAAGTGAGTATTCATTTATAATTTATCTTTAAAGTGCATGTGCATTGGCTTAATCACTAATATCACTATTACAGTATAGAAACATAGTGCTATATAAAATAATATCTCAATAAAGTTTTAAATAAAATAACACTTTTAAGATTTAACTGCTGTTTGAATTACAACTGCTACAAACAATAAAACTAAAATAATTGAAAAAAAAGCCAATAATCATGTCAAATGTCAATTTCAATTATTTATAGTAGTAGTCTGATAAACACTTTACAAGTCTTTCATTAACCTTTTAATCTATAACCTCTTCCTTGATTTGATTAAATCCCTGATCTAATGTAACTAGGAAGGTTACCAACTAAAATGTTAATTAATTATTATTCAATTTTTTAAAATAAATCAACATTGTCTATACAATTAAAAATTAATTTTACAAACACTTCCTGGTACAAATAAAATAATTACTTAAAATTTAAACATCACAATAAAATAAAAGTATTACACAACTGGAATTTATATTGTGTTAAAAATAAAACAAATGTTATAGATAATATTTAATACATTTATTTATCATTGTTTTAATCTAGACAAGTTTCTCAGAATAGATTATTTAAATTATCTTCTAAAACCAGATATTTGACAATATTTTAAAAATAAATAATGCTAAAATTAAATATAATATTTATTCAGTCATTCAACATTTATCTATCTATTACATAAAAATCCTATTTTTAATTATTAGTTTTATTAACCCTTTTGTAAGTAAATAAATTTAAAATATTTAACCATAATATTATTTCAAAATTAAAATGATATTAAACATTATGGATGTAATTTAAGTACCATCAAGTTAAAATATAGGGTTTGAACCTTGTTTCTTACTAATTTAATACCATTAACTTTAAAATGCATTATTTACTCTTCTATACTAACAAATATTTAAGTTTAAAATACTTTAGCATGATAAGTACTCATTTAGGTTTAAAATATTATAATTTAAGATATCAAAAATTATTTTATGGTTATACAATTGATAAAATTACTGATACAATAACTTTTCTAAGCAAAAATTATGGCATTATAATGCACTAATAAAAATATATTGATTACAAAATTAAACTATATAATTATTTTTTTTAGCTATCTTGGAGCTCAAAACCTGACTTGGTATTTAGCTTCTGACAAAACTAAAGGTCACAATACTTATAAGGATTCACACAAAAATTAACAAAACAATGATTATTAAATACATATTTAAATAAACCGTAGTAATATCAGAAAGGTATATATGTATAAGTTGGTTATAGCTATTATTTACTTTTATATATTCATATTTTAAACTATTGGAGAGTTTATTTCAATGTTTTTTGTTTATATATATATATATATATATATATATATATATATATATATATATATATATATATATATATATATATATATATATATATATACACACAAACATTTATATACAGGCACTCTTTATATACCAAGAGCTTAATTGCAAATATAGGGAATTTGAACTCAGACTTTCAAGCACCCTTCAACTATCCACAGTATCTCATACAACTGATACACATCACCCTACACATATAGAAACGATAAATAATCATCAATATACATATTTTGTACTGTTTGCTAATATCTTAATTAATCTCGTTTCTGATAAACATATTATAAAAACAAATTAAAATAAAAACAAAACATGTTTTTTATGCATAAATCTGATGAAATGAAACATGTTTCTTTTGGATATAAATCCGATTAAATGAAATAAAAAAGCAAATAAACTTTCTTTTAACATGTAAAATTATATAAATTAGATTTATTATTTATTTAATTAAAGTTGTAAAAATATAAAAGATCTAATTAATTTTTTTTTGTTAAAAAAAGAAAAAAATGTTCAGATAACACAACTTTATATACAGATATATAATAAGTCTGTATTTTAGTTATTACATAGTAGAGATGTCTGCCCATCCCTTGGATATGTATTAAATGGATTATGTCCTGTACACGAAGGATCGGATTGACTTTAGGTCAACATGGGTGTGACAAGAATCTCAGTCTCAGGTGGCCTTTGAGTGTTCCATCATCAGATTTTTAATTGGATGGATGGTTGAAGATTGGCTATCTTAATATATATCTGAACACTTATTGCATATATGTGTAGAGATGATAATCTGGACCAACTGATGATTGGTGATTTAGCATGAAACATGAATATTGGTGATTATTTATCTTTTCAACATATAGTGGTGAGTGGTAGGTCATGTGAAATGTCTGTGCTCATATGCCCTATATATTATATTATATATTGTCTTTGTATTGTTTTTTACAGTATGAGATAACAATATAATTTTAAATTTCAGTTATATCAACATATTTAAAATAGCTACACTTCAAACTCTGTCCATAATAACACTCCAAATCCATGTAAATGCATATAATACTATTTATCGCATATATTCCCATGACTGACAGAAAGAAATATATGGTACAAAGACCAAATAAATATTTTTTCAAAAACTCACTTTTAAAAATATATTAATAAATTTCTGATCAAATTATTATTCAAAAATCAAAAGTAACTATAGAGCATAATATAAATATAAATTAAATTATTGGAACTTTATATTTAAAAAAAAAACTATATATATAAATATAGTTTCATTTTTTGTAAGAATTGTTTCATTTAAAAAATTCAAAACTAATATTTAACTTAGAATCTAAAAAATTAAAATATATAGGATAATAAATTATATAATTCTAGAACTAAAAATATAGTAAATAAAAAAAGTATAAGTTATAAACAAATAAAAATTTCTTTTATTGATATATATTAGCATTTAGTATAAGATTATCATGCCATTATTATTTTATTTATTCAATATATATATATATTTAAAAACATCATTTATAAATAAAAATTGCATCATTTATAAATGGATATGTAAGTGTGGTAGCATATATATAGGGAAATCAAGATGTATGTTGAAAAAAAGAACTAAAGAGCACTTGTTATTAAAAAGGGTTCAGAAAGTGAAACACAATTGCAAATTAAATAATAATATTTTAGCATCCATTTTTATGACCATAATAAATCACATATTTATGGCTTTGATTTCAATTATAATAATGTAAAAATATTGCAAATTGAAAAAAATAACAACAAAAGGGAAATAAAGGTAACTATGCAAATATAGAAATACAAACAAGACTTAATTAACAGACAGGCAGCAAATGTTAAGATCAAGAATTGTGGGAAGGTTAGCCTTTCAAAGTGTTAGTTGACAAAGGCTACGAGGATAGTCAAAAGTGCTCCTAAGTGGATAAAATTTTTAAAGTTATACTTTACATATATTTAATTACTGTATTTATAAATATTCAATTATAAGATTATGTATATTGATTTGAAAAAATACAGACATTGAATTATAATATATATATTGAAGTGGTAAATCTGTAGTACATATTTAACTTCACAGCCTGATGACCTTACCTTTAAAGTAGGGTTTGAACCAGTTTGTATGTTTATTTGGTCATCTAGGAATGTTAAGCACAGACATACACACATATCACTTCCACCCTGTTTATTCAAAATGGTTATGTATAACCAGTTGAATTATTATTTTAGCTTAAGTATATTTTATTTCCAAGCTTGTAAATTCCTTCACTTAGATAATTGTGTATGTGCGTATATGTATTACAGGTATAAAAATAAATACAATTAATGTAAAGCTAAAGCAATGCCAGAAAATTCTAAAAAGTATTATTACAATTTAAAAATGTCATTCTCATTTCAAGTCAAACCAAAAATCATATTTTAAAGTTATTTGCAATTTTAAAAATATGTTTAAATAATGCTTTCTGGAACGTATTGTTTACATCTTCCAATATTGCCAAATTTCAAGTATAGGAGGAGCAGAAGTTCTAGGAATGCACAAAAGGAGTTCAAATCACTCTTCTCTCTGGTATTTGTGTAGAGAGTGGAAATAAAATGGACTGTGAGTAAAAGGAATTTGCCTCCCTGATCTTAAATCGCCTTTGTTCTGCCTCCCTGCTATGCCATCGCTACTTGAGAACTGTTATGTCTTACTGTAAAAGAATATTGGAAGATGCCTACCATTATTTTATTAATATTGTACCTTGCTAAACTTTGTATACGTTATTATAAGTGGCCACCATAACTTTTAAAGGTAATCCGTTTTGCTGAGGAATGAACTCTTAATTCTCCTCACTTCATTTCTTTCCTAAATCTTAATTGTAATCAGAATGTAATCTTTATTTATTTTATAACTGATTATAACTTAATTATCATTAAATTTGTGATTTTCTCTCTTAAGTTTTTAAACTCGTTCTTTGAAACGCTAAGCACAGAATTATGTACTTTAAATCTATCATTAGCTTTTAAAGTTTCACACTCTAATTATTTTATTTCATGCAGCAAAACTTATTTTAAATATATATCTTATTAAATTAGTTTTAGTATGCTAATGTTTTAATCTAGCGAACTTATATTATTTCAATCATCATTCCGATATTTTTGGAATATTTAAATAGTTAAACGTAAAATTTCTTATTGAACGCTGTTCGCTCAGTTAAATATTTTGAAATTATGCTTAATGGCGGATTGTTTAAAAATCATATCACTATCGATATTTAAATGCAATTTATGTTCTTTTAATAAATTTGATTATTAATATATTTTAATAACTATTTATTACTTATACGTCATTAAGAGTTAAATTAATTATAATATATTGTCGTTTAAAATACTTGGACTTGTTAAATAGGAAATAATATTTTCCCTCTTCTATATTCGACATCCTAAATTTATTAAAGTTATACGTACGATGCTGAATGGGTTATTATTTTATCATGGCATTACACATGATATTATTGCTTTATTTAAGCTTAAATTATTTCATTAGTCATTTAAAACTTAAGCCATATTCACGTTGCTTACTTACGATAGCATTTTAAAGTACTTATATTTTGCTTTATCATATTTATCATCCGAACTCCGGATTTTCTTCACGTAACTCATCTAGGAATGAGGTTTGGTAGAACCGATCTCAGGATAAACATTAGAGTATTAAGGCTATGCATGTGACACGTCGGAGGGCGTACCATGGAATCCTTACCACTCATATTTTCGAATACTGCCTTGTGATAAATACAAGAGGAATCATATATGTGATAAAGTTTTTCAGTCCAAAGACGGACATCTTCTCCATTTTAAACGCTGTCATTATAGTTAGCACTGAGAGTTCTTTTATGGGTAGTTCTCATATTATTTATAAGACATGGCACAGTGATGTTTGTAAACCACTCATTTTATAATTAGTCGAATATTTTAGGTTTGTCACAGTAAAGCTAATTTAGGCTAACCCATTCCTCATTTGTACAGGCCCAAATATGCTCATAAACGATAAATTATTAACTATCATATCAAGAGTAAACCTCTCTTTAGAGATGAATTGGTAAACATCCTTATCATTACTTAAAGTAAAGATCACCACATTGATAACATTAATTTATTATTATACTATAACTCATTAGCATACTAAATCAGTTGCTTATATGCAAAGTGATAACCGCATTAAATCTGTGCTATGTTTTCTAATGTAAATTAAATTGTTTATATTTATTAAATTATTATGTTTTAATAATTACTCATGCGTTGTGTCTTACTGACTCTCACTCATTGAATTCCATTAAATATTTATAATAGTGTTAGTAATATTTAGAAGTTATAACTGATTACTTCAAATAGATATTTATCTCTGGATTGTTCTGTTCTTGCTCATTCTGGATGGATACTATTTTAAAATTCATGTTTCTTTTGCAATGCTAGCTGTGTGCAATTCATTTAAAATTTATAAATTGTCCCTTCACATAAGATATTTGATTGAGCCAAGATTTGATATTATTTATTTACATTAATTACCCTATAGATCTCATGTTTCTCTGCTGTGTCTCTGGGACCAGAATGAATAAAATTTCATGTTATCATCAGAAGTGTTGTTTATAATGTTATAGTTTTAGAGAAGAGCAAATAGGGCAGAATTCATGATTGCTCCTGACCTGTGTATCTTGGGCATGAGTGGATTTAGGGTACTTTTGCTTAGGTTCTAAACTTTGTTAAATGAACATACAATTCTGACTGGTACAATATATATATATATATATATATATATATATGTATATGTATATGTAGAGAGTGTAATATATATATATATATATATATTACACTCTCTACATTACATATTTGTAAATACAAGCTTTTAAAAGCAATGTCATGTTATATATGACTTGCTTTATTGATTATTATAATTTTACCTTTAAGGCTCTGATAATGCTAAGGTTACTAATATATGGTAGATCTGAATTTGGTTCAGTACCATATAGCTATTTAAGTTAGATAGTTGAATTTAAAGACATTTTTATGTCGGAAAATTTCAGATTTTCTTCTCAATAGTTACATATTAAATAAATGTTGGGTTCTGAAATGATATTTTAGATCTAGTAACTGAATATTCTAGCTCCTCACTGAGTTGAGCCATAAGTTTAAAAACAATTGGTTTGGGGATAAGAGTGTTCTAGATAGAGATTTTAAATATTTTTTCTTACCGCACTTATTAAGTAAGAGCTTGTTTGAGCTAAGTGTATACTCTCTATATTATATATTTGTTACATATCATTAACAGGGGTTCTTGTATTGAGTGGGTAGATCTTTTACTATGAACTTATATATAATTTTGAAATATTTATGATAACTATTATCATAAAACAGATATATATATATATATATATATATATATATAATCAAAAAAGTCATATATTTTTGTTCTCTCAGTAACATACATTACTGAAAATGTTTACAGATTGGTATACATAGAAACAACCAGATTTTCTTTTAAAAGTAACTTTTTCCCACTTTTTATTTTTTTCCCTTTTTATTTATTTTTAACTAATTAACATTATGCAGCAATGAAAAAAATATGATGTACTTATAACCATGCAAATATGTCATCTAAACTTCAAAGTCAAAATTTGTAACCTAATAAACAAATAGAACTATTCATATGATGGTAAGTTATTAAATAGATATGTGCCTTGTAAATATAATTTAAGCTGATTTAATGAGTTTCTCCATTGTAGCATGTCAGGCTTGCACCAGCCGATTCATTGAAATTTTGTATTCTTTTTTAAATTGCATAAAAACTAAAAGCATGGCACCAACAGAAATCCTGACATTCATTGCTGCTTGAAAATCTCTTTGAAATGGCATATCTTGAGTTGAAATCGGATAAAATTTTAATTTTTCATTAATATTTTTAGTAATAGGTTTATTTAATTTTTTTATTTTCTGCTAAGCTTACTAGTTTGCATGGAGAAGATAAAGGCAGATTTTTTAATTAGCGAAAGTCAATAATAAAATGGATTAAAATATGCTGACAATTTGCATTTCAAGGCCTTCAACATGATAAAAATATAATCACAGAATATCAGCCATAAGTATTCAATTTTAATTTTTTAATTATTTGAATAATATTTTAATTTTTTTAAAAATTATTTTATAAATGGCATATTAATGGGTTTGCATTTGTATTGGTATGTCTCTGTACTATATAAATTATATAATATTAAATCATTTATCTTCTTTATTATACAGTATATAAATTTGTATTCAAATATAACAAAAGTTATTTATGTACAATGTAAATTTGGGTCTTTGATCCAAGCTTGAGCCAATTTTATTTTATAGGCATAATGATTCTCAAAAATTTTAATTATTTATTAATGTATTTATATTTGTATTAGTGCATTTGTGTTTGCACTTGAATGTTTGTGTTTGTATAAAAAGTAATGATTTACATATAAAATAAGTTTACTTGATTTTGTATTTATCTTAGGACTTGGCACAGTTGATAAAAATGATTTTTTTGAAACTGTAGTGTAAGAGTGTTATATAATTGACAATCCACTCCAATCATTCACTCCATTTTATACAACTGATACACAGGAATGCATACACATGAAAAAGATAAATGTCCTCCAATATCCATATTTTGTGCATTACCAACACTCATCAGTTGATCCAGATCATTATCCACACACACATATAAGTGTTTGGTTTATATTAAGATAACATATCTTCAATCTTTAATGGATAGATTTCAATCTTCTCCACTCCAATTCTTTAGCCATCCATATCATTGAAAATCTGATGCAGCATGTTCAAAGTCCTTGTTTTCCATCATCAGATTTTTACTGATATGGATAGTTAAAGAGTTGGAGAATAGAAAATACTCACTCCTGTCTATTAAACTTTGAAAATTTGCTATCTTAATATAAACCAAACACTGATTATATATATGTGTGTGGGAGATGATGATGTGGACCAACTGATGAGTGCTGTTTCAGCATGAAATACATTTATTGGAGTTCATTCATCTTTTTCACTATATGGTCATGAATATCAGTTGTATAAGATAGAGTGGATGGCTGAAGGAAATTTGAAAGTCTGGGTTCAAATTCCTTTTAATTACATCTAGCTTAAAGTATATATACTATATTTATATTTAAACAACTAATATTTTATTTTATAATAAAGTTTCTAAAAGACTCTTTACTTTTCTGACTCATAAATATACATGAGTTTTTGAAATTAAATGTTATAGAAACTGAAATTATTATGTTGTAGTCGTAATATTGTTTCAAAAAAGTGTGTAGTTAAAAAAATATACATGTTCAAGAATTTTTAGTTTAATTGTTTTATTGAAAAAAATGTTTTTTTTTTTTTTTTGAGTATATGTATTTTTGGCAAGATAATTTTACTGAACTTTATTCTATCCATATTATCCTTAAACTGTCTTAGTAAACACAATAAGAGTGAAATTGTTGCTTCCTAGTTATCATTATAGTTATTTTTATTAAAGTGTCTATTCTCTTCATTTTCATCTTACTCAAGTTGAACCCTGTTAATACTTTAAATGATTAAATATCTAACTTAAATTCAATGAAGAATAATCGATAATCACTTTCCGTATTGATTAACTACAATTTTATATTAAATGTATGTATAATATTGAGTCATTATAAAGTTAAATGAAATAAAATTAAAATATTTTATCTTTTCAAAAAATTCATAACACTTATTTTAGAAAATATAAATGTTTTGTTAAATTTATAAATATACTTTTATCATTGTTATTGAGTCGGTATGTTTAATCAAATATATTATTAACTTAGGTGATTAGAATTATTGATAGTGGGAGTTAGAGTAGTCAATAAAAACTTTTTAAATCAAAATTCATCTAATAATGACATTGTTTTTTATCCTGAGGGTTAGTGTTAAATTGTAAATTAGCATTTTTTCAATATCAATTTTTTTCAGGTTATTTTATATTATAATTAATTTTCACAAATTTAATCTTATTAAACGTATATTTAAAAACTACAATTTTAAGTCATAATAAAATAAAATAAAATATTTTCAGTAAATTTTTGAACTTAGAAAAACTAAATAGTTTTTTAAAAAATTTATGCGATTAAAAGAATAATTTTAGCCCTAATAAACATCTTAAAAATATTATTGGATAATCTATACTAAAGTAAAAAAAAATAAATAGAGATAGAAAAAATATGCAGAAAGCATCTTTCAATTTTTTTTTTACAAAGTTGAATACATGAAAAAGATTGAAGTAAGATTACCAAAAGCCAAGGCCAAAAATTTAAAGATATTGCATCACAAATGCTGACCAAATGATTCCAATTACAATAAACATTTCTTAATGACCTACATATTGTAAAAAATCAATTTTTATTTTTTTACAAAAAAAAAATATTGAAATTTATTAAAAATATTATATATTTTTTATACAAGAGATTATGCTGACAATCATTCAAAATTTCAGAACAAATTATAACTTTATACTATAAGTGAATGTACAAGTTGATTTCAAAATAATGGTGGATATTATTGCTAATCTACATTAAAAAGTTGAAAGAACCCTAAATAACAAAAAGAGGTTAAACTATACTTTATTGATTACAATAAGACATTATTTAAGTTTTGCTGATTATGCTAAACTATACATATATATAATGAAACATATGTTTCCTCATATAAATATTCATAAGATTCCCACCCCCCCCATTCAAAAATGTCTAGCGTGATTCAGTCTAATTGGAAACGCAATAAAGTTGTGATTCGTTAAAAATGAAAAATAAAATCATATTTTTGTTTTTTAATATTGATGGATTTGAATAAAATGTTATATCATCTTATTTTATTTTATTTTTATCTGTCTCAATAAAAAAAAAAAGAAATTAATTATCCAATCATTAAAAAGAAAGAAAAAAGACACTTGAGTTAAACTGAGGCAGTATTCAAATTAAGCACGTCATCGTAAGAAAAGAACTTCTCTCTCTCTCGTCTTACACAGAGAGCTTTAACAAAACGTGAAAATGAAAAAAAAAAGTTTTACTAGAGGAATTATAATAAAAATGGAATAAATTAGAAGCTCCACTCTCTCCACACTATGCCATGACTTTCCATCGATGAAATAACCCGCATTCCTTTGAATAAAATGGACTACAAAACTGGAAGGTAATTTGTATAAAATATTAAAACATATTTATCATATGTTATGAAGTGAATTTATGAAACGGTTGCATACATTTTGTTTAATAAAATATTAAGACACCTTTATTATACTTTTATATTTGACTAAATTATAAATGCTCCACAAGCCAAACAGAGTTTATGTATATGAATATAGCTTTATGTTTGACCAGATTATAAATGCTCCACAAGTCAAACAGAGTTTATGCATATGAATATAGCTTTATATTTGACTAAATTATAAATGCTTTAATTACCAAATGATGAATGCTCCTCAAGCCAAGAATTGTTGAATTGAAATGTCTACCAATCGGTAATAATTCATAAAATGATGAAATGCTCTATAAATCATAAATACTTAACTGCTTCTAAGCTTATTATAATGTAACAAAGTTTATGTGTAAAAATATACTTCTATACTTGGCTAAAGTATAAATGCCTCAATTATCAAATGATAAATGCTCTACAAACCAAGAATTGTTGAGTTCAAATATTTACCAATCAGTAATGATTCATAAAATAACGAAATGTTATATAAATCATAAATACTTAACTGCTACCAAACTTCTTCTCATAAAGGAATACAAAAATGAACTATTATTGAATTAGAATATTCCCAAGCTTCTTCTCTTAAATGAATTCAAAATGAACTATTAAATGAATTCGAAATGAACTATTGTTGAATCAGAATAATCCCAAGCTTCTTCTCATAAAGGAATTAATGAACTATTGTTGAATTAGAATATTCACAAGTTTATTCCCATAAATGAATTCAAAATGAACTATTATTGAATTAGAATGTTTCAAAGCTTATTCTCATAGAGGAATTAATGAACTATTGTTGAAATTGCAAATTAATTGTTATTTAATAAATAATTTTTGTTACTAAAAATTAAATTGGTTATCCAATTCTGTTTTGTTTTATTGCATCACTCATCAGTTATAGCACTGGTTCATGAGAATCTCATGTTCTCTGAGCTACGTCTGACATAACTTGACCTAGGCCAGTCAGGTTGTAGTGAGATGGAACTCTAATGGCGCTTTTTGGGAAACCAAACATAGAAATATTTAGATGTTTCCAGTCTCTATAAAACTACATCCTCTGATGAGCAGGGAATATTGTTGTAGGAGGCATTAACATCTGCATTAGGAATGTCAATTGATAATTCTTTCCTATAGCATGCTCATCAGAAAATCGTTACAACTGATGGAATAAAAGGTTTGCATGGAAGTCCGGTTACATTTGGCGCCGTAACGTGAGGCCTTATCTAGCATAGGCACCGGCTACATTTGTCATCCAATTGTGAGACTTTATCCAGCTAGCCTAACCATAGGCACCTATTACATTGTCATCTTACTGTGAGGCCTTATCTGGCTAGCATACTCATAGACCGGTTAATTTGCCACCTTACTGTGAAGTCCGATCTAGCTAGCCTACTCATAGGCATAAGCAGATCACGATTCTGTGATATGAACAGTGCATATGATGTAGTGATGTAATTTGTTCAGGAAGGATAAAAAAATAAAAGTTTAAAAGAAAAACAAAACAAAAATGAATGGCATAAAGAATGAAACAGGCATTTCAAAGAAGATGGAGTAAAGTCATGGTGTGGATGGAGAGAGAAGCTTACTAAGTCAGAAAACAAAGGAAAAATGGTGAACGTAGAAACTCAGGAAACAAAAAAGAAAGCCATGTTAAAGCAGCTATTTGATATGATCAAAGAACGAATAGAAGAAGATGAGAAACAAAGAGAAAAAGATATTAAACAAAGAGAAGAAGATATTAAACAAAGAGAAGAAGATAAAAAGAAAAGAGACAAACAAAGAGAAGAAGATATCAAACAGAGAGAAGAAGATAAAAAACAAATTATGGAAGCAGTGGAAAAACAGAATGAAAAGTTCAACCAGTTAATGAAAAAAATAACTCAGTCTAAAAAATTGGATGAGGAGGAAACTTTGGAATTTCCAACCAAAGATATTTTAAAGGAATCACAAATTGAATATCCTATTACTGATGAAGCAAAATTTGAGATTGTTAAAAAGGAAGAAATTGAAATTACAAAGAGTGATCTTGAAATTGTCAGTCTACCTTCAGGAAAACTTCTGATTGTGGAATATACCTCTAAAATTGAAAATAAAGAAACAGTATATACAGAAGCTGAGAATGAAATTGTATCAAATACAGTAAAAGAGTTTCAAATGGATGAAAATGAATCTAATAAAGCAAAATTAAAATCTTCTGATCTTCAAGAAGATGAAAAATGTGAAAATGAACATAATCAAAATATAACAAAGGGACTGTCCAATATAGAAGAAAATGTTTCAGAAAAATTGTCTGATATATGCTATGAAATAGTAAAGGAGATAGAGAAAGAAACCATAAAATGGAAAGAAAAGTGTGTTAGTCCTCAGCCATATGTAAAAATTATAAACAAAAGCTTAATAAACTCAAATCAAAAATTGAGTACAGAAAAAAATATATAAAGACAGTTATTAAAAATATAGTTGCTTACACAGGAAAAGACACCAAAAGGGAATCTGAAAACTCAGGATTTATCAGTGTGAAAGAAATTAAACAACAAGAAACCTTTGCAAATACCAAAAAAATAATTACTATGGCAGAAGAACCATTTAAAAGGAAACTTTTATGTAAAAATGAAGTACCACCATGGAAGAGGAACAGGAGAAAATCCACAGATTGTGTTCATGGTCCATATCGGACGCGTATAATTAGAAGATCAAACAGTAACAAGGATCTCCAAAGAGAATACAAAAGTGAAGAAGCAAGACACCACAGTAATGTTGAACATGATAAATTTTCAAAAAAGAGACAATCCAGTAGTATGTCACCTCATAATACAAAAGAGGACTATAGGAGAACCAGGTTGCAGTTATAATTCAGAATAAAATAGAGATAGCTGATGGGAAAAGTTTGTGAGTGTGATGTAGTGATGCATGAACTTGTGTTTTTCATGTTGAGATGGTGGATGATTGAGCAGAGCTGCTTGGATGCATTATGTTATGATGCTCCGAAGTATATGCTCGGCACTATCCAGACCTGGATGTTGTGCTTCAAGAGTAGTCCAGCAGTGCGTATATATAGGTCTCATGGATAGACCTTGGTCTCATGGATAGGCCAAATGATAGCCCCTAAGACTCACTGGAGCTGAGCAGGGTTGGCTGAATGCCAAATTGATTTTTTTTCTCTGGCTCCTATTCTTGGTTGGATGATGCTTCTAGGTACAAGAGAGGTAGTGCTTAAAAATGAGATATTTTCTCGCGACATCATGGGGCGGTACATCCTGGTAGTTTGTGCTTGGCCATCTATTTGTCCCAACATTGGAGGCTATAGTTCATGTATTCACTTTTCCAGCTCATCTTACCTATTCATCAGCATATATAAAACCAGGCAGTACTGAGACATAATGTGTATAGTATATGGAATGAAATCATACTTCCAGGCGATTTCATCCCAAAATTTGGTGAGGGGTAATGAAACATATATGTTTCCTCATATAAATATTCATAAGATCCCCCCCCCCATTCAAAAATGTCTAGCGTGATTCAGTCTAATTGGAAACGCAATAAAGTTGTGATTCGTTAAAAATGAAAAATAAAATCATATTTTTGTTTTTTAATATTGATGGATTTGAATAAAATGTTATATCGTCTTATTTTTTTTTTTTTTATCTGTCTCAATAAAAAAAAAAAGAAATTAATTATCCAATCATTAAAAAGAAAGAAAAAAGATACTTGAGTTAAACTGAGGCAGTATTCAAATTAAGCACGTCATCGTAAGAAAAGAACTTCTCTCTCTCTCGTCTTACACAGAGAGCTTTAACAAAACGTGAAAATGAAAAAAAAAAGTTTTACTAGAGGAATTATAATAAAAAAGGAATAAATTAGAAGCTCCACTCTCTCCACACTATGCCATGACTTTCCATCGATGAAATAACCCGCATTCCTTTGAATAAAATGGACTACAAAACTGGAAGGTAATTTGTATAAAATATTAAAACATATTTATCATATGTTATGAAGTGAATTTATGAAACGGTTGCATACGTTTTGTTTAATAAAATATTAAGACACATTTATTATACTTTTATATTTGACTAAATTATAAATGCTCCACAAGCCAAACAGAGTTTATGTATATAAATATAGCTTTATGTTTGACCAGATTATAAATGCTCCACAAGTCAAACAGAGTTTATGCATATGAATATAGCTTTATATTTGACTAAATTATAAATGCTTTAATTACCAAATGATGAATGCTCCTCAAGCCAAGAATTGTTGAATTTAAATGTCTACCAATCGGTAATAATTCATAAAATGATGAAATGCTCTATAAATCATAAATACTTAACTGCTTCTAAGCTTATTATAATGTAACAAAGTTTATGTGTAAAAATATACTTCTATACTTGGCTAAAGTATAAATGCCTCAATTATCAAATGATAAATGCTCTACAAACCAAGAATTGTTGAGTTCAAATATTTACCAATCAGTAATGATTCATAAAATAACGAAATGTTATATAAATCATAAATACTTAACTGCTACCAAACTTCTTCTCATAAAGGAATACAAAAATGAACTATTATTGAATTAGAATATTCCCAAGCTTCTTCTCTTAAATGAATTCAAAATGAACTATTAAATGAATTCAAAACGAACTATTGTTGAATCAGAATAATCCCAAGCTTCTTCTCATAAAGGAATTAATGAACTATTGTTGAATTAGAATATTCACAAGTTTATTCCCATAAATGAATTCAAAATGAACTATTATTGAATTAGAATGTTTCAAAGCTTATTCTCATAGAGGAATTAATGAACTATTGTTGAAATTGCAAATTAATTGTTATTTAATAAATTTTTTTTTTGTTACTAAAAATTAAATTGGTTATCCAATTCTGTTTTGTTTTATTGCATCACTCATCAGTTATAGCACTGGTTCATGAGAATCTCATGTTCTCTGAGCTACGTCTGACATAACTTGACCTAGGCCAGTCAGGTTGTAGTGAGATGGAACTCTAATGGCGCTTTTTGGGAAACCAAACATAGAAATATTTAGATGTTTCCAGTCTCTATAAAACTACATCCTCTGATGAGCAGGAAATATTGTTGTAGGAGGCATTAACATCTGCATTAGGAATGTCAATTGATAATTCTTTCCTACAGCATGCTCATCAGAAAATCGTTACAACTGATGGAATAAAAGGTTTGTATGGCGGTCCGGTTACATTTGGCGCCGTAACGTGAGGCCTTATCTAGCATAGGCACCGGCTACATTTGTCATCCAATTGTGAGACTTTATCCAGCTAGCCTAACCATAGGCACCTATTACATTGTCATCTTACTGTGAGGCCTTATCTGGCTAGCATACTCATAGACCGGTTAATTTGCCACCTTACTGTGAAGTCCGATCTAGCTAGCCTACTCATAGGCATAAGCAGATCACGATTCTGTGATATGAACAGTGCATATGATGTAGTGATGTAATTTGTTCAGGAAGGATAAAAAAATAAAAGTATAAAAGAAACAACACAAAAATGAATGGCATAAAGAATGAAACAGGCATTTCAAAGAAGATGGAGTAAAGTCATGGTGTGGATGGAGAGAGAAGCTTACTAAGTCAGAAAATAAAGGAAAAATGGTGAACGTAAAAACTCAGGAAACAAAAAAAAAGCCATGTTAAAGCAGCTATTTGATATGATCAAAGAACGAATAGAAGAAGATGAGAAACAAAGAGAAAAAGATATTAAACAAAGAGAAGAAGATAAAAAGAAAAGAGACAAACAAAGAGAAGAAGATATCAAACAGAGAGAAGAAGATAAAAAACAAATTATGGAAGCAGTGGAAAAACAGAATGAAAAGTTCAACCAGTTAATGAAAAAAATAACTCAGTCTAAAAAATTGGATGAGGAGGAAACTTTGGAATTTCCAACCAAAGATATTTTAAAGGAATCACAAATTGAATATCCTATTACTGATGAAGCAAAATTTGAGATTGTTAAAAAAGAAGAAATTGAAATTACAAAGAGTGATCTTGAAATTGTCAGTCTACCTTCAGGAAAACTTCTGATTGTGGAATATACCTCTAAAATTGAAAATAAAGAAACAGTATATACAGAAGCTGAGAATGAAATTGTATCAAATACAGTAAAAGAGTTTTAAATGGATGAGCAAATTAATTGTTATTTAATAAATAATTTTTGTTACTAAAAATTAAATTGGTTATCCAATTCTGTTTTGTTTTATTGCATCACTCATCAGTTATAGCACTGGTTCATGAGAATCTCATGTTCTCTGAGCTACGTCTGACATAACTTGACCTAGGCCAGTCAGGTTGTAGTGAGATGGAACTCTAATGGCGCTTTTTGGGAAACCAAACATAGAAATATTTAGATGTTTCCAGTCTCTATAAAACTACATCCTCTGATGAGCAGGAAATATTGTTGTAGGAGGCATTAACATCTGCATTAGGAATGACAATTGATAATTCTTTCCTACAGCATGCTCATCAGAAAATCGTTACAACTGATGGAATAAAAGGTTTGTATGGCG
Organism: Epiperipatus broadwayi; assembly: GCA_028023455.1. Lineage (NCBI taxonomy): Eukaryota > Metazoa > Onychophora > Udeonychophora > Euonychophora > Peripatidae > Epiperipatus > Epiperipatus broadwayi. The sequence continues at coordinate 1,517,255 of JAQFVV010000107.1, forward strand.
GTCCGGTTACAATATATATATATATATATATATATATATTGAAAAATAGCTATACCAGGACATTTTATTGTTTTTATAAGAAATATCTATATGACATTAGAAATTTTATAATTGAACAGAATGATTTACATTTGGGAAAATGAAACATTCTTCATACTATCACTCTATTCATTCACTACATATGACAAATATGTAAAAGAGAAACAAGTAGGATGATGACAATTGTGAAACTGATAATACCACACTTATAGCCATATCTAGAAAAGATCTGAAGATTTTTTAGAAAGGTTTAATAGTAGCAGAAAAAAATGAATTGAGTTAAATATAAAGAAGACACAAATTTCCTAATTATCCTTATTTATGGAAGATTTTTAAAATATCAGTGATTGAATAAGTACAGTGTCAATAAATGACCTGTGAAAATATCAGACTTATTTTACATTTGATAAACTATGTCAAATTTAGGTAACCAATGATGTAATAAACTCTCCATATAGTAGTGCTACCAAGTGCAAGCCTTAGTTATCAAGGCTTGCACTTGGTGACACTCTTGTATGGATACTTTACTACTGTTATTAACAGCATAGGTAAAAATATGAACTGGTGATCATGTCATCATTTGGTCCAAGTTCAACCAAATAGATAGAAGAAAAGTGATTTTAAATTTAATGAATATACATAAAAAATAATTTAGTTAGTATTTTATCTTCAAACAATAATAATACAATTGTAATCAAAATTTGTAAGCAGTAAGAATGAAAATGTGGGAACTTTTTTAATTTTTAAACTGAAATAATTTTCTAAAGCAACATTTTTTTAATGGTTAATACAATTGATGAATTAACTTACTAATAAATAAAATTTGGAGTAGATGATGAGTTATTATTTTAATTTTAATAATTATAATACTACACCAATAAAAACAAGAGGAAGAATTGTAAACGTCTTTGAAAAATGTTTCATTATGAGCCTAAAATGTAAAGTGTATTAAAAAATATTAGTATTACTACAATTTATCAATTCTTCAAAATGATATTTATATATTAATAAAAACTAAATTGCATCCAACTAGATTGATTGCCTTTTTTTCATTTTTGCTTTAATGACAGTTTATAATTAGGACATTTTTTTTTTTTAGTTAAGTTTTATAATTTTATATATCAAACTTAATTATTTAATATCATCTCTATTTATCACTTCAAATTTTATATAATTGCAGTTGAGTTTAAAACTTTATTGAAAGATTTGGAACATCTTCAAACTATTTTATCCTGCTTATATATTTTTTGCGGCATAAAATTAACATCGATTTCTGGCATCGTATAAATGCTATTCTATTATTCCCAAATTATTCAAAAGAGTAAATAGAAATTGTTTATAGTGATTTCCCTCTATTATATGAAATAATTTTTTGCTGTTTAAGCAATTGTAATAACATCTATTACCCAGCATAAATATTAATCATTTGATATATATAATAATAATAATAAAAAAAACTAAATTAAAAATAAGACAACCAAGCAAATATATATATATATATATATATATATATATATATATATATATATATATATATATTTTTTATATATATATATATATATATATATATAGAGAGAGAGAGAGAGAGAGAGAGAGAGAGAGAGAGAAACTCTTTACAAAAAAACCTTTAAAGAAAGAAAGGTGAAATAGAATATAGATTTTAGTATAAATCAAAAGTATAATCAATAAAAAAAAAAGCATAGCTTTGTTTCTAGATTTATCAAATTCTTACTCAATAATTGTGGGCCCATGAGAATGCATATCTATTATCAATTACTAATATTATATGACTTAATTGTACATTTTTAAAGCTTTAAAGTGCTTTTATATGTATTATTTTTTTACAATATATGTTTCTTCTTTGTTTTTTTTTAAAGGCCTTTATAATGATTTCTATTTATAGTTTCTTATAATCATTTCAAAAAATTATATATTTCAAAATTTTACTTTATAATAAATTTTTGTAGATATAATTACTTACAATGATTAAAGGTAAAAAAATAAAATTTGCTGTATAAATATTTATTTCTATTATTTTTTGATTAAGGCTCTATATGTGTAAGTTTTAAATATTTTTTGTTTGCTGAAGGTTTATCATGATAATATTTATTTGTAATTTCGTGACTATATCCATCATCTAGTTGAATTTCTAAATATTTTTTAAAAAATTCAAACTTTATTTATACTCTTTCAAATACTTTCAATTGTTAGTAATAGCACACACGTTCATCTTATCAATGAAATTCTAAAATAAAAATTGGTAATCTTTAAATTCACGAATAGCAATTTTAATATGACGCTCTAACTAATTATGCAATTATTCCAAAGACATTAGTCATATACGAAAATATTCATGATTTCCCCATTTATTTTTTTTAAGAGCAAGATTAATGACTGGTTTCCAAAAATAAATCTTACCCTTAAAAGAAAAAATGGTGAAATCAGAATTCTCATGGATAAATAATTAAAATTTCTATTATCTTTTTGCCTTTGGAAAAATAGTCGTTAATAAAACATCTAAATTTTAAGTTCAGTTTTCATAAAAATTATTAGTATACTTCCCATAATAGATTGTCTCTGGTTAAGTGGGAAACCTGAAAACGTAATACCACTTAAAACATTGTTTCATATTAATATGTATGTTATCACTAGCATTTGATTGTATTTGAAAAAATAAAAATGACGATAGAATTTTTTTTAAAGTATGTAACATTTCAACTAAGTGATAGAAGTGAATCAACATATAATTATAAATTTCAAATATTTGTTAAAAATTTTAAAAGCAATTTATATATTTTTAATATTAATTAATTAATCTACATTAATATAAAAATAAAGGTAATTGTCATTATAATAAAGTAGTACTGTAATTTTATAATATAAGTCAATTTATATTGCTATAAGATAGTAAAAAGTCTTTTCAGCAAGCAAATTATTATTTCTTATAATACATGCAAATAAGGTTTATAAAGCTGTAACCTCAGGAATGTGCGCGTGAAAATGCGATAGTAGGGACCTCTACAGGTCTTAACCATTATGGAAATCATTTATATTTAAAAAGAACTATCAAATAACTAATACAGTTTCAAAATGTTGTTGAATAATTGAAAATGCAAAAGAATACCAGGAAATTTATTTGTACTTTATTGATTACACCAAGTTCTTTGATTCCACTGACAATTTAAATTAGGCACATAATTTTTCAGAAAAATTCATGATGGTTTTCTGTATGAACTAAAAAATAGAGTTAAAGTAGGCTATACTAAAACACTGATTTATTATTGGTAAGGAAGTTAAGCATGGATGCATATTGCAATTATAACTATTTATCTTGCATATTGAATATGCAATGAAAGAAAATATTTGTTTAAATATAAATGATTAAATACAAATGTGAATTGAATATTAGGGGAAGAAACATCATTAACTTTAGATAAATCAATATTACAATACTTATGGCTGAAAATAGAGATCTTGAGATTTTTATCAGAAAAGTTTAAAAAACAAACAAACAAGAGAAACACAGGATTAAAGCAAAATATAAAGGTAGCCAAAATTATGATGATAGTTTTAGAAAACTGAATGTTTATAAGGAAATGAACATGATTCATTAAACAACTTAATTTATAAAAAAGATAAATAAAGTTGAATAAAATAAAAAGTGGTTTGAAATAAGTAAAAAGAAGAGGATTAAATATGGCAGTTGACATGGTAATAAATATAAAATCAATATGAAAAACTTTAATTTAAAAAGTTTTAACACAGTTGTCTTTTGTTATATCTTTATTTATATGAATTTTTAAAAAATGGCGAAGTATGAAGGTTTATTTATTATATCAGCTATAGAAAGGAGTTTGCTACTAACTGAAAGAGACCCTTTGATTCATCTTTGAGAACTTAAAAGAACCAAGCAGGACAAATTCTAAATCCATTACATAATTACTTGTTGTTGCAGTTGTTATTATTATATGATTATTTATATAGTACATAAACATGCTTACTATATGCATCAACCAATTTGATGAGCTTATTGGCCTTTTAACTCTGAATTTAAGAAACATCATAATCTTTCTTTTCAGTTTCCTGATAGTTTTTAACTGATATATCAGTTAATTATTTTTTAAAGGCAAAATTAATATGTGAGTAAATTAATTTTTTTTAATAGATATTTGCAATCATGACATACAAAACTAAATTATGGTTTTTATTTTTAGCAGACTGTAAAGTTGCCAACTAAGGCAGCAATCTATTGATTGTGGATGCAGTCTGCCATTCAATGACAAACATTTTATTTAGATAATTATAACTACAAATCACTTTCAAATAAAGGAAGATTCCAAGAATTAGAAAAACTTTTAATATTAAATAGACAGTATTGGACTTTGTGGAATTAGAATAAAAGATGAAAAGACAATTGATTTAAAAAGTGGGCATATACAATACTACAAAGGCACAAATATTGGAAGCTTAAGTGGAATGGAATTCATTACAAATAAAAAATGTGAAAAAATATTGTGGAGATTTATAGTGTATTAGAAAGAGTGGCAAGATTAATTATCCAACTTAATGAAAGATATTAAATGCAGATAATTCAGATTTATGCCCTAACAAATTTTTATTATGATGAAGAAATTGTCATGAAAGACTTTTATGTTAGAATTGATAAAGGATTGAGAGTTAAAAGCATTGTGGATAAATTTTGTTATGGTGATAGAAGAGAGAGGATAAAGACTTGTGAAATTCTCAGAAAAAGAAAACCTTTTATATTATAAATTCTTTTTTTTTTTTACTTTTTGAGAAAACTACTATTCAGAAAATGGATATACAAAAATACAAATGAAGGTATAAGAGAAATTGATTAAATTTTGATTAATAGAAATATGTATTTTAATATTATAATGTTCTTAATAAATTCAATTTAAGAAATGATCATCAATTAGTGAAGTATAAGATAAGTGTTGATATAAAAGTAGAGAGACAAAAAATCCTAAGAAAAACAATATTCACAGTTAATATTGTTAATTTTCAGAAACATTCCAATAAATTTAAATTAGAATTTGCAAATTGTTTTAAATATTAATAGTTTTGAAGATGATTCATATTTAAATTAAATCAATAGGAAGATAATTGATTTATTATTAAGAACTGTAACAAAGATAGATGGTACAAAAAGAAGCAATTGATCAATAGAATTTCTATTGAGATAAAATAATTTATATAAAAAAAAGAGATATGAATATATATGAGCATGATCCATTAAAATTAAATATCTAGAGTTTTATAAAATGATATAAAATGAGTTAATAATAGTATAAAAATATAATTGTGAATTAGCAAGAAAAGCTATAAAACAAAATAGAAGTACCAAAATTTAAAACAATATAACATCCTGGTATTCGCATAAGAAAACATATGAAAATATTATTAAAAAAAGAAATAACATCATGAAATATGCAAAGGAGTTCTATAAAAAATAATATAGCAATAATGAACAAAAATATATCCCCTACAATTGCTACATCTTTTGAATTGCACAGCATCTATGAAGAAGGGAAAAGTTCCAGATAAGGGTGGAATTATAATCGTTATTTTTAAAAAAGCAGGTGAGAAAATAGAAAATTGGTTGGTAAAGTTATATACCAAATGTTTTCTTGAAGGTTTGTAATGATGATGTTTTTGTTGTATTTATATGTTGGACTATTTCCATAATCTATTATGAGTATTGAATGTCTTTAGAAAAATTTAACATTATTTAAATATTTTTCAAATTCATTCAACTGTTAGTAATAGCATACAGGTTAGTATATGCACAATATTTTGAGTCATATTATTCACCCAGATTCTTCAGGTGTTGCTGACCTGACCTGTGACAGTACTAGAATAGGAATCAAACTCGGACCCTTAGATTTTTTGAGTATTGAATTTTAAGATAACACTCTAACCAACTGAGTGGATGTCTCAGTTGGTTAGTGTTACCTTAAAATTTAATATTCAAAGAATCTAAAGATAAAAGTTGGATTCCATGCTAGTACTGAACCCTGGTCAGGCCAACAACGCCTGAAAAATCTGGAAGAATAATACTTTTTGAAACATTGTAAATATACTAACCTGTGTACTATTATTAACAGTTGAATGTATTTGGAATATTTAAATAAAGTTAATTTTTTCTAAAAACATTCAATACTCATATTAGATTATGGAAATAGTCCAACATATAAATACAATTATATACTAAATGTTTAAATGATAAAGATGTATCAGATTGTTGGAAGAATGTAATATTAATATTTATATTTTAAAAAGGTGATAAGGCAGATATTAGAAATTACAGATTTATCATCTTTATTTAATTCTATATAATTTTTTTTTACCAATATAAAATACAACTGTCTATAGTGAACATTCAATTATAACCAATCTAAAGAATACTAAGCTGGATTTTAAAATGATTTTAGACAGTGGTTCACATCTTGTTTTTGAGAGAAGTTATATACAGGACCAATGAATATGAATGGCTATTATGATTTGATTTATAGATTATAAAAATGCACTATTGATTTATCAGAAAGTAGACATATAATATTATTATATTCTGAAAAATATTTATAAAAATGCAACATTAGTGACTAGATTATATAGTGATATTAAGAAGATTAATGTTGAGAAGAGTGTAAGACAAGTTGAGTCCATAAATCCAAAACATTTTATAGCAATTTTGCAAAAAAATGTTGTGGATTAATTAAAATGGAAAGCTAATAAAATAAAAGACATGGAGATTATTTAAGTCATCTAGATTTTGCAGATAATGTATCTGGTTTTGCAAATAATGATTTAGAATTAAAGAAAATGTTGCAAGAATTACCAGATGAAAGTAAGAAAATAGAACTAATAATGAAAGATTAATAATAAAAATTGATAATCATGAATTTAAAAAAGTTAACAATTATAAGTACTTTGGTTAGATTATTAATATGGATAAAAACATAGACGAAATTAATCATAAAATTTAATTTGGATGGAGTGCTTTTAGTTTAAATAATTTAATATTAAAAGAAAATGTATCTATGTGTTTGAAAAGAAAGTTTTCTTAAAATAAATGTACTTTATCAGTTTTTACTTATCAATCTAAAGGTTGGACTCATAACGGAAATATGAAGTACAGAAACATATATATTAGAAATAACAAAAAAATATCAAAAATAAAATACATATATGAGAGAATAAAGAGCTCTCACTGATGTCATTGAAAGAATTAAGAGACTAAAATGGAATTGTCTTGACATATTTTTAGAAGAGATGGCAATTGAAATTTTAAACTGGATTTTAAAAGATTGTAAATGATATAAAACAGACATATGTGAGATGTACAGATGAAATAAGGAAGTTGCTGTTGTGTTGGATAGAAGAGAGACTGGAGATCGAAAAAACTGAATTAAACTTGAAGAGATCTTCATTCTGCAGTGACACAATAATAGTTGACTATTCAAGCGATTGAAATGTCTTATAAAAAGCCATTATTTATTACATTTTTAGATTCACAAAATATTTGTGATGGAATGAATAAAAAATACGCATAGAATACAGGAATATATTTAGAATTTTAAGAATGATTAAAAGACTTTAGAATTTTTTTTTAAAATACTGCTTGGGAATATAGAATTAATGGAATTTAAACATGAAATGTGATTGAGCAGATACATACATTATCACTTTAATGTTTGTTTTTTAATAAGAGATTGAAATAAAAAGTTTAGAGCTAGGAATGAAAATTTTATAATTAAATTCAAGCGAATATATAGTATAATGAATGACCAATAAAAAATTATTTATATATTACAGTGGCTCTTTTGTTTTGCTAATAATATGGCACTTTTGACATAATATAGAAGTTAGGAAATTATTATTAGTGAAATGTGAAAAAATAGAAAATAATACAAAAATTAAATTCAGTGGATAAATAATTTTAGATCTTGATATTTAATGGAAATATAAAACTAAAAGATAAAAAATGGAAAATATTTGCCTTGAACAAGTGTAGAAATATAAACAGAAAAAGGATGTACACAGATCGTAAGAAATTAGAATTGAAGGGGAAGGAAAAATCAAAAATAAAATGAGATTGATTTAAAATTTGGCATGTGTTTTGTATAGTAATTATAAAATATATAGACTAATTTGATAATAAATGATAGCCTGCTTTAATATTTGAAATTGGCATTCTTTATAAGCAACTCAAAAAGATTTTAAATAGAATGGGGAAAAAAGGGGGTAAGTATGCATTAAAGATTAAATTAGGAAAAACAAGTGAGTCTACTAAAGAAAAAAAAGTTTTTATATTTTTTTCATGAAAGAAATTGAAAATAAATTAAAATGTTTGGAATGTTAAAATATATAAATTTACAATATATGTATAAAAATAGATTAGTAAAACAAATGTTTAATTGGATTGTATGAAGAGGGCACAAGATCCAGTGGGAATAAAGTTTTTACAACATGAAAAATTTGTAAATAGACAGTTTTTAGGTATTTATATAAGAAATGGGATAAATATGTAAAAAATATATTTTAGATACATAATTATGAGAGATGGTAAATGATGAGAGATAAATTATTTGGAGAAAAAGAAATAAAATTATGGAAAATGAATATGAATAAAAAATAATACTTTGAAATATATACAAAAATAAAAATTATGTAAAATATGAAAAAATGTATGAAACATTAAAAAAGAGACTACTGAATACTTATTTGTGGCATGCAGGATATTGAAAGATGGTTGTGATAATTGCTATAAAGAATAAAAGAAATTTAAAGCTAAAAGAAGTAAAGGAGATAGAGATTTGATCACTTTTTTGTGTTTAGATCAGTTTAATGAAATAAGGACATATGAAAATAGAGTAGTGAAAGTAAAAAAAAATAGCTTTTCTTGAAATAGAATGGAAAAAATAAAGAAATCATATTGAAAAAAATATTGAATAATAATAAATAAGAAAAAGAAGAGACTAATTTTATTTAACATGTTTAATAAATAATATTTACATGTTTAATAAAAAAACTGGGCATATAGCATATGCACAGAAACTTCTGATTTTATATTAAGGAGAAATCATTTACATCACATCAGATAAGTTTAAAAATGTAGTTTGTAGATAGATGTATGGTACATATCAATTTATATAATAAAAGTAATAATTATTAGCAATAAATATTATTAATAATAATTATAAAAATTCAGAATCAGTTATATTAGTATCCAATCTCAATTATTAAAAATTTAAATTTCTCAGAAGTAAATGAATTTTAATATTTATGCTTTACTTATTTAAAATTTATTATTTCTATTTATATAAATTGTTCTCTTAATTATTTTTTATTGATTTTTTTTTGTTAGAAAACAACAACGCATTAATGCTATTTGTATTAAAGTTGAAAGTAAGATTGCATATTTTTTTATAATACTAGAAAATATACATTGTTGTAAAATCACTCTTTTTTTTACTTTCTTACGATTATATAAAACTGATGTTTTTTAAAAACAATTTCTCAATATTAATTATTGATTTTCCAATGAAGCATTGTTTTATGCATAATTTGACACATTTTATTATTATTATTATTTGCCAATATATTAGTAATAGATGGATCACAAAATATAATATTATATAAGTCCCTGAATATATTTTTAATAAATTTAGTTTGAAAATGTGTTAAAAATACATTTGAAAAATTATATAATGTTTCATTTTGTATTAAGCCTGATGTTATTAGATTGATGAATAGTTAAAAAAAATCTGATACCTAAAACAATAAGCTGTTTTTATATATTGGGAAATTAATATATAATATTAAGAAATTGCTAGAAAATCATCTTTTAAATAAAGATGTAAAAAGTAAAAAAAAAAAATTATTTAATAGAAGTGTCAGTCCTTTTGATAATTGTAAAACATAATTTTATTTTTAAATTTAATTTAAATAGTGTTAAAAGCTTTCAAAAGCAAAAATAACTATAATAATAAAAAAAATAATCAAAGAAACGATTTTTATAAAGAGAAATAAAAAGTCTTTAACTCTATAAACACTATTTTTTCCCCATCACAATAAGGCTTTATTTCTCTTTTTTTATTATTTTTAGTAATTATATTTTTAAAAAAAAAAAAAAAAAAAGAAAATCATTCATTTAAAAATGACAAGTAATCTTAAAAGTAATATATTGATTTTGCAAACACTGCATTTATTGATATACATTATTAATATTTTTTAGGTATTATATTTTTTGAATTATTCACCAATGTAGTAACATTAAATAGAACCAAAATGAACCATTATATATTTTTTCCTATGTATTTTTAATAAATGTTCAAACTAAATTTATTAAAAATATGTACAGAGAATTATATAATGATCTATTCTGTGATGCATCTAATATTAATAGATTGTAAATAATTAAAAAAATGTAATATCTATGAAACAAATAAAAATATTATGTGTTAATCTGCATGTAAATACAATGCTGTCTTGGGAAATTGATATGTAATATTGAGAAATGATTAGAAAAAATCATATTTTATATAAGAGTATGAAAAGTAAAAAAAAATAATAATATACATTTTTTTGATTATGAAAAAATATGTAATCTTATTTTTAAATTTAATTTGGGTGGAGTTAAAAACTTTCATAAGGAAAAAAATCTATAATAAAAAACATCAAAGAAGTACAACCCCCCCCCCATTTTAATAAGCTATTGTTTGTTTTATTTTTAACAATTATATTTTTGGAAAAAATTATGAAAATCATAAATTTGAAAATGAATTCTAATCTTAAAAAAATAATGTATCAACTTTGCAAAAAAAAAAAAAAATACAAAAAAGAGTAATAAAAAGAAAAAGATGTTTCATTTGTAATCTTCAGGTCAAAAAATGTTTTCTAACAGTAAATTTATATAAGTAAAATGAATTTTTGTAGAACACATATTTAAGCAATGAAATTATTTTTTAAAATATTAAAAAAAACACAAAAATAATAATGAAATAAATGACTCTTATTTAATAATAAGCATTTGTCTTTGCTGTATCTGATTACTACTCTGCTTAAAAATATTTTCAAATCACTACTGAATGAATACATCACATATTTTCTCATAATCAAATATTAAATTAAATTTTATAAAATAAATAAGTAAATAAATTATGTAAAGTTATGTTTTTCAAAAGTTGAAGACAATTTAAAAAAAAAACAAAAAACAGAATTGCACATTGAATAATGCTGAAATTTAGAAATTTAATTAGAACTAATAATAACAATCAAAACACATTTTCTCTCTATCAAATAAATGAAAAACTAAAAATAAATGCTATAGATAGCCACAAAAGAAGCATATTGAGGGGAGTGCAGTACCAACACAATGTAAATGTCAAAATATTAGTTATTTTTTTACTGTAAAACACAAATATTAAATTAAAGAATCTAAGAATATTATGTGATTCTATTTACTTCTGGAAAATTTAGTTTTAGTACTTGAGGATGGTTATGAAAGTACTTCATGAAAGTAATTCTGAATTTTTATAATTGTAATTATAAATATTTACTATTAATACTTAATAGTTTTTTTATTTATTTATTTATTATTATTATTATTATTATTATTATTATTATTATTATTATTATTATTATTATTATTATTATTATTATTATTATACAATTAATAATACATAATAATTATTTTTATTTGGTTTGCATATATGTGTAAATCACAACCAATGTATATAATAAATAAATAAATCTCAGTAAGTTTTGAGTTTTAAAAATCATTAAATAAAAAACAAATTTAAGAAGTGCTTCCAATTACTACTGTATAATCAACTGCATTTACATACAAAATAAATCAAACGTATTCGTTTATAATGATTATGTTGTGGTAATTAAATAATTCATTTCCTGATAAAGATAACCGATTGTAAATTTTATGATTTATATATGTTTTAGCTATTGTCCTATGATTTATATTTAAAACCATCTAGTTTTCTGCAAATTAAGGTTTATTATGTAAATAATACTGATTACCTTTTTCTATTTAACGTTTTTTAAAACCTAATGTCTTATCATATTAAAATGTGTGTACATTACTAAATATAAACTAAATTCTTGTAATCAGAATTATTTTGATGCTCATACAAAATAAATACATTTTTATGGTAAAAGTTCCAAAATAGTATACGAAAGTTTTTATTAAATAAAGATTAAAAATATTTAATTTAGTTTTAAAAGATAACTTTGCTTTAATGAACATGGTTTTTGTCTAATTTTATTTAAAAAAAATATTTTATATTTAAAATTAATATAAAATTTACACATATTTTGATGAATAAAAATTAAAATTGAATTTAAAAAACAACAACAATTATCTATTTTTTCCCATGGTGTTATTATGAGTGTAGCAAACACTATAAATGGAATTATTTTAAATTACAATTGTTTTGCTAATTAATAACAAGTCTAAAACTATACACAAATATGTGGACTTTACTTGGAGAAATACAATCAAAATTTAACATGAATATGTGCTATGTACAGTATTTACATATTTGAAATAATGTTTTAATCGATTACAATTGATTTCATTTTCCTTTTATTCATTTATGTTTCCTTCTAAAATTATGATGGGACATACATATGCTCATATCCAATGTGATGTGCATAAAATTGTTTTTTTATAACTATGTTCAAAAAGAATACACTTTACATCTTATCATATTACATTCTTACACACACACTGATCAGCTATAAATTATGCGCTTACGGAAACCATGAATTATTTATACAGATCTTTTGTATTCTTATATATATAAAACGTGATGTATAATCACTTGTATATAAATTTTCATGTCAATTATCATTTGAGTATCCACCTCAGTAAATTCATTGAAAATTTTCAAATATTTGTGACAATTAAGTTTGTATTAAAAATTTAAGCACTATTTAATAAAACGTTACCAATAACTAGATTACTTACTGCTAAATTTATTTTTAAACGAATAATTTAAGGTGCATATATATTAATTCCTTGGTAAAATTAAAACAGCGGTCAAATTACTCGTAATACGTTAATAGCATTTTTAAAACTTCCTAAATGTTAAATTTTAACATTGAGTACTTCTAGCAATTTACTTACTTCCGTGCTAGGTTTCAGATAATCAACAAACTTTCTCGTTTCCATTAACTTTCTAATTTATCTACATGTATTGTATCTGCTAAATATTGTTTAAAAAAAAAAAAACTATCTTGTTACAACTGCATGATATAATAATACTGTATTTAAAAAAAAAAAAAAGTATTTAGTTTGCATTTAAATACATTAACGTAAAATGCGATATCTGAAACAGAATAATGAAAAGAAACCAGTCTTTAAATTGTAGTGCAAGATAATTAAAGTCATTGTTACTTGGAAAAAATCTTTTGTTTTTATTGATGATGAATTTTGATTTTTTAAAAATAAACCTAAAATTAGTTTTTATCGTTTTTGTATTATTTTCTTCGCATTCGATCTTTCTTCTAGAAAATAAAAAGAAATTTTAATAATTTTTAAAGAAGCACACATACTTATTTAAGCATATATGTAAATAACTCACTACGTGACAAAAATCACATTACCATCTTTCCATAGTGTTCAAGGAAAGAAAGATAGCATTACTTTTTGGCCTAGTCTATTGCTGGCTAAAGAACATTTCTAGGGTTGTTTTTTTTTTTTTTTGCATATAACTAAGAATAATCCAGTTACAGATAGGATATGGGATTGCTCATAAAAAAAAAAACCCCAACATTTTGGTACGCTGTTAACTATTTGAGAAATTATCAATCATTTAGATTTGAGCTTAGGTCATGAACACATCAAGCCGATGTATTAACTTGGTAATGATTGTTAAAATTTAGCTTCTTATGATTGATGAGATTTCCTGATGTGTGTTGTAATATATATATATATATCGATAATAAATGAACTGTAATCAATTCAATCATTCGCTGATGGTTAGTAAATAGGTATTAATTTATTCTTAAACAAAGACAAAAATAAGGTTGAAAAAATATTTAAAACGCATCATTTGGCAATTAACAAGTTTTATTGAGTCGTTTTTATTATTTATCTATGGATGGGAGGGAGAATTTTTGGGGAAAGACCTTTATCAAGAAATGAATTATTCAAAGACTGTTTATCTTTTATCATATATATATACTTATATATAGAAAGTAGTAAAAAGTCTTATATACATACATTTGCATCTATCTATCTAAATATGCTCGATTTTGTGAGAGAACGATGTAAACAAAAAGTATGAGACTGCCAGCATAGACAGGAATTAATGCTACTATCTCATTTAATGAATGAATATGGCCTGAGAATTTTACACTGATGAATGACTGCAATATAATGGAGTTTAAAACATAGCTAATAAAATTTGAAAACATACGTATATGTAATTATATATAATGTTTATAAAAGTCACGATTTTCAATAATTTTCTGCAGTAAACATTAACACATGCAAATCCTTCTGATTAAGTCTAACCATTTGTCTAACATTTAGAAAAAAATTCATAGGAATATGCAGTCTATGCATTTGATAGCATTATTAGTTTAATATTATTAATACATATCGTTTTCTGTAATCAGTTTATTAAATTGAAAAATCCTGACACTTTACTATTATATAAGTTGCAGTATGAAGCTGATTTTAATTTAGATTATTAAAATAATCTAATAGCTTATCAGATTTATGATCTAATTTCTAAGACTTGTTTTGATGACATTAATTTGGACTGATCAATAATTGGGCATTGTTTATGTTATTCTTTTAAAACTAAATCTAAATAAACAAGTCAAGAAAGACTATAAGATTGATAACCATGCAATCAATGATGTAGTTTTGATTATATTAGTTAATTCCTTTTACTAGCTAGTGGGTATAGCCTACAAGTATTAAATCTCTTTATCTGTCTGTCTGGCTCTCCCCCTCTCTCTCCATATATATATATATAATGAATAGCAGAGACGTTTTAAAGTTAAAAAATAATTATTTATTAATCAACTTTAAAGATAAGTTATACTTACCTGTTTAATGGGGTTCATTTAAACTTATAGGAAGACAGAAATCTTATTATGTTTTCTTCCAAGTGATTGCTTTCTTTGTTTATATAAAGATGTAATGTGATGTGATGTATTTGGCTTCTCCTTAAACGAAGTCAAGAATATCTCAACAATTATGTCCAGATAAACAGATAAACCTGTTAGCCACTTTATTTTCCATTCCCCACTTTAAGTCTTCCCATATTCTGCCCATCTCATTTCTACAACATAATCTTTGTCAACTCTATTGCCTTTATATATAAATCCCCCTTATCTTTTAGCAAACCCAGCATAAAAACTAATAACTCACTTTCTAGAGATATATATTTTTGTGCTCATATCTATAAAAATATGATTCCTCTACACCAATAGTAAAAATCTTTTCACAATAGTGTTTTTTTTTAATTTTTGCAGTAGTATATTGACATTCATATAAATAGTTCAAATTCTCTAAATATTAATAACTAGGTATCCATTTTTATCTAACCTAGAATAGCTGTCTACATTAAATATGTGCTTAACTGAATAATAATTTTAACATTGCTTGTGATCTAAAAAATGTTTGAAGATTTACCCAATCTAGATCTGTTTTTACATCGGTGGATGACAAAATTTTAACCATTATAACATATTGTTAACTATATCATGTTGCATAGTCAATTATAAAATCATATAAAAATTTGAATAATTTAAAATTTTGAATATCTTTACATTTTTGATGGTTATTAGTGTTATTTTTTATATCTGTTAAAGATTTAAATAATTTTTTTGAAATTTTATTTGTCAATTTAATTTGTATTCTTTATTAAAGTAATTTTTTTATTCATTAATACTCTCACCTTCCTCCCTCTATATAGTACAACCCTTGAACTCTTAAATATTTGATTTAAAGTTATTACATGTGTACAATAAGAAATACATTCTGATTTCATCAATTTAGAAGACATTATTTTGTATTCCACTATGTTTCAAAATTTGAAAAGACATTTTAGATATCTAAAAGCAGTTTGTCATTTTTATTAAAAATTATTACTCATGTATTTTTTTATTGATAAAGTGACAAAATAATCTTTATAGCTGCTGCATTGAAAAAGTTTTCTAACAGTGAAGAAAAAGTCCTTACACAATAGACTTTCTAGATAGCAAGACATTGAATGTTGTTTCATATCAACATTAAGAATATATAAATATTTATGTCTTGATAAATCTTGGATAGTTGTCTCAGTTGGCAATGGAAAGTTACCTAAAAGAAAAATTCTAACTTTGATTACAACATAAAAAATACTAAAGTGTTATTCAGCATAACCTCGAACCCAAGTTGTAAGAATACAACTTTTTTAAAAATTTTAATCATAGCTGATTTCTTTATTGCATATTTTTTAAAAACCTTTATTTAAATTTAAAAAAATTATCTTCTTTTTTGTAAAAATATTGTGCAGTGTACACATTCAAACCTAAATTTATATATATTTTTAATATCTCTCCTTTGCCTGTTACAACCACTTGAATTAAATCAAGACAAAATTTAAAATATATTTTAGTTAACTACTTGACATTAATTAATATAAACTTTATTTTTATATAAACATATAAAATTTAATATTTGTCAGAAATTTATTTATATTTTTAGTAATTGAAATTGACATAAAATTTTCTAAAATTTTTTATTTTTATACTTTCCATTTTAGATTCTAAAAGCATTTTCTTTTTACTTTTCATGTTTGATAAAAGTGTTAGTTTTAAAATTATTTATTAAAAATTAAGTCATGTATTATCTTCACAAATTTTTGAAAATTGAATATTGATAGTTATAAAGAGTTGTTGAAGGCTTGGCATGAATTATAACATTTACCAGTTTAATATTTTAATACTTCGAATATTTTTGAAATCAAATTTTTGTAGATTTTATTTTATAAAAATTTGAAAAAAAAAACCCAACTAATTATTGTTATTTTTTTATAATTCTGTTTTAAAAGTTGCCATATTAAATGTTTCTTATAATATGTCTCACAAGCAGACTTGCTTTGACAATGATCTGAAGGTTCAATTTTTGAGAAAATTACATTATTTGCAGGTTTCAAGTATGTTAGCTACCTAGTGATTGAAAAAAGTAACAAAAGGTTGTCATATAAACATTGAAAGAATTAAAGACTGAAATGAAGCTAGGTTAGATATATTGTTAAAAGAGATAATAATAGTTGGGCAGTTAAAATTTTAAATTGAATTTCATGACATTATAAACAACATTAGTGAAAAACAGACGTGAGATGGATAAATAAAATAAAACAGTTGGTTAGTATAATGTGGAAAAGAAATTTAGAACAGTGTTATAATAATAGCTGAAAATAATTACTATGATGATGAAATAAATATACTTTAATTCTTAACTTGGAAATAAAACAAGGAGAAAGATTTTAAAAACAAAAATTATTATGATCAAAAAATGAAGTTTTTGATCAGAGGGATGATAGTTTGTTCAAAAGTTTTACAGAATACATATATTTTATTATTTATTTGTTATTTAGTTTTATAAAAGTGATACAAGTAGTCATTAATTTTCTGAATACTTATCTCTACAAATAAAAAAAAATTTCAATAATGCACAGCAACTTATGATACATTTTTTTGAAATTTGTAGAGTATTCCATGCTCTTGTTTTGTCAGCAATAACCCAATATAACATTTATAAGTCAAAATATAAGTTTAACAGCTGTTAAATTAGTAATTGATAAAGCATTTTATGATGATTTTGCATTTAAAATCTTTAACAACAAAAGAAAATGAGCAAAAAAAAACAAACAAAAACAAATTGGTTCAGAATTAGCAGTTGTTGTAAGTTTTGGATGATTTCAGAAATGTAAGATTTGCTTACAATATATATATATATATATATATATATTATATATATATATATATATATAATATATATATATATATATATATATATATATATATATATATATATATAATAAGTATAGTAATTCTCAAGACTAAATTTGTAAGTAATCATTAAAAACCAGTCAACACTTAAACAATCCAAATATCATTAACAATCAACAATTTCAAACTGTTATCAAGGCAACCTCCTTTTAACAATAAAGTGAATCCCTTTATTGGTAAAAGGATATTGCCTTGGCAATAGTTTGAAATTGTTGGTTGTTATTAATATTTGGGATTGACTAATTAAAGAAAAAAAATCAGTCTCATCTCATGCCATGAAAAAAATAACACTTAAATCTTAAGAAAGAATCAAGAATAGAGTGAATTCACATATACTTGGAGATTTTGATGTATATAAGCTTACCTTTGCCAATGACAATGAAAATTTAGAGTAAAATTAATTTATCATGCAGCCAGAATATGACATTTAATAATTATTAGATTAGAAATCAACCAAACAAGAATGGAGACAGAGTCTCTTTTAACAATTTTGTTTTTAATAATTAAATGTAATTTAATAAATATAATTATGAAATGAATGTAGTCTAATGTATAAATAATTAAGAGTAGAAACCCAATCTCATCTCTGGATTATAAACAAAGAATACCAAAATTTCAAATAAAATATCAAGAATTGAATCATTCCACATATTCTTGGAACTTTTGATGTTTATAAGTTTACCTTTGTGAACACTGATGGAATTTTAGAATAAAATTAATTTATCTACCTGCCAAAGTGATACATTAATTTCACTTTGGTAGATAAATTAATTTCATTCTGAAATTTCATAAATATTGAAAAAGCTAAGCTTCTATACATTAAAAGCACTCATGATAGGTGAATTCATGCTATCCTTGAATCTTTAGTTATCATTTAAATGCTATTTATTAATGGGCTGCAATAAGACTGGTTTTCTTCTCTTAATTACATATACATTAGGCTATATTCGTTTCATATTTACATTTATTAAATTATATTTAATTATTAAAATTAAGGTTGTTAAAAGAGAGACTACCTCCATCATTGTTTGAATTATTATTAGGCCAATAATTATTAAATGCCACATTCTGGATGGCTTATAAATTAATTTTGCTCTGACATTTCATCAATGTTGACAAAGGTAAATTATACATATCAAAAACTCCAAGGATGGGTGGATTCATTCTATTCTTGATTCTTTGTTCAACATTTAAATGTTATTTGCTCTTGGCTGAGGTGAGACTGGGTTTCTTCTCTTAATTATAATATATATATATTCTTCTCTTAATTATAATATATATATAGATATATATATATATATATTATAATTAAGAGATAGATATATATATATATTAGAGTATGCTAATGTCGCATTTACATACACACATACATATACAAACTTGTAAACATAAAATTTTATTTAATAAATTAAGAATTGCACTATTATCTTTTCAATCGCCATATTCATTTATTTATATATCATAAAATGAGTGAGAAATATTACAAGTTTATATATATATAAACCCATTTATTTTTGAGAATTATCACATTATTATTTAAGTAATTCTTTGGGTGCACTTTTAAAATTATAATTGACATTTTTAATGTTGTAATTGACTATTTATTAGTCTGCATTCAAAACAAGATATATTTATTTTTAAAGAGGTTTACCTAAACTTATTTGCATTAATAATTTCAATTTCTGTGGTCAAATTGCAATTTTTAGTATCTATATATTGGACCACAAATAAAAGACAGATTCTATCTTTATTGTTAAAATGAGGTTGCCTTGATAACTGTTTAAGATTGTGGATTGTTATTGATAGTGGGTTTATTTAACTAATTTCTGATTTTAATGATTATATATATATATATTGTAATGGACAATTGAACAAACATATTATATTGACCATGTTGTGGCATCCAAATGTAATGGACAATACTTTTACTCCATTACATCAGTTAGCTGGGACCTACAATTTGTGGTGTCAAATATAATGGAATATATATATATATATATCGTATATATATATATATATATATATATATATATATATATATATATATATATATATAAACATATTATATATCAAATGTAATGGAACATCAATATATGAGAAGAAAATAATGCTTCAAACATTGGATAATAAATGTAATGGAATATATGTAATCTAAATGAATCCAATTGTTGAGAAAGCCAAATATAATAGAGTGTATAATTTAAATGAAGAAAGATAAAATTATCCCAATTATATTTAAATAAATTGTTTATATGCCCTTCCAACTAGTTTATACCAGAAATAAATCTAAAATCATACAGAGCAATGAGATCTATTATTATAATTTATTCTCAAGGTTGATATGACTAACTAACAAAATATATATCTTAAAAATAAAGAGAATTCTATTGAAACTAATATACACATCCAATAAGTAAGCTTGTGTATATCTAAACATATCAATGAACAATAATATGTGTAAGTGACCTAAAGACTAAACAATAAATGAAATACGAAGTTATTCTCCATTAAATTGTGAATTCAATTAATTTCATAATGACTCTGGCACTAAAAGAAAAATAAGAATAAAATATTAATACACTTCCAAATAAATTACAAAGGCATTACTTATAAAACAAATAGTACATCCTTTATTTCTATATTATGGTTTAATTTTAGGTAGTATCAATGTTTTAAATAAGTTTTAAATACAAACCCAAATACAAAAAAAAAAATAAACGTATATACTTGCAATAAGTATATATATTAAATAGATAAAGACATATTTGTGCTCAACAAGCATGCATTAATATAAACACAAATCCATATTTATATTTTTTAAATATTCAACATTACAAAAAAAAAATATTATATACAGCAAATATATAAATTATTGTATAGGTCTGCATAAGAATTATTATGTGAAGTTTAAAAAAAATGAAAATAGATAAATAAATAATAAAAAAAAAATTTTTATAATAAAATTTACCTATATAAATTTTACTTATTAAAATATACATATAACAACCCATATGCAACCCAAACTTATAAGCCATACTTTAAAATTTTAAATTACTTAAGTGTTAATTTTGACACCTGTTAAATGTTTGTTGTTTTTTAGAAAACAAAATGCTTGAATTGAATAGAATGATATTTATAAAAACGTTTGATTTTTATAATTAAAAAAAAAAATCGATCTCAAAAATATATATCATTTATATTAATAAAATTATTTACTACCTTTTGTTTTAAAGTTTAACTTGTTCATTTTTCTTTCAAAAGTCAACTTATTCCATTGTTTTATTCATTTATTTGTTTAATATTAGAATGCATTCTATCTAAAGTTAAATTGAAGAAATACCATGTTAGAAAAAAATATTGGTTTCCAAATGCACATATATACTTCATTTTTTTAAATTTCTCTCCTTGAAAAAAAAAATAATTGAGATGTTGAATCCAATATATTAATTAATTTTAGTTACCTCCAGATTATTATTAGATTGACCATTATAGATTCCAGATAGCTATATCAAATTTCAGCTTCAGACGCGTTGAAATTCATGTGTTGAAATTTGCTTAGTTTTTCTTTTTAAACTGCTTTGGAATAAATGAAGGAAACAGCCCAGCTCCCTGGCTGTGATATATATATATTAGCCAGTCATTGTTTATGTATTTATTACAGAAATTTATCTTATTCCACTATTCTTAAGAATGGCAATTTCAAAGAAACAAAGTACAACAAATTTTTATCCTTCAGTTTGTTTAATCACTATCTTAATAATAATAGCTTCTTTTTGTTGTTGCTGTTGTTCCACATGCTAGCAAATGCTGTTTTGAAAACCATTGTTACATATGTTTTCTTTTAAACAATTAACATTCAAAACAAAATATTAATCATATAAAAAAATATTAAAATCAAAAATTTATTTGACAGCTTTTAATATATATATATATATACATAAATAGTAACATTACATTTTTTTAATAATCACCACAAATAAAATAATCTTTTTTATAATCAACAATTTATATGTCTTTATTTATTTATAATAATTAGAACATATAAGTATTACTATTAAACATCTCATCATTAATAATAATAATAATAATAATAATAATAATAATAATAATAATAATAATAATAATAATAATAATAATAATAATAATAATAATAATAATAATAATAATAGCTAAATATTCACAATGATGTACCATCAACAAATAAATAAAATAATAACTCCAAACAATAACTATAACTAATAACCATAAACAATAATAATACTTCATATATAAACATTAAATCAAAGAGATTTTTTTAAATAACAACAAATGATTTTTAAAATATAGATAGATTTATTGATATTTAAAATACCCCCTAATTCACCTAAAAAATGTCTTTGCAAATAACTAATGAATTATGAGATATTGAAAAAAAAATACTTCTCAAATTTGTAATCTTTCTAAGGACTAACCTGGTTTTAAAGAATATTAATTTTCTTATTAATATCCATATTCATTTGTTCATATCTATCTTTCAGATCATCTAGATCTTTGTCCAAGTTTTCTTTAAAAAAAAAAAAATCAAAAGTGCCTTTTTAATTCTTCTTGAAAAGAATTTCCAGTATGTTGAACTCTGTGAAGAAGTTTGCTTTGATTTACAAGATTTTTATATAACATTTTGGTATAATTCAATTGCTTTTGAATAATTTTAGGATAAATATCTAAAGATTTTGCTTATGAACTCCTTCAATTCTGCCTCTATATCCTTTACGTAAATACTAACTTGATCATAAGCACTAACATAATTCTTAGTTTTATCAATAACAGTTGCTATTTTATCAGATAATCTATTACCTTTCATTTGACTATCTTGATAAACATCATTGACTTGAGTAAGTCTTTGTTTTACTTCACCTGTTCTATGTTCAATTGAAAACAACTCTCTGGGTAATTTTGAATGGTATTCATTCAAACTTTCTAAATAATTCTTAAAAAATCACAAATCAGATTGATGTGATACAATTTCAACATAAAAAATTCTTGAAAATCATTTAGTTTTACACCATTAATATTATCCTGTTCTATATTAATTCTTTTCAGTTTGACTTTAGGTTTACTTAAATCTCGTCCCTTAGCTATATTTTCTCAAAGAAAATCTTTACTAATCTCATCATCACTTATTATTTTAACTTTAATTTTGGCTTTGCCAATTTCTTTTTCCTGATCAATAATCTTTCTGACAAGAATTAAATTAAATATCTTTTCATTTATTCTTTTAAATTTTACCTTTGCTTTCCCTACATCTCTTTCCTTGTCAATATTCTCTCTAAGAAAATCAATATTATTTATCTTTCCATCTATAATTTTAAGTTTAACTTTGGCTTTTCCAATATCTCTTTCTTTATTTACATTTTCTTTAAAAAAATCTATATTAATCAGATCATCTTCTATCATTTTAAGTTTGATCTTAGCTTTTCCAATTTCTTTTTCTACATCAATAATCTTTCTACCAATATTTAAATTAAATACCTTTTTATTTATTCCTTTAAATTTCACTTTAATCTTCTTCATATTTTTGTTATGATTAAGTATCTCCTTAAGAAAATCTATTTTAATTTTCTCATTATCTCTAAATTTGAGTTTTATTTTGTTTTTGCTTATGTCTCTATTCAGATCAATTTTTAATCTGATAAAATTTATATTAGGCATTGTATTTTTAATCTTTGTAAATACTATTTCTTCAATAGAATTTTGAGATTTTGCATTTATCCCTAACTGTTTTAGTGATCTCTCTCGTAATTCCCTATTCTTCTTTATCTCCAATTTATATTCCTCTAACACTTGACTATATCTCCGAATTTCTAATAATGTTTTATCTATCCTTTCTATTCATCGTTGTGCCTCTACCTCCTTTGCCATTACTTCTTTTATCATAGTCTGAAAATCTAACTTTACCTCCACACAACTATGATCTTTCTTTTGTATCTCCACATTCACATCTATATCTTTCTTGATCATTTCACTAGATTCTTTATGCTTTTTTATCTTTTCATCAATCGATTCAAGAATCTTTCTAATTAATTCTTCATTTTTAAAATTTTTCCCATTTACTAAATCTATCAATGGTTTATCTTCTTCCCTATCATCTATCAACTCAACAGACAGTATATTTGCTTCTAGTTCTTTAGTAACCAATTCAACAGATTTCTTTTGAATCTCTATTTCTTCATGAATTAACTCACTATCTGTACTAATTTTTTCAACAGATAACTGGATTTTATCACTAGTTAATTCAATAAAAAATTTGTCTTTTCTTAAATCATCTTCTGGTATCTTATCAAATGATACATTATCATTTACATTCATGTTAACTAATTTAACAGAATCTTTGTTTTCATCTGCCAAACTACTACATAAGTTAATATCTTCATTAGCTATCTTAATTACTTGTGGATTTGCTTTTTTTATTATTTTAACAAGTTGTCTATTTTCTGCCATACTTTTACTAATTAAATTAATAGGTTCTTTACACTTTTTCAAATCTGTACTAGTTACTTTAACAAATTTATCAATTACTTTAAAAGATACTTTATGATTTGCTATATCTTTATCAATTATCTCAACTGAGGGCTTAGATTCACTCACTTTCTATACTTTTAAATTCAATATTTTGTGATTTATTATTCTCCTCTAATTTATTTTTCAAATTAGCATCTACTATTTTAACATCTTGACTAACTATCTCAACAGATGATTTATCATTTTCTTTCCACATCCTTTCTTCAATCAATCTCATGAACTCATCAATATATTTATTAATCATCTGTTTCCCCTTCTCAATTATACGATCTATAGATTCATACATACTATCTGTATATTTATCAACTATCATTTCATTTTTCTTTTGAAGATTATCAGCAACTACTTCAGAAGTTATTGTTTTCTCCATTGAATTCCTTAAATCAAAATTACCTCTAACTAGCATTTCATTACTATTATCCATTATTACTAGTACTGTAATATTATATACTCATATATAAAAAAATCTAATATATACATATATATATATATATATATATATATGTAATAATTACCACAGATCAAGGGCTCACCATCTCCAATCATTATCCCAACAAGCAATTACTCAACTAAGCAAAGTACAAGCCTTTTAATTTTATTATTCATAGTAGCTATCCGACAATTTAAATTTCAGTTGTTTGAACTCATGAACTTCTTGGCTTATAAAAAAAAAATCTCATCTATAACCATAACATCAACAAATTTCTCTAAAATATATATATGTAGAGAGTAATAACTGATATCACTAAATAACATTTATTTATACTTAATGATAATAAAGATTCTACACTTATACAATATTGAAATGTGGAAATTTCATATTAAATTCAATGTAACCTTGAAATATTTAAAATGCAATAAAATGTTCATATGCATTGAAAGTAACTAACTCGATAATATAGTGAGACAACTTTCTCATTCAAATTAATGGTAGTTAAATATAAAATGCTTAAATTGATGCCTATAAATTTTCTGGACCTTAAAACTTAATACTATTTTATATAGATTAAAAAAAAATCAACTTCACTATTTATTTACACTAGTGCCCAAAACATTATTTTACTAAAATTGTACTAATGTAATTTGTCATCAACAAACATTCACTAATTGAACTTCATGTTTAAAGGTCACTTATAATGGAAAATAAAATATTGATATGTTTGTTTTTAAACCCTAATTGATAATCAATGTAATAGATTATTTGTCATCAAGAATAATCAATTAACCGAGCCCTGAAGTTTGGTGCTATATATTTAGGTTATATACTCATCCATTCCTCTAAAGATCTGACAGATACTGACAGCCAAAAGAATGATTAGCATTACACAATTTTGATATCGATAAAAGAATTCAATCATTGCTCTTAAAGCATACAATGTTCCATGAACACTCAGATGATCATCACATTTCAATCTCTCTAAGCTACTACAACCCATAATAGTTTTCTACAAACACTATTACACTGCCCTTCTTACATCTAAGTCTTAGGGGCTATTATTTATAAAATATGGCCTTCCTCATCTTTGTGAGTTTTAGAGGCAAATATTATACATATATCAAAAAGAACTTTACCTTACTCTCTCTGGAGTCTTAGAGTTAAAATCATGGCAGGACTACTGTTAACTGCTTCATGATAAATAGTAACAAACATCAAAATTTGGGTTGGAGCAGTGAATGAGATCAATCAGTCACCAGTGACATGAATGCATCACATCCTCAAGACAATGACAAAAATTCCCCATCCATCAATACTTGCAATAGAACCAACCAAACTCCAACAATCAAATATCCAATCTAACCTTCAAAATTATAGATTTTCTACAACACAAATTTTCCAAATATGGACTAAATTATTACTCTATAATTTAATGCCATCAATATAATTTTTAAATTGAAATTAAGCTGTTTCATGACTGTATTTATCTCTCATCATAAAAAACAAATGCAATAACAGTAACCATCACCATCTAAATATAGGCCATAATATTTATATATATATATATTATTATTACTATTTGCAGGATATATCCGTATATATATATATATATATATTAACGAAGGCTCTTATCTCATTGTTTTATTGATTTGTTAGTTGTAAAAATTCTTAAGATTATTTAGTAGAGTTTTCTTGATAAAATAATGGGAAAATTGGCAAAATAACATTAAAACTAGTGGTTTGAGAGAGAGTTAAAGCTGTTTACAAAATTAATCCAAAAATATTGCTTAGAAAAGATTTAATACACTATTCTACACAGATAATGATCATAATACGATGTGTATTTATAGCATAATGCAAAAATCCACAAAAATAAGTTGTTAAAAATGTTTATTTCAAATTTAAGATGCACTTTTCTTTTATGGATCCAAAATTTGGAAAAAAAAATGCATCTTATATTCAAAGTAATACTATATATAGAATCATTTTATTAGAAATTAATGTTAGCATTTTTTGTGCTCTCATTTTTTCATCTGAAAACATAACATATTGATAACATTCAAATTTTAGTTTGAATATCTGATTATTTGATATCAATATTTTTATATATATAAATAAACTTTAAGTTTATAGATTATTTATAACAATCTAATTTCATTTCTTCAATCACCAGAAAAGAATATAATTCTAATGAAAATTTTTATTATAGATAACCATGTAATAAATAGTGATAAGAATTTTAGTGAAGTCTTATGAACTAAAGTTTTCTGATTTTCTGAATTGAAAAGAAAATAATACTTTTTGTTTAGTTGTTTCCATTGAGACAGGCCTCATGATATAGAGGCTACTGTGTACACTTACCATAACCACAATCTGGAGTTTAAATCTGAGTTGGGTAAATCTTAAATTTTTTAGTCATAGATATATATGATTTTTATTTAAGATATCAAACCAAATTATCTATCCAGTAGAGTTGATAAATAAGTTTTAGCTATGATTAGCCAAAGAGATAAATGTCTTGAGTTAATCAGATGATTTCTGATATGTTATCTATAAAAATTAAAATAAGACTATAATATAATGCATTCTACATTTTTATGATTACTATTTCTTATTATTTATTAGAAATATAAATAGATTGTTATTATTCTGAACTGTGCAAATGTACATTTTAGATTAGCCAACATGGCACTACAAAAATTACACAATGATTATAATTCCATACATAGCCATACAATCAATAAAAAATTGAATTATTAAAAATTCAAATTCAAATATGCTTATGTTTTATAAATTCCTGTAATGAATATTATATTGTTCACAATTTATAAAAACAATCATAAAATATTTTAACACTAAAAGTTAGTTTGCAACACAAGTGAAAAGAATCTGCTTTTAATGTTAGGGCTAAAAAAGCATATAATCAGAGTTTAATATCATAAATACGTTTTATAAAGAAGTTGAAATATATCTTTAAATTGTGCGAAACTGACAACTGCATATGATATTCAAAAGCAGAAAAAATATTATTTTATATTCAAAGTTTATTTTCAATGAAGTGGAAACAGTAGAAACATAGCAGCACTTTTCTACCCTATTGCATCAGCCATAATAAAAGAAAATGCATATATTTAGAGTTAAAAATCTATAATGCGTTTTTGTAAAGAAGCTAAACTATATGAAATTCACAATTGCTAGAAGCAAAAAAAAAAAATGATTCACTGATGTTTCCCCTTAATATGTTAATAGAAAAATAATAATAATAATAATAATAATAATAATAATAATAATAATAATAATAATAATAATAATAATAATAATAATAATAATAATAATAATAATAATAATAATAATAATAATAATAATAATAATAATAATAATAATAATAATAATAATTATTATTATTTCTAAAATAGTCGCAAACAAGACAAAGTTTTTGTCACAAATTTTTTACCTCATATATATGTAATTTTTTTATGTAATCAAAAAATATAAAAATATAATGGATTAATTTTTTTTGGTTAAATTAATTTTTTAAAGTAATATTTATTACAATAATAAATTGCATAATACATATATTAAAATAAATATATTTAAGCATTTTCATCTGTTCAGCTTTATGAGATCATTTTTATTAATGTTTCAAATTTCTTTAACTTAAAAAGCAAAATTTCTTTATGAACAAAGAAATGTAAAGTAATGAATTTTATTTAATTTCTTTTATTAAATTATTTTTTTAAAGAAATATTGTTTAATAAATTGTGATAATACATTATATTGGATTTAAACATTTTTCCTTTTGCTGTTATAATTACAAGTATATATTTAAATGTTTCATTCATTTCATAAATTTACTTAATCCATTAAGAGATTTGAACCAAGGGTTTCAGAATAATGAGGTACAATTTGTATCATATTAGGCTTATGGATTTTGTGTTGGAAGTCACTTGACTATCTGAACAATTGAGTATTCAATTATTTTATTTAATAACTAAAACATGTA
Source organism: Epiperipatus broadwayi (assembly GCA_028023455.1). Lineage (NCBI taxonomy): Eukaryota > Metazoa > Onychophora > Udeonychophora > Euonychophora > Peripatidae > Epiperipatus > Epiperipatus broadwayi. The sequence goes on from JAQFVV010000107.1 coordinate 1,546,348, forward strand.
CTCTTACAAATATATTGAAACAGTAGCCACTACATGACTTATTAGTTAGTAAAATATTAAGTAAGTTGTATAGCATTAATTGTGAAGAGTTAGCATAAAGAACAAGAAGTCTGAAGTCATAATAGAATAATGGGTTTAAATGACAAAGCATTATTGTATTTGATATACATGTTAAAAGTCTTGTGTAGCACATAAACAATGGTAGCAACCTTCAGTAGCCATTGAGAAGATAAAAATATAATTAATGAACTAAGAGAGCAAATTTTTATAGCTACAAAGAGGAGAAATGGTTAACAATGAGATTTGTTACTACTAACTTGAATTAATAAACAATATGAAGTATAATAGAAAAAATATGCACAAGTATATAAAAAAGCCTTCCAAAAAACTAAACCAGTTATAGTATATTTTGTCAACTATTAATGATGATTTGGAGGTTTATGCAAATTATTGTCTCATTCTATAGATCTTGATGAAAGAAGTCAAATAATATACTTTGTTGAAGTTAAAATAAATAATCTTTATGGTATAAAAACGGGGGAAATAAGTGAGATTTTATGGAATGAAGTTTTTTCTTATTACTTTAGCATATATAAAACAATGAAACTCTGGTAATAATATATACTTTTAATGTTCTATTCAAATACAGTTAATAGTAATATGTATCACTGATTCTATAGATACAGTTGTGATTCAATTGTTTCCAGTGCAGAATTGATATTAAAATGGGACATTATATAATATTAATTTTAGGAAATATATATATATATATATATATATATTATATATATATATATATATATATATATTATTAGAAATATATTTATTTTATATTTAATACATATTTTACCTATTACATTTATTGTTTTCTTGATTATAAGCCATTTATTAATTTTAAAGTGCAAAAATTGATCATCCAAGTCATGATTGAATTCAGTATTGGATGTACTTTGGTAGTTATTTAACTATAAGTAAATTTTATAAAATAAAAGGTTTACTATTTGCAGAGATGTTCTACTAACAGATTTGAGTATTTAATATCATGCAGAGTCACTGAAGCTTTAATTGATAATTAAACATAAATCAAACAATCTATTTCACCATTTATTAGAATCTATGATTTAAAAAACAATTCAAACAAACAATATTTACTATTTATTGTAATTATCGAAACAAATAATTTGTTTTCGAAATAAAAGATTTTTGATAGGAAATAAATCAACATTTTGCATTCGAAATAAACAATTTCAATTACTTTTTGATAAAAGAAAACAGCAAATATCGTATTTTACCACGTTATTGGAACAAACGATTATAGTTATTGATTATAATTTTTAAAACAAACAATTTATTTTCAAAGCCAATAATTTTCATACGCATTAAAATTGACAATTTCAGTTCAAAACTAACCATTTGAAATATATATTTAAATGACAGAAAATAGCTTATTTTCACCAATTTTAGTCTCCACTGCTGGTGCCAATTTGTTTTCCAAAACAAACAATTTTCAGTGATTTAGCACTTTGTACTTGAATTAAATAAACCATTATTATAATTATTTATTATTCGATGAAATATGCGATCATCTTTTCACAAATTCTAGCCTCCATGCCATCATATAAAGTTGAGTAATAATCGGACACTGCGTTCCAATCATCAGCAAAAGCCGTTATTTAAATCACATCTGTTGGAAATATCATAACTGAACAGAAACAGTCAAAATCTTTTCATTACATTTCTCAAAGATATTCATGCAATTTTCCATGCAAAAAATGTAATCTGAAAATTTTGTGTGTTTTTTTTTAATTTATAATAAAATTATGCCTGTTTGTCACCGTTAATTTGTATTATTTTCACATGAAGTGACACTTTAAATTGTAAAATAACATTCTGTTTTTGATTAGTTTGATTGCTTTTATTTATTTTTTATAAAATCAGACATTACATTTTAAAATTATGTTCATATTATTTTATATAAGATTTCATCAATACTTTTGGTCTTGAAAAAAAAAATCCTAAATAAAATTATGTATTCAGAGACTTTGTTTTGCTTTTTTTAAAAATTGCACGTTCAAATATTTTTTTAACATAAAATTATGCATTACAAGTTAAAATTGTATAATATTTCTATAGTGTAATTTTCACTATACCATACTCATGCAAGATAGGGATTGGTTTCTGTCCTCTTTTTTTAACACCTTGTGAAGGAATGTATCCATAAACATATGACCAAGGCTAATAGAAACCAGTACCTAGTTTCATTAGACTAATAAAAATGACTAATATATTTTCATTAAGTACTTTGTGTCAAAGTTGTGAGAGCAGCTTGTTTGACACTTATCAATTAAACTGCAGTAATCTATCTATCTATCTATCTATCTATCTATCTATCTATCTATCTATCTATCTATCTATCTATCTATCTATCTATCTATCTATCTATCTATCTATCTATCTATCTATCTCTCTATCTATCTATCTATCTATCTCTCTATCTATCTCTCTATCTATCTATCTATCTATCTCTCTATCTATCTCTCTATCTATCTCTCTATCTATCTCTCTTCTATCTCTCTATCTCTCTCTCTCTCTCTCTCTCTCTCTCTCTCTCTCTCTCTCTATCTATCTATCTATCTATCTATCTATCTATCTATCTATCTATCTATCTATCTATCTATCTATCTATCTATCTATCTATCTATCTATCTATCTATCTATCTATCTATCTATCTATCTATCTATCTATCTATCTATCTATCTATCTATCTATCTATCTATCTATCTATCTATCTATCTATCTATCTATCTATCTATCTATCTATCTATCTATCTATCTATCTATCTATCTATCTATCTATCTATCTATCTATCTATCTATCTATCTATCTATCTATCTATCTATCTATCTATCTATCTATCTATCTATCTATCTATCTATCTATCTATCTATCTATCTATCTATCTATCTATCTATCTATCTATCTATCTATCTATCTATCTATCTATCTATCTATCTATCTATCTATCTATCTATCTATCTATCTATCTATCTATCTATCTATCTATCTATCTATCTATCTATCTATCTATCTATCTATCTATCTATCTATCTATCTATCTATCTATCTATCTATCTATCTATCTATCTATCTATCTATCTATCTATCTATCTATCTATCTACTGAACAATGATAAAGATATGTGGAAGAGATTATGGTTTAGACCAATTGATGAGTGCTGTTCAACACAAAATGTACATCTTGAGGATCATAGATCTTTACATGTCTTTGGTTATATGTTTATGATTACATCTCTACACAAGGTTTTAAAAGTAGAGACAAACCAGTCCCTACCTTGCATGAAAGTGGTGTAGTGAAAATTACACTATGGAAATATTATTCATTATTGGATAATCTCTAGTCTAATGAATGACTAATAAAAATCATTAATGTATGTTAAAAATGAAATTTCTATAAAATTTTGTTAGTATTTTGCTTGTTTTAAAAATATTCATTTTATAAATTAACATTTTCAGTATGAGTTGGTGTCTTTATCTGTTATGTAATGTTTGAATCTTTTATGTAGAATGTTTACAAATAGTATCATAAAATTTGTGACTTATCAATATGAATAATTTTAAAATGTTAGTTAATTTCATTTAATTACAGTTAATAAAATGTCTTTTCTTCTTTTCAAATTTTGTTAAAATTTTTCTAATTAAAAGGATATTACAATTTTTTTGATTAAAAAATAATTAGTAGTTTTAATAAAAGATTATAGAAAAAAATTCTAAATATATATATATAAACCCCAAACTAACTAACTGCCTTGTGAATTAAATAAAAGAAGTTATGTAAAGAAATAAAGACTTATTAGAAAAATTCTGTTCTGTGCTTGTTGTTCTAAAGAATCAATATTAAATGTACACTTGGTAATTAAACTAAAGTGTTAACTAAAAAAGGCAAAAAAAAATTGATTGTTGTCAGTAAAATAGGACCAAGTCAGGTTTAAAAACATAATAGAAATTATTGTTCTTACTGGTCACCATGAATACAGTAATCATTATAAATAACTAAGATGCATTATTAATTACAAAATTTACTTGAGCCTGTGATTTGTCTTTAAAATATTATTTTTAGTGGTGAAAGATGGAGATTAAGCCCATGTAACTGAGAAAATCCTAATATATATACTATCAATTCCTGCATAATAATAAATATTCTGAGTCACACACTCTTTATCAGAAATTAAAATTACCAAACTAAAGATAATGGAATAAACCTACAGTGGATTATTAGGTAGTGAGCGTTTGCTGCAAGGAAGAGCTAAACCTAAAAAACTTTTCTTGGGGAAATTTTTTTTATTAATGGTAAAAAGGTACCCAAAGATTAAAAGTCTGTGATATATTAAAAAATATACCTTAAGAAATGTTTATTATTTTTTTGAATGGCACATATATTTTTGGCAAGTGCAGAAATTCAATGCTATCTCCCTTATTCATTTTTTAAAATTAATTTTCAATTTTTTTGCTCTTAAATTATTCAAGATATTTGTCAAAATATGCTGATTAGATTAAATATTTGTTTCTATATAATGTGTCTGAAATATACATACATTTCCGGGTGATAATTATTTTTGTTTTGTATATAATGTATTTAGGCTAATTAATTAATTATTCAATTTGAAAAAAAAAAAAAAGATTTATGCGTAAGACGATTGCTTATTTGATTTATAACACTACCTACAATGTGCTTTTCTATGCATACTTTACATTTTAACATAAATTCACATTTGCATCTTTAATGGTATTTTTATATATTTTTTACTTCATTACTATTATTAAATTTATTAGTACAATTTTCCTTACATTGGAAATATTTTTTATTCTGGCATTTAGAAGCTCTGTTTCAAAACTTGCATTCTTTAATAACATTTTCGATGTGTGTTTAATTATTTACAGGTATATCACACTCTCTATGAATAAAACTGAGTTATTATCAAGGGTAGAGTATCTTACTTAACTGGAATGTAAAGAAAAGTAGCTAGTCCTTATGGAGAAATTTGAATGATGAGACTCTCTGATGTAACAGCATTGTCATAGGGAATAAATAAAGTTGAATTTCATTATGCAATTTTTTAGCGGTCAAGTATAGAAATTAAGAGATGATTATTGTTAGGGAAATATATTCACGTCATCATCACATCCATAGATATTATATTTTAAGCAATCAAAACAGGTGTCTTGACGATGAGGGGTGATTCTCTAATATCTAGCTACTGATCAATATTGTTAAATACGTAAGAATAAAAGATTTTTATTGCAGAATAATTGATTCCTTGGATGGAAATGTTGGCCAATCACGATAGCTTTATTCTTTTACGATATGTATAAATTATCTTGTTATATATTTTTATAGTTGAATTTTTTTATTGTTTTTTGAAGTGTTTTATTCTTTTCACTTTGATTGATTCATTTAAATATTGTTTTGTATTTTTCTTGTTGATTGACATTATTTATATCTTGAGGAAAAAAAAAACTTCCCGGAGCAGTACAGATGAAAAGCAAGATAAATTAAAATTAATTGAATTTAATAAAAATCAGAAATGGTAACTGGGAAAGGCATTTGAAATATTTCTTAAGTATCAAGTGAAACAATATAATATCTTGACTTTTTTGTCAAAAGTTTGATTAAAATAATGTTTAATAATAAAGAATTCAATCTAATTAATATCATATTATTATTGAAAGCTCTTCAGATTCTCCTAAAGGCAAATCCGATTTAAAATTAATGATAACAAATGAACAGATTGCTAAAAACTCCAGGGCTTATTAGCCAACACTTTAATCAAAAAATTTTAAATCGTATTTTCATTCATTCTTTTTTATTGTTGTTGAAAATATGAAACACATTCTAAATTAGTTACTTTATTAGTTATACTGTCATAATTAAAAAAGAAAGAAAGTACGATCATTTAAAGTTGAATGTACGACACTTTTAAAGCCAAACTTACAACAGTATTATATATATAAACATTATTTTTTTAGAAAAAAAAACAGCAATATTATATATATATAAACCTTTTCTAAAAGGTGGTATGATTTTGTTTGTATTATTCGTTTGAAAGATATAATAAATTTGATTGTAATTATTGACGGAGATTATCAGCAGCAACACTCCTTGGAATAAATACAATATTACTGATTTTTGTTTTTTAGTAATCATATTGATAAATAATTATTACCTTACTTACTTGTATTGAAGCTGTATAATTGAAAAATAAAGGTAAACAATAGGCTCAGAACTCTTAAAAATATGATACCTTTTTTTAAAAAAAATTAGATAAAAAGAGTGACAATTAAAATAGAATCATTTATCCTCCATGGAAATATAACAAACTATTCATTCACTGATAATTAATCAGTTCATTGTCTTGATTAATTATAGAACAGTTATTTAAAACAAGCATAGACTTGCTAAAAATGCTGAACTATTTAAAATGTTCTACAATTCTATTTCTATTTAAATTAAAGATCATGTTGTGACAACTCGATATAAAAGATGGGTGATTTACTCTGTAATTACTTATGTGTTTCTTTCTTTGATCAAGATTTAGACTATAACAGTTTATAGCAAAGAAAACTACAAATTTAGCATTCTTGAATGAAAATTGCACGTTGATTTTTAAGTTTGAACTCATCACATCAATCTTTATCTGGGCAAGCTTGATTAATTCTAGATTTTTATATTCTAGCTTGCCATATCTAGATATCTTATTTACTACTTGTTATTCGATAGCTAGTTTTATTTCTTTATGTGAAAAAAAAAATCCTAAGTCTTTTTGGAATTAAAAAAAATAAATTGTCCAGCCTGGATTAAAATCCTAGTTTATGGCATCATTGACGAATGTGTTAAGCACTACACACAAATTTATTTGTAGACAGTTTGCATACATTATTAAGTATTATTATTATTAGTATATTTATTAGTGTAGATTGAAGTATTATTGTAAATTTATTTCTAAACAGCTTTTCAGTTCTATGGATTTTAATTCCAGTGAGATCCACTACTTTACTTTAAATTTATCTGACAATAAGTAATACTTTTAGTAAACAATTTTTTTATATAAAAATATTCAAGTAACAAAGCATTATGGTAATAGAAAAAAATACGTTTTTGTCCTTTATTAATTTTAATAATTATATAAATAAATACTGATTATTGAATGTGCAATGTGAGAACCAGATGAAAGTGGATAGTTTTCATTGGACTAACAGATTAACACAGGAAGGCACTATTAGAAATTTTTAGAAAATGTGATTGAGAAAAGATTCTTATAGTATGCCATATAAATAATTATTTCATTAGAAAATGTTCTCAGTGCTATAGATAGTATTTATTTTCATGGTTGTTAAAATTAATAAAATTTCTATTTGATTTATGATCTGAAACTTCAAACCAATTCCATGAGGTTTTATGAAATTTATGGTTTGTTAAAGCAATGTTTTATACTTATGGAATATCAACAATGAATTACTTATCATTTGGTTAGCAGATTAGCACAAAAAAGTTTTATTTGCAAGTTTATTAAAATAACTTCTAGAAAGTAGGTTTTATAAAAGATTTTATAGCATGCAAATTTGAAAAATTATTTCATCAGAAACATTATATCTTAATTTCTTTATTGAATTATTTTTACAATCAAAAAATTATGCACATTACTGTATTGCAAAATTTAGAGATTTAAAAGACATATTTATTTATTAAATATTGTGATCAAGCATTAATGCTGAATGGTTATTAGTATTCATTTACAAGTTCAGCATGATATGAAGTAATAGACTCAATAACTAAAAATTTCTGGTGGAAACCTTATTTATAACTTTGCATCTTAAGTATCACATGACTTTCTAAAAAACATTTAATTGTTATCAAAATTACTAGTCTAAATATTTCTATTCAATGCATTTGATATTATAATAAAAAATAATATTATAAAAATAACTTTTCTTCAGTAAGGGTTGATATTTTATTATTGGTTTATATTAAGTGGTTGTGATCACATCAATTTTTTAGAGAAAAAAGTACCATTCACTAGTTGTTTTTTATGAAATTAGTAATGATACATTGGAAATAATTTGATTAACTTAGATTTAATGCTATTACTATATTTTGGTAACTGTATATGTAATTTGGTATATACAATATTGTTATTATTTATGCACAGTCTATTCAGTTTGTTCAGCTGAGATTTGTTCCTGGAATCATAGGGCTATAAGCCAACTAACTAAAACATACACATTTTTCAATTATATCCAATTGAAAAGATTGCTAAATAGCAGTAAGCTTTTAAATAATAATTGTTGATATTTGTTTTTTTTCCTTGTTGTTTTATGAATAGTTTATCTAAACAGGATATTTGTTATTATGATTAATATTTTCAAGGTTATATACTTGTAGTAATTTATAATTAACTATCACAATACCTTGATTATATTTTGTAATCTTTTTTAAATTAAAATTTATAGTAATCTTGCTAATTTTAAATACATCTTTGTTTACAAAATATATTTTATAATTTAAATCTTTTGATCATTTTCTGTAATTGATCTTTTATAAATATAAGTTAAGGACCATCTAATATATTCAAATGGTTTAAAAAATTACTACATATGATTATTGCCAAAAGATAAAAGGCAGAGTTAACATTTTGTTAAAATATGTAATAGCTTACTAAACTGCTTCATAAACAAGCTAGATTTATTCAAAATTTTAAGGTATTTTTAATGTCAGATCATTTGCTTAAATATTATTTAAAAAAAAAAAGGTTGCTGTATACAAGTCTAGAAATAATGTTCCCCATTAATGAAAGGATATATGAGCGTAAACTTTCACATGACCCACCATTCTCCAACTCTGTCTCATAACACTGATACACTCAAACACACACACACATATATATATATGTTGAAAAGATAAATAATCACCAATATATGTATTTTGTGCTAAACCAGCAATCATCAGTTGGTCTGAATTATCATTTCTACACATATATGCTGTAAATGCTCAGATATATATTAAGATAGCAATCTTCATACTTTAATGGACAGGCTTCAATCTATTCTACACTCCAACTCTTTGACAGTCCATCCAATTGAAAATCTGATGATGGAATGCTCAAAGGCCACCCTGAAGTCGAGATTATCAGTATTATGAGATAGAGTGGTGGATCATGTGAAAGTCTGTGCTCATATACCTTATATATTATAATTATAGATGCAGGTATATAATAACCTGTGTTTCAGTTATTAATGATAGGTAATTTTCCAAAAACTAATATGATTGTTTGATTATCTCTATCATATAGAATCCATTGAATATGATTTTGGAGGAGAGTAATAGAATGGAATACAGCTCCTAATTCAAATTTTAAACATAATCGGTAGAGTTATGTAATATTTTGTTTAATATATATATAGCATAGGATACCGTTTTTCAGCACAAACTATTTCTCTAATACAAATTTTACGAATTTAGTAATTTAATAACTTATGTAAAACATCTATTAATATAATGAAGAAAAATAGACAAAAACCCAGTGTACATTAATATTACAATGATCAGAGTATTTGTTTAAATAAAACTATAATAGAAAGACTTAAACCAAAACAAAAACATTAAGAAGAAAGCTGTGTTTATTCAAATGAAGTTGTAATGGAAAGATTTAAATCAAAACAAATAATTACACGACTCTTATAATTTACATTTTAAATTTATTGTATAGCAACAATCCATTCTATATTATTCTATGATAATACTAGAAAAGAATATTGCTGTAATGAAACACCTGATGGGAAAAAAACTGAAAATATATTTATCACCTATCTCTGAGAGCTTTTTATATGACATAGTAAGTATTTTATATTATTATCCTACTAAAAATATTTAGTATAAATAATATGCAGGCAATTTAATTTAACATTATATTTTCAATAAATATATATGAGAACAATTTAATCAATAAATTTATACACATACATATTAAATACTAAATATCCTTAGTTTAAAATGTATATGTGTAAATTAAATGGAATCAGACAACTTCAAATAGCTAAACTGTTCATGTTCATGTGTCAACAAACATTTTTAAAAATAGTCATGGAACATCCTTAAGTTTAGCTTTGATATTATTTAAGCAAACATTTGTTGATGATGCTGGAAATAAAGCATTCTATTTATTTAATAGTCATATTTTTAATATGCATATATTACTCTGAAATCATAGTTATGCATTACAATGTAAATAGATACTATCATTTTTAAAGACATTATAAAAAAATCAACATAAAGTTTGTCTTATAAATATAAATATATTAAATATTAAGTATACTTAACTTAAAGTAAATATTTAAATGAGATGGCAGCAGATAACATCCAACAGCTAAGAATTATCATACTCATGCATCAATAATCATTTAGAAAAAAATAGTCCATCCCTAACTTTATCTTTGATGTTATGCACATAAATATTTCTTGATGATGCTGGAAATAAAGTATTCAGTTTATTTAACAAGGATATTTTAAATATGGAGTCCATCACTCTGAAATAATAGTTAATTTATTATATCTTTTTTTTTCTTAATTTTTGTTGACACATAAGCATGATAATTCTTAGTTGTCAAACATTGACTGATTCTATTTTACTTGCAAATATACTTTGGGTTAAAATATTTAATATATGTATATGATAAACTTTGCTTTACATTGATATTATAATATCTTTAAAAGTAGAAATATTTTTTCACTTTGTAATACTTAACAATGATTTGTGAGATGATGTATGCTGTATTTAAAATATGGCTATAAAATAAATTGAACATTTTATTTTCAGCATCATCAACAAACATTAGCTTAAATAACATCAAAGCTGGAGTTAAGGAAGTCTATTCTTTTCTTTTAAACGTTTGTTGATCATGAATATGATCATTTTTATATGTTTGAAGTTGTCTGTTTCTATTTAATTTACATATATTCTTTAATTAGGCTAAGTTTATTTAATATTTAATATATATTTATAAGACAAACTTTAAATTGTTATTATAAATGAGATTATCTCTTCACTTCTTATTACTTAGATATGATTTCAGAGTGATATAAGCCATATTTAAAATATAGCTATTATATAAATTGAACACTTTATTTCAAATATGCCAACAAATTTTTGCTTAAATAATACCAATGTTGAAGTTAAAAACACTCCATCCTCTTTTTTAAATGCTACATCAACATATGGATAAAATAATATGGACAATATCATTCTTAACTGTCAGAGTTTATCTGATTCCTTTAATTTATATATATATATATTCTCTGGGTTTTTCTATGTATAATTTATTGTGCTAAAATATACCAAAGTTTTGCTGTGTACAGCTGTCAACTGGAAAATAAATATTATAAAAATGGTTGTAGAGGCATTATAATATTGATATATAACAATATTGTAGCTTTTACCAATAAAAACAAGTAGAAATAATAAAAATCAGAAATTATGTAGATTAATGGTTTTTTAAAAAATTCTTCCAAATAGAAGGTATATATCAGCAATTTTTTTAAATATAATCTGGCCTTTTAAGAATCTCAATAGTTCCTCTGATATGACATTGTTGGAGAGTGTAACATCTGGATGCAATTCTGGTGTGAGAGAAATGGTCATCATGTGATGATCTATATCCATAGATTGTAGTGAGAGTGATTCTGCTAAGTTCTGCTTAACATGTTAATCTCTTGTAAAATTGATGTGATAATTGTTCAACCTACATAAAAAGCTTTATAGGTGCCACATAAAATTCCACAAAACTCCATGGGATTGAGTCTTTAAACTTGGATAGAATGTTACTAATTTTTAATAAATAGTATATGCTGTCTTTATATTGTAATGTTTTAGAATATATTTAATACTATCTCCATCTCCTTTTACCTTAGTAACATTATATCCAAGATTAAAAAATTCAAACCCTCTTGAAGCACATGGAGTTTATAAAATTTTATGTTGTATCTGTAAAGCTTTTATGTGAGTATAAGCAATCGTTGCATCAGTGCCAGAGGAGATGAACATGGTAATACAGTTAAGCAGCATTCATCACCACAGTACCCTCACTCTATGCTATGGATATAAGTCATAATATTGATTATCTTTAACACCAAGATCCTATCCAGATTTGACACTCTCCAACAATGTTAAATTATTCTTAAAAGGCCAGACTGCTTCAAAAAACATGATGATATATGCAAACTACTTTCTATTTGGAGGATTTTTTTTAAAAAAAATCTATTATTCTAAATAATTTCTGGTTTTTGTTATTGCTGTTTTCTATTGGTTGAACTTTTAATATTGTTATAAATCAATGTTTACAGCATTTCTACAACTGGTTTTTATAATATTCATTACCCAGTTGATAGCAATGTGATTAAATGTTGGTACATATTTTTACTATAATAAATTATACATGGATGAACTCAGATTTTTCATTTATATTTGTAGCTTGTGAAAATCATTTTGATAAATACATATGGAAATAATCGAAAGTATAAATTTATCTAGTTCCACTATCCAGATTACATAGCCTCTATTGTGAACAGACAAAAGAAAACCATTTTATTTTAGCCATGATGACTATTGAGCTGGAATCTAGAGTTCATCACTCTATCATTCACTGCATTAAGCTCTACACAAAACAAAATAATAAATAATTGATAATAAAACACTACATTTAAATCATTAAAAAATATACTATTATATTTAGTGTAAAAACAACATAAAAGAAAGTTTGTGCATGAGTTTTGATGTTAATACAAAGTACTGATATATTTTGCATAATATGAAAAATGAAAGATAAGAAAAAAAATACAATAAAAATGATACATATATTATTTGAGTAAATTAAAGTAAAAAAAGTATTACCTAATAACCAAATTTAAAACGAAACAAAAATATATTTAAGACAAAATGCTTTTTTCTTAAGACTGGTTTTATAAAACAAAATCAAATAATTAGTGAAATAGTTAAAACAAAATAGCTGAAATAAAAGTAGCAAAAAAAAAAAAAAAGAAGTGTAAATTTATAAAAGTAAAAAGTGTAACCAATATTTAGTTAAAACATTAATTATCTAAAATGATTTTAACATTCTAAAGTAATTATTAGCTTAAAATCTTTGTTTATTTATTTATTAGCTATGAAAATCATACTAGCTCCACCTGGAAAACTTTGATAATTGACACTGATAGTTTGATAATGTATTATATAAAATGCATGATATAACATTTTTATTATAAATTTAAATGATGATTTGAATCAAAAATCATTATTAGACTAGCCAATTTAAATATTACAAAGGTAGGAATTTAATTTAGGAGTGTGCTAATAAGAATGGTAAAAAAAAAAAAAAAGAAAAAAAGACAAAAACTTAAATCAAAAAATAAACAGAAATTAGTACGAATAAATAGGAAGAAATAAAAAAGACAATTATAGTTGGAAGTTATATTTAGACTAATATCAGAACTATATAAAAATTTGAGAAGGATACTTAAAAAAATCATTCAAGGTATGACAAAAAAACAAAACAAAACAAAAATGGTCATGTCCATGTTTTTTTAATCTTTGTAGTTGAATAAGTACTTAGAATGTCTTCTGCAAATATATATATATATATATATATTAATAGAATGTCTTCTGCAAATATATATATATATATATATATTAATAACTGGTGTTCGTGTGTTTACTCTTTAAAGAATAATACAATTAAATATTGTATTTAGTTAATAAATTGAATATTTTCAAATGTTATTAAATAAATTAATTTACTAAAAATTGCAATTTTTCTTTTCAAAGTACGAATCTAAAACACGTATTTAGAATTGTCTTTAGACAAAATAATCTACCAACCAGATATTGTCAGCAGGATTGGAATATAAATAGGGCATTTCAGTTTGCTTTCATATGCAAATGTAAACTTATATTTGGATGAGGTCTGTACAATGCTGAATCTTCAGAGTTTCTTTTAAGCTAATAATTTTAGTAATGATCTTTATGCCAAAAAAGCCTGTGCAGTAAAAATTATAGATAACTGCAAAATAGTGAAGAAAAGCTAAAAGTAATAGCAGTGCCAATGTGATACCTCAAGTAGCTAAAATTTATTGAGAAAGGTTCTGATTTTATCAGAACACATTAAGACAACTTTTACAATAAAAAAAATCCAAGATTTATTTTTATATCTATTTGAATTTACTGTAAATGCGTTTCATTTTTAGTTTTTTTTTAACAAAAAATATATATTGATTTCTTGTGTGCATCATTAAAAAGTTACTGAACAGATATCAATGTTAAAATTCAATACACCAACAACATCACAGTATACAAACTCAGAAATCAATCCAAAATATTTCATTGGCATTGATTTATAACATGCGTACAAAATATTAAGAGCATCTATGTGATAAAAATGTTAAAACTGATTACCAAATATATTCTAAACAAAACAAACAAAATATTTCTAAGTTAAATAAAAACATTTCATAAACAAATGTATATTTTCTACTGTTTATTTAAATATTTATGATTATTTTTACAAAATTTTGTATATAATTCTCAATTTACTACAGTATTTTCATTATCCCACTTAATTTTGTTAATATGTTTTATTTTTAAAAATATAGATAAAAAATATTCATAGTAACAGTGAAATAAAAACTACAATTGACAATGGAACTTTTGTGATCTCTTAATAAAGATAATTTAATTTTAAATTTTAGAGCAGAATTTCATAGTTTTGTGAATGACTTACAAATAAATTAAGGATTTACAAATGAAATACAGTCAACAAAGATTCTGTTAATTAATTTTTGTTCCACTGGCATTGTAATAATTATCTAATTAAAAAATAATTATTTACATTATGTATATCACATTATTTCACTTTATAATTTTTATTTTTTATATTTCAAAAAGTTCAAATATGATATTTTAGGATGTTTTTTATTTGTAATCTTACATTTCTAGTGAGAAACAAATTCAGCTTATTGAACTTTATTAAAGAATAAAGGTTTAAATATTAAAATCAAGTGCTAAATGTCCATCTGCTGAAATATTAAAAAATAAACAAATAGTTTATTCATCAAGTTCAGCAATCTTAATTCTTAAACTTTGATCTTTATAGAATTTATTTCTCTAATACTGCATTAAACTCTGCAAGATAACTCTTCTACATTCTGACTTTTTTATCTTCACTTGCTAGGAATTTTCAACTTTTATTTAGTAGTGAATCATTATTATATATCAGAATATAATAAATTTGACTTCATTTGATAGATATTTTTGTTTAGAAATGAAATAAATTTTAAAAAATCATATTTGACATTTACAATTATTTTAAAAATTAAATGTTAATCAAAACAAAAAACCATTTTATCATTCAACTGTTGAGAAGAGGAGATTGAATTTTCAAAATGAACAAAATCTTCTTTGTTGGAAGTTTTTATTTAAAAGGTGAATTAATAATTATTAATGTCTAGTAAATCTATCAACTTATGTTTTAAAAGTTTTAATTTTTTTTATTAATTTTTATGTTATTAATTTATATTTTCTGATTGTTGTTAGTGATGATATTTTCTAAAAGATCTATATTTTCTAAAGGAATGTATTTGTTGCAACTATAATTTCCATGGAAATGTTATTCAGAAAAATAATCTTCTGTATTTAAATATAAAATATTTTTTATAAAAAGTAAATATGTAATATAATATATTCATGGTTTTTAATAATTATCACACAATTATTGTGTGAAAATAATCATAAACTTTACAAAAAATCAAGATCTCCAAGATACTCATTACTGTAGAGTTTTGCAAGCTTTGAATTTCCTGCATTTTTGAATATCCTGTCATCTTTAGACTTTTTTTTGAAATTAAAATATTTTTGTAAAACAAATATACATGAATTTTAACACTAAAAAAAAAAACAAAGCTAGCAAAATCTCTGAATAGGGGGCCAAAACACAAATTCAATTTTTTGATTTTTCAAGAGAGACGCATGGGGAAGAACCGATAGATTAAAAGATTTTAATTTATAAAAATGTAATATTCTTCTTCCATGTAAATAGATCCTTTTTATTATCATTATTATTTGTTAGCAGATCCAAGAAGTATGTAAATGAATAGATAAATTACATATATATTCAACAACTGTGCAATTCAGAAACTTTAAAATTATAACCATAGGAGCACCTGTTGCTAAATATGAAATAAACTTAATGTTTAGTTTAATTATTCACACTTATGCACTCATACAATATATATATATATATATATATATATATATATATATATATAAATTTGCACTTATATATATATATATATATATATATATATATATGTAAGTGCAAATTTATAATATTCACATAGGTACATATATATAAAGCTGTATGTATATATATATTAGGTTTGTTTAAAGGGTTGTGATGATGCAAGTTTATTTGGAGTTACATGTTTGAATTATTACTATCATCAAATGGGGAAAAAGTATAAATAATTTAAGTTTGAATTTTTTTAAAAACATTTAGCAGTTTACAAGATGATGGAAATAGAGCATCAAATATAGATGGTATTTAAATATTTCTGATTAAATACCATGCTCTTAAATGGATTTTAAAGGCAATATTTAAGAAAAGAAAATCTAACTATTTATATAATATGCTGTTAGCTCAGCACTATAGACTTATCATTGTTAATGAGTTTATGATTTGTTGCAGTGGCAGATTCTGAAAATTATATTCCATAAATCATGGGCAGTTTTCATTTCCACTATTCAAACTTCTTGTGGCTCTTAATCAATAAACCTTTGCCTTATTGTTTATTTATGTAAGAGAAAAACAGTAGTTATCTTTTCTGCCTGCATCATCATAAAATGGCTATTAAAACATTCTGTTTTTATGCTACTGGTAGCCCACCCATTTATTCACTGATAATAATGCTGCTATTTATTATTTTTGATTTTGACATGTGGTTTTTTGGTTATAAAATGTATCCTGATTGATAGGTGATCTTCAGTTTTTATTATTGACTTTATTCTTATATTATATTGTGACAGATTTATTTTATATGGACAAAGTAAATTTTTTTTCTCTCATTCAGAAATAGAATCAAAAACTCTATTTACAAAGTAATTAATCAGAGTCAATCATTTATCAAATTAGCCATCAGAAAATTAACTTATATTTGAACTTTACTTTAGAAAGACTTAATAATATGCTTGTTCAAATTCTCAGGCATTCAAATAATGTGAAATCATTAAAACCTGGGCTAATCATGACTTTATTCATTTAATCAAATGAAGATTTTTTATAAAATTTTAATTGAAATTGATCATGATTGTCTACTTTTTGATTTCACCTTTACTACTATTAATCTAAGCTTCTCAGGGATGATCCCTTTTTTTGAGTCAAAAAGAAGAGTTATTATAGTTTAAAATTTGTGAACTTTTAAGTCACTTTGTTAAGAGATAAAGTGCTAGTTGAAACTAATAATAACTATTTTTAACAAACATTTAACTTAAAGAATAAAATTTAAACATTTTGCTTAAATATGAATTTTATTGATGTAAGGGCTTGTTAAAGTTTACAATATAGTTAGTTCTAAAATCGAAATGCTAGAATGACTTGTGTTTATAAAATGGCAAGCAAAAGCAAAATATTTTCAGCATAAAGCTATATTGGAATTAAATACAATAAATGCCTTACCTATCTTTGGGTTACAATATTTAAAATTAAGCTGATGATAAATGGAAAATGTATTTTTCCTTATCCTTATTTCAAAGTTTGCAACATGCAGCAACTGCTAAAAAATGTAATATTTAAATATCTGAAGTTAACAAATATTTATTTTTTTATTCTTTTTTAATTACACAAACAAAATTTGCTAAAACCTTTGTCTGGAACATACTGTCATATGACATAACAGGAGAGAATACAATTGAAAGATAGTAAATTAGACTTTAGAAAAGATTGATTAAGACATATGGATGAAAAAAAATAAAATGATCTATTAACAGATATTGGTATCCAAAACCAATTATTTAACGTAATAAATTGAAGAAAGAAATATTTCTGTAACACAATTTGATGTATAATGTTTTTCTAAAAAATGATTTGGAAAGTGAAATTTGGAAGAAGGTTGAGAGATAGACTTTAAAAATGTGATGAGTAAAGTTAGAAAGAGATCATATGCAAGGATAAAAAGAAAGACTGAGAACTAAAATGACATGGTTGATGTGTTAAGGCATTGTTATAGAAATTGATGATAATGAAATAATATATCAGTAGTAGAAAAGTAATATTAATAAATAAATTGAAAATGAGAAGTTTTTTAAAAAAAAGATTGACACTTACGCATTGTTTTGCAAGTTTTATTTGAAAACCATTTTGTAAAAATTACTTCAATGTTTATCTTTGTATATTTTATTAATTATAAGCATTTCATGGTATAATGTTCAGCAGGTCCCCTGTCATGCCCATGATTAAGGGATTAAAATCAAAGGTCAGATGTACCTCAACATTTTTTCAAGTTGCAATCAGGCTTAAGATTTTTTTTTTTTAAAGATAGTCCAACCATTTGGGTAAATGAATTAACGAATATATATATAACTATTAATTATAGAGTAACGGTGCAAGATTAATATATGTTGGTCAATGTAGATGCACTGATGACATATGCGTCATACTTTAAGGAATATTGAGCTCATGATTTTTGATTACTTTTTGTCACATTATAATTCACTTATTTATAATTGAATTATATACTATTGAAATTTTTTTTTATTTTGTTAAATTTTTCACTAATATTATAAATATGTTTTTCTTATAATACATTGTCTTTAATATTATTATCTTAAATCATTTTCTACATTCTTATACTCATTTCTATAATTAGTTCAAAAATAAATTCTTTTATTTTAGCTGCTGACATTTCTGCTGTATAATATAATTCTTCTCTCCCCACCCCATTTATTTCGCTCTCTTTTTTATATATATATTGTTATAGTCAGCCCAGTATGAGTTCAGAAAATAAGATGATTCCCTCATATTCATGCACAAATTATTAAAACAAACATGACTATTTGTACAATATAAATTTAAGTTTTAAATTTAAAAAAAATCACAATTTAGCATTTAAATATATATTTATTTGTATTAACAATAATTACATATATCTACATTATATATACTTAACACAAACTGAAGCGTCTTCTAATTGAGATGACAAATCAATAGTCATCTTCATATATAGGATATGTACATGTTTTAATGAATGGATAATTTAAGAGAAAGAAAATCTGGAAGTCTCGCGGGAAGTTTCTTCAACTTCAAGCTAGTTTTAGTAAGCACTTCTGTTTTTCAATCGCATGACTTTTTACCCTCTGGAGACTTTGATCACAACAAGTTTTCTTCCCCAGAGTGTGTAATATAAGATGAGATTTTAATTTATACCCATTAGTTTTACTGAAAGTGACACGTGGTCTGACTGGTCTTCAAAGTGCAGCGTCGAGTCTATGTTTATTATATTATAAAAATAATTTTCCAGACATTTTTTTTAATGACTTGATTATTTTAAATTATAATTTCATTTTAATATTAATAAAAGTTGTTTGTTTTTGTTTTGAAAATCTTAAATTGATATAAACATTTTATAAATAAAGTCTGTTTTGTTTATTTGCTAATATATGTATACGTAACATTTTCACCCATTTCTACATTTTAAAAGATTAATAATAGATTGATGACTTTTTGGAGAATGATACCACTAATACCAGCATATTGACATACGTCTGAACAATTCATACAAGTGTGAGACTTTTAATTTTTAACTGAGAATAAGTAATATCTCATTTATTCAGTTATCAATAATAGAATGTCTAGCACTTGTTTAGGTACAAACTGACTATCTGAAAAAATCCTAGAATAGAAATTTTTTAGATGTAAAGATATAAATAGTCCTAGACTTTCTCAAGTCGAACGAAGCCTTCTAATTTTTGTATTCTATTTTATATTTTAAAAAAATCTATCATTCTATAAAGCTCTAACTCTAATAATTTTACTTTTGGGTGTTTAATAAAGATGATTCAAAATATTTTTTACAATCTTATTATTTAAACTAATGGCATTTCTAAAGTAAGACAACACTACTACTCATTGATCTTATATGATAAAGTCATTGTGAGGATAGTGAACTGAAAAAGTAAGGTTCTTGGGTCAATTCCAAATTGAGGAAATTTAGAAAAAAATACTCAGTCGAATCACTTGAAATAAAATTGCTATAAATCTGTTACTTTGTGGTTCAAAGATCATTGATTAATCTTAAATATTGACTATACAATTGTTCATCATGGAAATTTTGAAGAATATATTTACAAAAAAATGTAAATGAACATCACTGCACATGTTAATGTAAAATTAGTAATAAATCAAGGCTGAAGGCATAGAAATAGTGAATTATTTTATTGCAGATAAGGCCAAAGACTATTTTTCAAACACCAATAAAAACTGCACTGGAAGTTTCTCAGCACAGTTATTAAGTAATGTTAATTTTTATTGTTTCCTTTAAAAAGCAAATTGTTTGTAATATGATAATAATTGATGTTATTATAAAGAATACTATATATGGATTCATTTAAATGTTATTTAATACTCTATAAATTTTATAAGTAGAGTGTTTAAATTATAACTGTATAGAAGTTAATCAAACTTCCACACTAGCACCATTAAACAAAATCTTAAAACTGCAAAGATACTCTTGTCCCAGCCACAAGGTAAAGTCTTTAAGAAAATAAAAATGGCCATCCTATTTCTGAACTCAAATGGTTATTTATGAGCCAATCTTAAGTATCTAGAAGTGAAAATGTTAATATGTAAGTCATTCACTTTAAATTGATTTCTTAATTTTATCTACTTATTAGCACTTCTGAATATACTTTGTGCCAATATTAGACAATATTAAATAATGTAATACTCTATAAATTTTACAAGCATAGTGCTTAAATTGTAACTATATAGTGTGCCGGTCAAAACCTGTTTATCCATCTAACATGAGCTGGAACTCACAAAATGTACTTCAAACCCAGTCAAGCCCAAGATTTAGGTCAGGGACCAACCTGAACTCGAACCCACTCTCTAAGCCCCAGATCTAACACCTAATGAATAACATAATAGAGATGGCACATGAGAATTAATCTTAATCCGGCCGACTAGCAAAGCTGAGCAACACAATGAGACATCAATTAACTATGACTATATTAAAATGTACATAAGCATTGCTGTAATATGTGGAAGTAGAGGAAAAGGAATTCAAACTACTCAAATAAGTTAGACAATAAAATATAGTTTAATATAATGAAAAATTATTTATATACATTTATAAATTAAATACATTAGTATGTGCGTGAATGAGCAAGCGGTAGATAATTACATAGTGTCATTCACGCTATTATTTCTCATATGCTCTTTCTTAGCTAAATAATATATTACAAATAAACACACATCTTTGGTGGGTCTAATATTAAGATGCCAATCTATTATTAGAAAGAGAATTCACATAAATTGTTATTAATGCTTTGGATCATGGTTCTGAAACATGGTGACTAACATTATTTAAGGGAGCGTTCTGAGATTCATTATACATATAAGATAAATTATCTTCACACCATTGAGGTCGTGAAAATAAATAAAATACATTTGAAAACATTTGATTATATTTGAAAATGACATTTGATTAGATGACAAAATATTTAATGAAAAATTATTTTAACGATAGTAAGACGAACGCTTTATTTTCCCCAAGGCATATAGATACTCTTAAATATAGATATATAAATTACAAAGGTAGGATTGTATATGATTGAAATAATCTTAATTAATAAAATAGAAGTAGTTGGCATTTATATATATCTTTTAAGCAAAGCTTAATTTTAATATTAGAGCATTAAAACTGGGTCATGAAGCAAAAGAAATACTAATACAAATAAGTTTGCAGTGCTGACATAATAGCCTAAAATAACTAAGAGAAAAAGGTTGTGCTTCTGGATAAAAAAAATGAAATCTCACACCCCCTTCTTGGGTAGTGCTTAGGGAAAGGTAGATAGGCATGGCATGGCCCAGACTTTTGCTGGTATAACCGATACGAGAGGCCTTTTATCTACGAAGTGAATATGCATAGCATGTGCCAAACTTATGAGTCACTGCCAGAGGCATTTTTATACAAAGACTTGAGAAGAAATCTATGGGTTCGAACCTGTCGTAACCCCCAGATTAGAAGCATGTAATATATATATATGAGGATAGGCTAAATGACAGAAACGCAGTAATGATACATGTTTCTAACAACATTGAATAAATTTTCCTGCTTTAAATAAATGACCCTTGTTTGAATACTATAATACGCCATGCAATTATAATATATATATAGAGAGAATATTTCATTTAATAAAATATACGTTAAGATTTTATATAGCAAAAGAAACATTAAGATTTAGATTTCAAATTAATGAAATACATGTTAAGATTTGATTTAGTAAGAGAAACATTAAGATTTTCCCCCATCCCTTTCCTACTATTTAAAATGATTCAATCCCACCTTCGTGGATTTTACAATAACTGGAATACATAGCATATATTTTAAGAGTATATAAAAAAAAGAAAATAACTAGCAATTATATATATATAAAACAATTAAGTAACCTCCTTTTAGAATTAAATAAACAATATTTTATAAGATTTCAAAGCGTTAATTAGCTTGAGTTCTGGATTTACACAGGGTAGAAAATCCAGAATTAAACAAATATGGTGAGTATATTAATTAATAATGCATTGTTTTAAATGGACGTTTATAACTTGCTTCCTGAAGGTTTACTTAAAAAAAAATAGAAAGGATTTTTAGAAAATTCAATTTGTCAGATTGTTTTAGATTGACATATTAATAAGCAAGCAGATATATAAATCAAATAATAAATATATATAAATAAATGACCGCATCAAAATTAAAAAGTTAAAAGCATATGAGATAGGATTAGATATAAAGAAATTATTTGAGAGCAAAATTACATTTACAGATATATATATATAAAAGCAAAGTTAAAGAATACATGAGAAGAGATCTTGATAGATTATTTAGACTAAATTGACTAGTAGGTGGCGGCTTGGAAATTTACCTTGCAGTTTTAAGAATCCATTTTAAAGTATGGCATGTGCACGGTGATTGAAATGCAAGTACTTCGGTGGCAGGAAACTTCTATTAGCATTCTAAAGTTCTTTTTAGATCTTTCTTCATTTCATGGCATCAGGATATTACGGTAGCGGCAGATGATGACCCTGACCCATAGGGTCGAGAAGAGTGGTGGATTTACTGCTACATCATTTGTAAGTTTCAAGCAAAACAGAATATGTTTATAATACATCTCTCTAAAAGTAGCTAATCTCTCAATAGTAACTAATCTCCTCTGTGACTCAAAATTCAGTCATTTTATACTTTTTCTTTTATCAGTTGTTTTTGAAGATGCAATTGTAAGATAACATCCAAAAATAAATTCAAATCTATTTCCAGATTAGAAATAGATTTGACAACATGTTTTTAACACAAGTAAATCTTTAATCTACTTAATCCTATTTATTTTAAGTAAAACTTTAATTAAAAAAATACCTTCCCCAGATTAAAACAATAGTGCTTCCAATCCCTAATTATTTTTAGACAATTAATAACACTTGCATCTTCCATATTGGATTTTATAAAAAATATATAGCTTAATAGAAAAACAAGCAATTTAAAAGAAAAAGCTAAAAATGACATATAATAAATATTTAAAAACATCAATATTTTGTTAGTAAGTTTTGCTCCTATGTATATATTTGAGTCACATCTATAATACTTTAATAAAAAGAATTAATAATTAATAAAAAGAATTAATATTAATTTTAAAACATGTTATTGAAACATTAAATTTTATAATTTAGGCGTGTATCTCAAATATATACATGAAATATATATACAACAAAAAGGAGCGGGATGGGATATAGGGGTTTGAATATGGGTTAGTAGGTAGAAACATGAAGCACAATCTTAAGCTAAGATTTACTGCTTCAATAGAAGGTAATTAAATCTCCATACCAGTGCCATTAAACAAGATTTTAAAACTGCAAGAATACTCTCACTCAAGATAAAGTTATTAATAAGGTATTTTAATGTTATAAAATAATATATGTTAAATGTATTTAGAGATTAATAAATAAAAAACTATTAAACTAAAACTTTAATAATCATTCTTTTTTTGGAACATTGTGTATATTTTTATACATACATGAAAAACTTTTTGGTGCAAAGGTTAATACATCTATGTGCCATGTCTATGGGCTGAAATCTATGTGCCATGTCCATGGGTTATGTGTCATATTTGTGGGTTGAGGTTTGAATCCAAGTTAAGTAACACATGGACATTTTTCTAAGTGGATATTTTTGATAAAATAATCCCATTGCAAATCTAGTTAACCATCCAAAATAAATCAGTAAATATGGATTTAACTAATCTTACCTTGAGAGTAAAAAATTATGGAAAAAAATACTAACAATTTCATCTGGCAGTTTCCAATCATAGTAATAATGATTTGTTCTTTGTTTATATTATTTTTGAGGTTTTTGGAGAGAAGTCTTTTTACAATGGGCTATTAGTAGTCTATTGTAAATCATGTGCACACATACACCATGTATATATACAATCAATGCATGCTGTTCAATGCCATAAGATAATATATAAAACATTTTTGGCCATTCTTAGAAATTTTAATACATGATTATGCACAGCAGACAAAAAATATCAACATGTTCACAATGTAGCATCACAGACAAAGCTCTAGAAAATATGGGCTAATGCAATAGAAACCATGAGTATAACAACTTTTAATTCATGTTCACATAATGACTTTTAAAAATAGGTTAAGTGCATGTGTGAATAAAAATGTAAACTCTAATGGACTGAATTTAAAATTTAATCATTCTACCACAAAGAAAAAACTATTCATAAAGTTGTGTGTAAATCAGATTAGATAATAAATATGCTGAAATTGTGAAGCTTTGAAAAAAAAAAAACCTTAAAATTTGTCTATCATTGAAGTAAAAAAAGATGATAATGCCATAGACACCAAATGAACATGCCAAAAACAGGGAAAAAATAAAAAAACTTTCTTAACTAAGATTGGCTGCTTGCTTACTTCAAAAACAAATTATATGACACAAAAATATTGCTTTTTTCATGAAATAACTAGAACTAAAGGAGAAACAGTTGAAGCTCTTTAAACAATCTGCTTCAGCACATCACAGAAAAATACTGCTTTCTGAATAAATATTTAATAATAAAGATACATGACTTGTTATGTAAGGCACTAAAAAGAATATTCATTTCTCAAGCTATTGAAGAATTTTTTTTACCTGTGAATGTGCTAAAAATAATGTCTAACATAAAAATTTGATAATTCCTAGTCTAAAATATAATAAGAAGATGGAACAAGACAGCTTGGGTAACATCTAAATTATTCTGGAATTGATTTAATAATTGTTTTTTCCCAGAAGTAAACAATACATTGAAGAAAAAAATATTTATTTCAACGTTTTACTGTTGATAGATAATGCATTGTTTGACATTTGTAGTGAACTATAAAACACCTATTTAAATGTTGAAGTTGTTTTTCTATTCTAAATAATATATATATATATTTGATTTAGTGTTGAAATGAGAAATCATGAAAATAATTTTAAAAATCATTTATATTCAGGAATTTTACTATAATATGTGCAGGCTAAAATGTGATTTAAGAAATCATGAAAAGAACTTCTGAAACATCACAATTTAATAGACAATAATATAAAAGATTGTGAAGTAGTTCCAGTTGTCTTTAAATTTACATTGCATAGAAATATATACCACAGATTATACAAGCATTGTTAAAAGAACATTTAGCTAGTTTGTGCTACAAATCTCAATTGTTTTTTTGAGTCAGTGACAGTGTAAAAATGTACAATCAGTTATTATTTAATTCTCAGGGGTTTGATGATGAAAGATTTAATTATATAGAAGATAGGAATGTTGCAAATACTTTAAATGAGTATATCACATATGAATGTATATGTAATGATAGTATCAAATGGGAGTTGTTTGTTTGATGATATATAGTAGGTATAAGAAAGAAGAAAATGAATTAGGATATATATATATATGTGTGTGTGTGTGTAAATTTATAAACTAGTAATACTACTTTACTTTTTCATGGGCTTATTTTTAGTGATGACCATCAGAGAGTGTATAAAGCTGTAGAATGTTTATTGTCACATGATTAATTTTAAAAATGGCATCTTGAGAAGGTTCATTTGTGAATGAAAATCGATGTGATGATATTAAATTAAATTGTTATACAAACCAGTTGCTTATTATTTCGAGTTATGTATAATTAGATTAAGTATATAGATATTAAAACAGTAATTGGAGGAATCTTTACTTTGAATATTTCATGCTATAAATGTTTTTAATATATGTGAGTAGGGATATAAAAATGAATAATAAATTTTTTTTATATCAGGAAAGGTGAACAAATTTTAATTGTACACACATTTAATAACTTAGAGGATTTTAATATATCAATTTAAAAAACATATAACACGTATTTATAAGTAATAATCTTATAAACACAAAACTATAAATTTTAATATCTATGCAACTTAAAAATTATATTTTTATTTTACATAACTTCTTCAATAAGAATAAATTTTATATAAAATGAAAATTATTTATGGACAAAAACTTGAATAAGAGAATTGATATGGTGTTTGAAGATGAAGAATCTTAAATTGTTGGAAGCTTATGAAATTTTAAAATGTTAAAGAATATAAATAATAGTATTCTCTATTTAAGTAATCATAATATACATATGTAACATAAAATAGACCCATTTTAAACTCTGCTATAGTAAATAATACACCCTCTCACTCAATAAGAACCTAAAATATAAATCAATCCTAGAATATTTTAAAGATAAATACAAGCATTAAACTTCCAGATCTTATTATAGATCTGATGTATGGCTTTTGGGTATTTCTTAGATGTAGTGGGGCTTTAAAATTTGAATCCGGTGTTGTTAAGAAATGAAAATTGACTTAAAAACATGATTTCACTAAGAATCTCAGAATATCTAAATTGCATTTCACAATACAATAGAAGGTATTGTGAGAATTCTGATTACGCTTTCTAATATTTTTATATTCGGACTTTTTAGATAATTTATTGAACTTATATCTAAATCTTTGTAATTCAATTTGCTTCTCACTTGATGCAAGAACTGCAAATATAAAATATTTATATTTAAAGATTATGCTTTGTCTTTTTTAATAAAGCTTAAGCACTATATTTTATTTTTGGGTATTATATACATTCAATCAAACCATTAAAATCACGTAAATAAATAAATAACTGCAACTTTTATAAATATCTTTTAAAAAGCAATTCATTTCCTCAATAATAAAACATTGAAAAATAATATTGCCCCAATTTAAATTTAAAAAAAAATCGTGAGACATTCTAAGAATGAAGAAAACTGGCAATTTATCTAAATTTTTAATTTGATATAATTGTTTTAATTATCAACATTTCATTGAATTAATGAATATATTTATTTAATTGTTATTTTTTAAAGATTAGTTCTCGGTGTAAAAATTGTTAAAACAGATATTCCCAGGTGAATTATTAAAGACAATATGCAAAAAGCGTTGTATCGCTAATCATTTAAATTAACTGTATAAAATATATCAATACAGGTTTGTCAATAGAAAATATTTACCTATTTAAAAAAGAATGGAAAAAGAACATTACTTTTAAAATAATAAGAACGAGAACATTTAGTTAGAAAAATTAGCAATATAGAAATATATATAAGAAAATATATTAATGAAAGAAATAGAAGCATTTTTATTAAAATTATAACATAAAAGCTTACTTTTTATTGACAGTACAAGAAATGCAATAGGTTTGATCAGCAGATGCACCGAATAAGGTAATATAAATAAGTAAATTTTAGTTCAACTTATTGTATGAAATCATTAAAATACTTAAACATCACATAATAATCCAAAATTAATAATCAAAAATAGATAGAAGGTTTGTATTTTACAAAGCAAATAAAGTTTTAAAAATGATAAATGTCAGATGTATCCATGCGTTAGCAATCACATTAGCAAACACTTTTTCATATTTTCTTCCGGAAAAGAGGTTAAGACTGCTCTCATGTTTATATCTTTTACGATTTGTTGCAATTTATTATAACAAATGTTTCAATATTAATTAAAAGCTTAATCATTGTTTTGTTATTAGCAATTTGTAATTTATTGCATAAACTCTTTTTAAAGCGAATTCCGGAAAAAAACAAAAATATTATAGGTATACAGTATTATTTTAAAATCTTAATTTTAGGATTAATTGTTTTTTAAATGCATTAATATTAAGAATATAATTATTATTTTTTATTTTTTGTTTAAATGTAGCTAACAAGACTGTAACTAATCGGGAAGAAAATGAATGTCGTCCAAGTTATAAAGATATTTACAAATGGCATTTTGGTTTAGAACATCTAGTTAGAACTCAAACTCGAAGTTCATCATTACCTGGACATCTTAATTTATTTAGCCACAGTGATAGTAATAATAATAATGAACCATTTAGGCTGTGTTTGGACAAATTGGCAGAAACTGGCTGCAATAAGTCAGATGATGGGCTCAGGACAAGTCCAGATTCTGCAGACAAAAACACTTCTGATGCTTTTTCATGTATTAAATGTGAGAAAATGTTTAGCACTCCTCATGGGTTGGAAGTTCACGCCCGTCGTTCACATAGCGGCAAGAGGCCCTTTGCTTGCGAAATTTGTAACAAAACATTCGGTCATGAGGTGAGTTTGACGCAGCACAGAGCAGTGCACAACACAGAAAGAAGCTTTGAGTGTCATCAGTGCGGTAAATCTTTTAAACGTTCTTCTACTTTATCAACACATTTATTAATTCACTCTAACACGCGACCATATCCCTGTGAATATTGTGGAAAACGATTTCATCAAAAATCAGATATGAAGAAACACACTTATATACATACAGGTGAGAATTTTTTTTTGCGTTATAAATAACATAAAATTATATATATATATACGAATATGTACTTGATTGTACAATTTATCTATGAGTTACATTATGTATATATGTATAATGTTATAATTATTACTAAATGGAAAACCTCCACAAATTTATATACGTTTGGGTATGAATTGTAGTGAAGCATCTAAATTATTTGAAATGTTAAGTCATCATACGGGAAACTGCTAATATCGGGTCTTAGTAACAATTGACAGAAAAAGAACACTTATAATTTAAATTTAATTAATAGAATATCTTGAAGAAAGCTTGATCCATGAATCAGGCTCCCAGATAAAAATAAATAAATTTTAATGTGGCATAAGCTATTGAAAACGATAACAAAAATTAAAAAACAAAGCAAGGACAAAATATATCTTAGTTATAAAAAAAAATGAAACAAACACACAAAGAAGTATTGCACAAAAAGTGTTCAGTAAGTTCTGTTTACCTAAAAATGATGATATTGTAAACATTAGTGATAGAATAAATAATTATATTTATTTTAGCTTGAAAATAAGTAGAATAACTAATTATTTAATATGTTTCTACATACATATAACATGTCTTATTCTTGTGATAAAAACAGGTATTGGAAATTTTATGAAATAATCAATATTATAGAACCTAATGATATATCTTAGTAAATTATATCATTTAGTAACAAATGAATCCAAATAATTGAATTTGTAAATTAAAATAAATATATCTGCTTTACCTTCCAATTATTTTTTTTCTAATGAAGATAATTTTATGAAAATAAATACAATCTGCAACATGCTTGTGCAACTCAAGAGGCCATTATATATATATAATTGATTTTTCTTGCATACCTTATTTACTCACATATACAAGCAGTAACCAGATTTGCAATTAACACATGCAGAGACGTAATCACCACCTTCATTCTTTTCACATTCCAGTTTGACTTATTCTAGTTTTAAAGTAACTTTTATTTGAATTAAATGATTTACAGAATTATATTTTATATGTTAAAAGGTGTATAAAATCTACAGTGCATGATAATAATAAATTATGAGTATAGAACTATTTACACGAATTATAAAAAAAACTGAGCAAACAATGACGAAGAAAACTTGTAATATAGGTGCAATTGGTATTTTAAATAATGATTACATTTGTAAGGACAATCAATTTTGGATCATATATTCAAGATCTGTAGTTGAAGAACATATAGCATCTTATAAACTGGAATGTGAAAAAAAATCAAGGAGGTTATTAGGTTTCTGCTGCGCTAACTACAAGTCTGGTTAGTATTTGTATATGTCAGTGAATAAGGTCAGTGATGGTAGTGTTGTGTATGGCATCCCAACAGTAATTGTTTATAATTTTTTCATCTTTATTAGATTGGAAACTCAATGGATCTATATTTATAATGTACATTTACAGGAGACAAAAGTATAGCTGGCAAAGGATTTGACATTGACTTTAATTTAAATATACAGGTATTTAGATTCCAGGTACTAATAAAAAGGTTCATTTTAATTTATTCTTAAATACCATTCTTGACATTTCTACACCAATAAAGACTTTCATTTTAATTCATTCTAAAATATTATTCTTGATGGTTCTAATAAACATTAAATATAAAAGAGTTTTTTTCTTATATTATGATTACAATCTTTATAAATTTTCTCTTTGGTTTTTGAAATGTCATTTCTGATTTAATATGAACATCTCAAACCAATAATCTCTCTTTTACAATAAATTAAATAAAATCAATATCGGACCAGGTTCATCCCATCTCTTGATAGCTCTCATTAGCAAAACAACTTTACTTATAAAGCACACACACACACACACACGAACCATTTACATATCACTAGCTAAAATTAAAGTATAAAATATCACTAACACTAAATACTACATTCTACTTTGTGGAACAAACGTAAAGTCTGAACAAAACGGCACAGATAAGTGCAGATAAAAGGTCAACTTCTTACTTATAAGCTAAGAAGTTGCTGAAAATATTGAAAATCAGACCCATATTATTTATTAGCAATTACGATCTTTCTGACTTAGTTTCACTCTTTTTATTTACATAGTCTGATTTTTAATATACTTAACAACTTTGCAGCTTATAGATGAAGGGTTGATTTTTTCCCGGTGCTGTTTTATTCAGATGTTACATTTGTGTTGATGAAATATTGGAATATTAGGTGTGAATGATATTATATATATATGTATGGGAAAATCTGTTATTATTTTTTGACATGTTGTGAAATTGTGTATTTTATGTTTATTTTTTTTATATATATTCTTAATCGGTTTAATATCTGATAAATTTCGTAATTGGAGCCAATACATTAAATAAAATTTTGGAACATGGTAGAATGTTAAGCGTTTGTTATGTTTTTTTTCAGTAGATCAGTGGCGGAATATTATTTCTAGACATGACATTCTTTCCTTTGTATTTTTTAATGCTAGCTTCAATATATTAAAAAGCTTTTGATTTTGCATCTAAATATTTAAAAATAAATAAATTATAGAACTATTTGCTGATGAAAACTTTTACTCCACATGAATATATCTGAATCATTTATACTTTATTATATTTAAAACAAGTTTGGCAATTATTTTGAAAATTGTAAAAAAAATGCATCGGGTTCAAAAAACGGTTCAAACACCACAAAAATATTTTTTGGGAATATAAGCACCCTTTTTGTGCAGTTTAAACTTTTAGATTAAGCAACGAACGATCTGTCATTGAACTATTTATTACCTTAAAGCTTAAGAAGATCACTTTAAGGAAATTTATTGGATGTTTATTAAATTACTTAAAAAAATAATTTTGTGCTATTTATAATGTGTAGGTTACTTGTTTGAATAATCTGCATAGGACTTAACCATTGAGATAAAGAAAAATTAATCAATAGAAAATAAAATGTTATATTTATATATCAATTTATCACTACATCAATATATTAAATTAGATTTCAAAAGATCATTTATTTTGCAATAGAAATTATTTATTTACAAAAACAGTATCACTTTACAAAAAAATACATTGATGACAAATATAATATATGCAGAAATATAAATCCATAAAAAATATTCACATTTATTTTTACATTTAAAATATTCACATTTATTTTTAAATTTGTAAGTACAAGAGATTATTAAATGAAATAAAGAAAATATATTTTACCATAAAAATGTGTATTTAATAATACATAAAGCAAAAGATAATCCACACACAAGAAGACAGAAGATAGTTTGCAGTGATAGGTGTTTTAAATTAAGAGAAAGAAATCAAATGTAGATATGAACAAATAAGCAAGGGCAAAACACGAATAACTTCGCATCTTCATTATTTTGACCTAAATCATTGGATAGCACTTTAATATTGAGTAACATTTTCATTTTATTATTAAATATAGCTAGAATCTTTTTATTTGTATTAAAATAAAGACCAACAAACTTTATTGCCGATTAGTATTCAATGAAGAAAAAGCATTAATATTTTTGTGCTGACATAATCTTTTGAACGACTATTATATATTCTTAGTCTTGTGGCTAATGTGGATTTACCACAAGTGAGAAAAGAATTAAAAAAATCCATGGAGCATTTATACTAATATTGTAGTGGCCATGGAAAGGATGTCAATCACCTTGCTCAATAAGGATTACTGTTGTATTTTTTATTAGACCGATTTGATCGAAAAATAGCATTGTAGTTTGAACATATGGTATTCTAGAACTCTTTTTTTTTTATTATCTTGATATCTGAGCAAAGTTGGATTCAAATAGTAAAGACAATATTTTTTTTATTTAAATAGATGAAGTTAGATTTTCTGGTCATCATGCATAGAATTGTTGTAGAATTCTGCCATATGATGTGCCATCTCACACAAATTAGAAACAACAGAAATTATGAAAGTAGAATAGATGTGCCCTGGGTTTTTAGTTTGAAGAAAGAGAATAATTTCCAAAACTTTTATGGTAAACAACAGGAAAAGGACTCTGGTTTTCATTATTTAAAGAAAATGCACACCTGGCTTGGTAATACACTCTAAGAAATGACTGGCTTATATAAATTTAAATACAAAAGAATTTGGTATTCAACTGTTAACCATGAAAAATATAATACATTATGCAGTGAATGAAGTCAACAGACAGTCAATCAAATATTCTTTGCTTGAAACCAGGTGCAAAATTTAAAAACAATGAGATATAGTTCTCAAAAACTTTTTATAATAGTATCTGGGGTATTTGTGTTTAAAAATTTCTAAAAAAAATATAAATTAAAATCTTCTTGTTGCTTATTTGAATAACATTAGAAACTATTTTTGCATATTAATTCATTGTGAAGTTCCAATTTTAGTATTTTTTTATTTTTGCTTGCTCAAATATAATTCAACTTCATACTTTTATTTAATTGAAATTTCATTTGTTTATGGATTTGTTTTTAGCCTTATATCTGTATTGGTTTGGTAAAAATTTGCTTTTACTTATATATATATATATCAACATGGTCTATGTTGTTTCACACTTAAATAAATAAATTATTATTATTATTATTATTATTATCATCATCATCATCATTATCATCATCATCATCATTATCATCATTATTATTATGATAATGATGATTTAAAGAGTAAATTTATTGAGACTCAAAAAGGTTTACATAAGTTATATTTGAAAACATGAGGTCTTAGATATAAATTGATTCATGATATTACTTATGTAACAAAGTTTACAACCTTGTTTGTGATAAAAAAAAACATGATTTACATTAATTGAAAGAAAAATAACTATTGCATACTAAGATACATATGTCAAATTAGCTTTACACAGGATTTTTAAATGTTATTTTGAGAAAAATATGTGGAAACACATGATAATATGAGTGAAAATATATGAAGGAGAGATTGATGTTGGTGTTAGATTGACACATAAGGTTCCATAAAAATAGGGCTTATTTGGCAAGAGTACTATAATTTTTATAGCTAAGTCTTATTGTATATTTGTTACATAATTTCCATATGAAAAAAAAATGAAAAAATATTAGTACAGCATAAATTGCATCATGGAAAAATTAAAACATACTACTTAGCATGAATTGTGTCTTGGGGAAAATGGAAAAATACTAGTTTAGAATGGATTGTATTTGGGGGAAATGGAAAAAAGCTAGTTAGCATGAATTTCATCATGAAAAAATGGAAAAATACTACTTTTCAAGAATTGAATCTTGAGAAAATGGAAAAATATCAGATACCATAAATTGCATCTTAGGAAAATGGAAAAAATACTAGTCAGCAAGAATTGCATCTTGGGAAAATTGGAAAAATACTAGTCAGCATGATTTGCATCTTGAGAATAGGGAAAAAAATACAAGTCAGCATGAATTGCATCATGGAAAAATGGAAAAAAATATTAGTTTAGCATCGATTGTACTTTGGGAACTTGGAAAAATGCTAGTCAAGAAAAATTATTTGTTATTATGAACTGTAACTTGGGATTATTATTATTATTATTATTATTATTATTAAACATCACATGATCACCATCTCTTATGCTAGCACATAACTGTTCTTAAACAGGCAAAACTCTCCATGCAGTAGTGCCACCCTATGCCAACCCGAGTAATCATTGGATGCCAGAAGGCTTGTGCATAAAATTCCCATCTAGTTTCTACTCATCCAATATCCCCACACTGGTTTCTGGCTTGTGACCTTCATCAGTGAGAAGCCTTGGATCTGAGAGCACTGCACCTAGATATTAGGATTTAATGCAATCCTCCAGCAGCCACCTTTTATCTCTATTGAACTACAAAACTATGATAATGAAATTTGAAAACACAATAATATTTTCAATCTAGGCTCAATAACTTATATAGTCATATGGGTCTTAACTCAGTTCAGCACCCATACATTTTGGTGCCTTTGGCTCTTTAACAACCATAGCTACCATTATCCTATTAGGCAGTATTGGTGTCAAACCACTAAACATCACATGATCATCATCTCTTATGCTAGCACATAACTGTTATTAAACAGGCAAAACTCTCCATACAGTAGTGCCAACCTGTGCCAAACAGAGTAATCAATGCTCTCTGATCCAAGGCTCCTTGCTGACAAAAGCCACAAGCCAGAAACTAGTCTGGGGATTTTGGATGAGTAGACACTAGATGGGGATTTTATGCACAAGCTTTTTGGCATTCATTGATTACTCTGGTTGGCACAGGGTGGCACTACTGCATGGAGAGTTTTGCCTGTTTAATAACAGTTATGTGCTAGCATAAGAGATGGTGATCATGTGGTGCATAGTGACTTAACACCAATCCTGCCTAATAGGATAATGGTGGCTATGGTTTTAAAGACCCCAAAACACCAAAGTGTATGGGTGCTGAACTGAGTTCAGACCCATATGACTATATAAGCTAATGAGTTTAGATTGAAAATATTGGATTTTTAATTTCATTCTCATAGTTTTGTAGTTAAGTAGAGATAAATGGTGGCTGCTGGAGGGTTGCATTGGATCCTAAGATCTAGGTGCAGTGCTCTCAGATCCAAGGTTCATCACTGACGAAGGACACAAGCCAGAAACTAGTCTGAGGATATTAGATGAGTAGGCACTAGATGGCGATTTTATGCACAAGCCTTCTGCCATCCATTGATTACTCTGGTTGGCACAGGGTGGCACTACTGTATGCAGAGTTTTGGCTGTTTAATTATTTTTATTATTATTATCATCATCATTATTTTCATAATTATCATCATCATCATCATCATTATTATTATTATTATTATTATTATCATCATCATCATGTTTCAGCAGTATACTTTATTGACCAAAATATGTGTTAAATAGGTTTACAAATGTTTTACAAGGGTTTTGCCCGAGTTACAAAGGCATTTCAAATATAATGTGTGTTTGTTATTATATAAATCTGATTAATATTGCTGATTATAGTACAATTATATGAACATTAGGAATTGCAAATGATTGTTGTTAATGATACTTTTTTTAGACATCATAGTAGTGGCTATATAAAAAAGAAATGTCCATGACCTTCAAATTAAAGTTCATTTACCTCGAGTATGAGTGGTTTGGTTATACAGGCTTCTGTGCTATTGGACTATTGTAATGAGTGTCTGGAACATAAGTTTTTCATGTAGTTAGTTATATTACAAACCAGATAAAATGTCCAAGTAGGTTGTTAGTACTGCCTGCTGTGGTTGTGGCAGTTTATAGTTTGGACTGTGGTCTAATGAGTGACCAGGTGGCTGTAGAATGTCCAGAAGAAAGAGTGATACATTGTTATCCCATGCTTTTAACTTGTGATCTTTATTGATAAATGTGAATGGATATGTCCTGGTGTTTATGCCTAACAAGAAGATGCAATGAATACCCTAGAAGGCCAACAGGGTAAATGTGGCTGCATGCACTGCAGGAAGGTGAAATCTTTGAAAGGACTGTGTTATATGGTGATGGAAATAGTAGGCTTCCTGTGTGCATTTAATAACATTTGCTGTGTGGAGTTTAGAGCTTGGCAGTCATTGAGAAGGTGTTGTTATCACCTCAGGTTCATGGCATGGCACAGAGGATAGGACAATATTTTTATAATGATGATGATACCACAGAAAAAAGCTGTTGGAAATGTGTGCAGATTGATTCTAATTATGAAATCAACATACTTTTGTTCTAGTACCCATTTTTAAAATAAATTGGCAGAGAAGGCAATGATTATTTATTTTAAGCCTGAGAAGAGGTTAATTATTCTAGGCTTTGGATAAAGCAGGTTATATGTTTGCTAGTTAGATAAAGCAGGTTATATGTTTGCCAGTTAGATATTTGTAATTATGGGAAATACAGATCTGATTGGTTGTACCTACAATTTAGTGAATAAGATCTATGAGATATGGCATTGAAGGAGGAAGTTTATCTGGAGGGGTTACTTTTCAATTGGCACTGGAGGTTTCAGAACCAGTTGGGAATAACTGCTATTAAATTAATGGCTTTTTGTGTATAAAACATTTGAATGTTGTACAATATTTGGCAATTGAACCATTTTATGGATATTGATATGGTCTTGTGGTTCCAGAGTGATTGATTACACATGAAGTTTATGGCAGAAATGAAAATTTGATAATAGGTGTATAGTATGTGATTTTTGTCATAGAAAGATTATTGAACAGATGTATCTTTGTGTAAATAGATAGAAATGCCTTAAAAAGTGGGATGGTAATTTGCAGCACAGAATCTTGTAACTTGGTTTATATTGTGAGTATCACACCAAGAGAGCCTTTGTAAAAGGAAAAGCCTACAAATTGAGATTTTCTTTGGAAAACTTGGAAATATGATTTTTTTGTAAACAGAGTCTATGCAGTAGTTTTTGAGAATTAAATAGCAATTGTAGGCTGCTGTGTTGTCATTAAGAATGGTTTGCAATGTATGGAATTGTTTTTGAGAATTCAGGAAGACAATGATGATGTCCATGTAGGCTATGAAGGGGATGTATTGCTGGGTATATAGTAGAATTTGGATTTCAGTAATTTTATTCTGTATTTGTTATTAAAATGAATTTATGTAGAGTGTAAAAAGTGATGACTGGATGGGATTAAAGGATGGAGAATTTCTATCATTAAAATGATGTGCAACTTATGATTCATTTATTATTATTATTATTATTATTATTATTATTATTATTATTATTATTATTATTATTATTATTATTATTATTATTATTATTATTATTATTATTATTATTATTATTATTATGTTTTAAAGGGGCTTAAATTATGATTCATTTATTATTATTATTATTATTATTATTATTATTATTATTATTATTATTATTATTATTATTATTATTATTATTATTATTATTATTATTATTATTATTATTATTATTATTATTATTATTATTATTATTATTATTATTATTATTATTATTATTATTATTATTATTATGTTTTAAAGGGGCTTAAATTGTTATATAAGTTACATTTGAAAACATGAGGTCTTAGATACAAATTGATTCATGATACTACATATGTACTAATGATTTACAATCTTGTTTGTAATAAAAAAACATGGTTTACAGTAATTGAAAGTAACGTAATTATTACATTATAAGATACAAATGTCAAATTAATATTTACATAGAATTTTTACTATGACATTGAAAAAATCACATGGAATCACATGATAGTATGAGTGAAAACATATGGAGGAGTTGGAAATTGGTGTTAGATTGACATATGGTTTCCTAAAAATTAGGCTCATTTGCGGAGAGTACTAGTTTTCCTAACTAAGACTTATTGTTCATTTATTACATAAGTTCCTTGTGAAAAAAAATGAATAAATATTAGTCAGCATAAATTGAATCTTGGGAAAATGGAAAAATACTAGTCAGCAAGAATTTTTTTTGGGGGAAATGGAAAAATATTAGTTAGCATGACTTGCATCTTGGGATTATTGGAAATACTAGTTCAACATAAATTGGATCTTGTTGAAAATGAAAAAATACTAACTGACATGATTTGCATCTTGGGAAATGGAAGTCCAGTATTTGATGTATCTTGATAAAATGGAAAAATGCTAATCAGTATGATTTGTATCTTGGGAAAATGGAAAAATAACTTAGCATGAAATGCATCTTGGGAAATTGGAAAAAATTACTAGTTAAGCATGAATTGCATGTTTCTTCAGAAAATGGAAAAATACTGGTTCAGAATGAATTGCATTTTGGGAAATGGGAAAAGTAGTAGTAGTTTAGGATGAATTATATTATGGAAAATGAAAAAATAGTAGTCAGCATGAATTGAATTTTATCAGGTTTAGGTTTTTAGTACTTTCTAAAATAAAACATTCAAGCTGGTTACCTTGACTGAGAATAAATGAATACCTAGCTGCAGAATTATTATGGAGAAATCTGATCATGCAATATCTCTGTTGTGATATAGTTTTTAAAATCATTGTTTAATGATTTGATTTTTGTTAAAATTTTGAATGAAAATTATCACAGAAAATTAAAAAAAGGTATGAATTAATTCTAAATTGAACAAAGGGTGGACAGGTAAGTTTTTTTATCTTTTCAGAT
Source organism: Epiperipatus broadwayi (assembly GCA_028023455.1). NCBI lineage: Eukaryota > Metazoa > Onychophora > Udeonychophora > Euonychophora > Peripatidae > Epiperipatus > Epiperipatus broadwayi. The sequence goes on from JAQFVV010000107.1 coordinate 1,585,672, forward strand.
TCATGTGTACTTTTCCAAGTGTAAATCTCTGGAGCTTTTTACCTTGACTCTGAACTGGTGAACCATTTGTTGCTGAACTATCCCTACTACTACTACTACTGCTACTACTGCTGCTATGGCTGCTGCTGCTACTGCTACTACTACTACTGTTATTATTATTTAAATTCTATTGTGTTAACATTTAAAAATCTTCGTGTTTCTTTTATTTTTAGAATAAAATGAAGTTTTTGATTAAAAACATTTAATTTTTTTCTAATTATAAAATAGGTAATTATGATATATTTTTATAAACTTTCATAAAGTTGTCAAAACATATGTAGTTTCAAACACTTTGATTATTATATGGTTTATTATTTCAATTTCAGCATATATTTTTATTTTATTTTAATTTAATAAAACTGATCCTTTATTAAGAAATACATTATGATTTATTTTAAATTCTCTTTTTATTTTACTAAAACTTATTAATGATTATTAAATCTCACTTGATTAACGATTTTATGGAATGGAATAGATATAATTTCAATGATAGGAAAAAATAAAATTGTAAATAATATCTTAATATTTTAAACTAATTTATTCTCTGATTTTTATTTAACAATTAGATTATGTTTAAATTGCAGAATTGTTTATTGAGAAATGTAATACAGTAGTTTTCTGCATCTGTGATAATTGAGTTCAAGTTATATCATAGATATCCAACGTTTATGGGTAATAACAAATTATAATATAATATACATTTTAAATATGCACACACTTACATATATGTTATATATGTGTGTAAATATATATACATGCATACACATATCTAATGCGCATAATGCTAATCTTGGTAATTATTATAAGTTAACTATTTCTTAATAAAGTTTAAATAAACCAGCAAATCAATTTATTGGAAACATATCCTTATTATTAATTTTTACATCATGCTAAAATAATAGTAACTGTGAATTACTGATAGTTGGAGAGTGGCACTGTAGGATGTCTTGAAAAAACTGATTGCCTGATGAAAATGTCAAAGGTATTAAGAACATGTTACTAGAGAATTAACTGATTAGTTTAACCTTTATTAAGTAATAGTTAATACATATATATGTATTACATAGAAGATTTTTAGTAGGTATTTTAGATTTAAATAATAGAAATTTATCATTTTCTAATAATAGTATGGTTTCTTGAAGAGTATACCATGGCTTCAAATACTTTTTTTGGCCTTTTAATCATTATTTATGGTTATTTCACATTAAAAACTTGAAAAACTGTTCTGTGAACTACTGACATCTTCAGATTTTTTTGTAGTAAATTGATAACAACAGTCTACTGAGTATAAGAAAAAAAACTCTAGCAAAACTAGCGATTGCAGATTGGTTGATGTTTAGAATATAAATATTCAGAACTTCTCATTCTGTTCTATTGAGTTATTAGGGGAAAGTGCATAATTTCATAGTGTATTTAATTATTTAAAATTATTTTTGCAAAATATTTTCATTACAATTATTAAAAATAAAATATATTTATATTTCCACTTAGATTTAAAAAAAAAAATTTCACTTTTAAATATACAAGCTAACAAACTATAGCAATATTAATCTGCACACAATAATAATTATAGTCATGACATTGTCAAATAACAGTTATTATGAATTATTTTGAGATAATTTAATAAATATAACTGAATTTTTCAATTTCAGAGAAGGTATTTCATAGATTTATTATGGCTTTATAATAATTTATTTATATTTAAAATTGAAATTGATTCAACAAATATTTTGCTAATTTTATTTTTATAATAGCTTTATGATGAAAACTCACTATTATACTTTTATAATTTTTTTTATATTTAAAAAACTCAAATATGATTTTTTTGAATTTTTTTATTTATAAACTTAAATTCATGATAAATTGAATTGAATTTAGTGACTGATAATATCTATGAAACTAGTTAATATGCAACAAGATAAGTATTTCAAATAGTTTAATCTGGTATAACTTAGTTATATATCAATTTTCAAGCAATTCGATAGAATTTAAATATAATAAACCTCAATTTCAAAATTTTACTCTAACTTGAAAAAGATCAAAGATAGCAAATAAATCAATTTTCCAACTTCAATAAAAGCATTTAATACTAGAGATAAAACAATTTTTAATATTAAATGCTTTTATTGACTATGCATTAAAAAGAAATAATTGTTCTTCAACCACAATTATAGTTTTTAGATTTAACTTGAAATAAAAGCAATAAAAATCCAGAAATTAAATAATTCAATTCCTTGTTATAAAAAATAGGGATTGACTTAATTAATGTGTGCCCCCCTCCAATGTTGTTATTTTAAAATAAATCTAAAAACTCCAATTGTGGTTGAAGAAACAATTATTTTGTTTTTTTTAGTGCACAACCAATAAAAGCATTTAATATATAAGATTTTTTTTTTATTACTTTTAAGTTTTTAATATTGGCAAAATAAATGCAAATGTAAATTGTGTTATACTTTAAATTGAATGAACACTTATAGTTGATATATATAATAACAGGATGGGGAATGAAGATAGACTGAATCTGGGTGATGAGAAGTTATCAACCTGAAGTTAACAATATTTCAATAAAAATTAATTTAAATAATGAGATAAAATATTAAAGTAATAAAGTAATATTTTAAAGTAAGAGATATTAAATTAATGTTTAATATCACAAAAATATATCAGTAATATTATATATTATAAGAGCATGAGATCATGAGTTCTTGGAAAGATCAGCCCAGTTAACTCACTATTATAAGAATAATTAGCTATGAATCCACTAGCATTATAAATAAGTAAAAGTAATACTCATTCATCATCATGAATGATCAATAATAAAAAATAAATCAACAGTCAGTCTTGTGACTGGATTTAAAATGGGTCTACTGTAGACCAGACCAACTATTTAATTTTTGCAAGCTTGGGGCAATTACAACCATAAGAACAATAATTATGGGATATTAAAACATGCTGATCATCATTCATGCTCTGGCCATATAATACCATCATTGTAGTGGTCATTATAAATTTAATTTCTAATAGAAATTAAACTAAAATAAAAGATAGTGTATGGGCTTTAAAGAATATTCTATTTTCACCAACCAGGATGATGATGATTGATAGGAATATCATCATCATCACTGGATGGCCATAAACACTAATATATAACCCTCTTCCATATCTCACCTCATTATGCATGAATCTATCTCAGAGAACATCTGATCTATAACTGTTATTGTGATCAAGATATGATGCAATACATAATATCCTAAAAATATTTGGAATTCTGTTCATTGGAATAATTTTAACAATTGAATACAAGTTTATTAATAACAATAAAAAACAAATTGAAATTAAGGTCTTTAGAATAAGGCTATGCACATATAAGTCTTCTGATTTTGATTAATATACAAAATAAAACTATCACATTGTAATTTACCATACCTCTTAATGAATTATGTACAACATATATGTGGGCTCAGATGTACATTTTATAATATACAATGAATATCTTTCAATTGGCATTTAATATAATTTTAAAAATAATTAAATTTTTTTTTTAAGAGTCATAGCATCGGCCGGGACACGAACCCACAACCTGGGCAACTGCCTGCAAGTGCAAGGCAGTAGCGCTGACCTTTTGACCACCAATGCAAGACAAAAATGATTAAATTTTAAATGTGTTTACTTGACTCATTGATATATATACACACAGACAAGTGACATAATTTCTGAACATATTTGACTTGCCATAAAATAAAATACATGATTAAAACTTTTAAGTTATATTTTAATGATACAAACACTTTATGCTACATTTACTTAAACATACATATGTCATCTGGCACATATGTGTAATACAATAATTGATTAACATATAAATAAAATTTATATTATATTTGAATTTATCAAAATAATAAAATTATTAAAAATATCTTTTATAATTAAGTCCATCCGAAAAACATAAAAATTTACACATATGTGTGAATCTATAAAAATATAGATGATTAAAATTATTAATTAGTCACCTTCTTATAGTCAATCAAAGTATTTTTTTTCCTTCTTTTTAAAAAAAATCAGACTTGAGAGGATTATTGTTGATTGATCAATTATAAACATCCTTAAACTTGGGTTTTAAATGATTCATTTACTTTTGTTTTTTAATCTAAAAAGATTTTTGAAGTCTTCTTTTCCTTTTTTCAAAATAAAATGTAAAATGATATCATTCTGTCTCTCTCTCTCTCTCTCTCTCTCTCTCTCTCTCTCTCTCTCTCTCTCTATATATATATATATATATATATATATATATATATATATATATATATATATATATTAATCAAAAAAATTTAAATAACACTCTAAAAAAAATTATAATATATTTTTTTTCTCTGACTTCCGTTCATTTTTTTCCCTTTCTATCTCTTTCATCTTTAAATATAAAATAAAAAAAAATAAAAATTCATCTTTCTCTCTTTTCAATTTTTCCATTTTCCCCTATTTTTTTTTTTTTTTTTTTTTTTATTCTTTTTTTTTCTTTTCCCCTCTTTCCCTTTTTTTTCTTTTTTTCTCTTTTTTTTATCATTTTTTTCAATTCCATTTTATTTATTTTATTATTTAATTTTAAAAATTTATAATTATATTTTTATTTTAAATTTTATTATAATTTAAATTAAAATTTTAATTTATTTTAATTGATTATGAAATTATATAAATTAATTGAAAAATAGAGTGTAAAAAAAAAAGAAAGGTGAGAAGGTTGTAAGGAAAAAAAAAAGAGGGGGTGGGTTGAAGAAATAGAAGTGGGGTGAAAAAAAAGTAGTGAAAAATTGAAGGTGAAAAGAGTGGGTGGGATGTGAGTTAATTTTTATTTTTGTTATTATAGGTTATTTTTATTAGAGTTTGGTTATAAATATATTTAATAAATTTGGAATAATATATTAAATTTATTTTAATAAATTATGTTTTAATTTTTTTTTTTATATATATATATATATATATATATATATATATATATATATATATATATATATATATATATATATATATATATATATATATATATCCCTATCACAGGTTGCTCTTGATTATAACATTTTAAAATTTAAAATATAGATTTGAAAAATGTCATTTTTACTAAAGAAAGTATTTAAAATTTTGTCATCATTATGTATAACATTACTCATCATTGTATAAACATTTATCTGTGTTTCTCTGCATATATCTAAAATAACATACATACAAATTAATTTTTTAGCAAGCTGAGACATTTCTCTTGGTGGGATTGATGCATAGTCACATCTGGAAAAGTATAATTCAGGTATGGTTGGCATTTAATGATCTCTCTTGTCTAGGATATGATAGACTTCAGGTCAGCAAGCTGTTTTGTCCACATTTAAGGTTGTAAAGACAGAAGTGGGTCTTCCTTCTAGGTGCATCTAAACTCCAGCATAGTGAATCAGCAGCAGCTACCTCCTGTCTTGATTTCATCTACTTGTAATTCATGGCAGTTATCTGTGTAACTCTGGAAACCAACTTATATTTTTCCAACTCTTAAAAACCTACTATTATCCTTCCTAATTTTTTTTATCAACCCTTTTATATAATCAGCTGGGATGACAAAAAAAGTAATTAAAATCTGTTTTTTCTTATCTTGATTAAAAACAACTTTAATCCTTTCAAAAGCAACTTTGAAATCATATCTAATAGATAGAAATTTTGTTCAATCAATTAAAAAGTTTTCAAAATAAAAATATAAATTTGTACAATAATCAGTTTAACATTTTATAATTAACATGCTTGTTTTAATTTCAAAACCAGAATACAATATTAATTAGATCTTTTTAATTGTTTAATTTATAAAAAAAAATATTTTAAATTCAAAATTATTTAATCTTTTTCTATGATTACTCCAGGGAGATGTAGAAAATATTTACAAAAAATTTTGTCTGTTACTTTTCCTTTCAACGTTATATATATATATATATATACGTGTGTGTGTGTGCGCGCACTATGTTATTGTGTGCCATGTAACACAAGTGTCACAATATATATATATGTTACTAGATATTTCTGCTATAAGTTAAAATGTATATACCTTATGTATATATTACATATAAATATTAAATCACCCACATGGCTAAGAAATTCAGCACAGCCCTCTATGAAATAAAATATATAAGAATATTAAAGGCCATATTTCAAAATGGTCATCCTCAAATGATACCTAAGTAGTTCTATTTTGAAATTATATACTATTAGATTTTAAATATTGAAATACAAGCTAATTCAAATAAATATGAACTCTAATATATTTATGTATTTATTTTCTAGATGGCAGTGCTGAATTTCTTATCCAAATGGGGTGATTTAATATTTGGATATTTATTTTAGTTTAGTGTTAAGTACTGAGATTATATCATATTTAGTATGTATGCATGTGAATATATATTATAAATGAAGTTTACTTAATACTATAATTTTACTTTAAATTAATATCACACACACACACATATATATATATATATATATAATTAGATACTTCTACAGTAAGTTAATATATATAATTTTAATGAATATATTATATTTAATATATAAATATAATTATATATGTATAATAAATAAATAACTAAGTTTTTTATTTAAAATTGTTTGATAGTTTTTATTTTAACTCTTCCACAGATAAACAGAGCAAAACTCTCATACAGTATTGCCACCTGTGCTAAACAGAGTAATCAATGGATGCCAGAAGGTTTGTGCATAAAATCCTTATCTAATGCCTACTCATCCAATATCCCCAGACTAGTTTCTGGCTTGTGGCTTTCGTCAGTGAGGAGCTTTGGATCTGAGAGCACTGCATCTAGATCTTAGGATCTAATGCAACCCTCTAGCAACCACCTTTTATCTCTACTTAACTACAAAACTATGAGAATGAAATTGAAAACACAAAAAATATTTTCAATCTAAGCTCAATAGCTTATATAGTCATATGGGTCTGAACTCAGTTCAGCACCCATACATTTTGGTGTCTTTGGCTGAGTTCAGACCCATATGACTATATAAGCTATTGAGCTTAGATTGAAAATATTTTTTGTTTTCAATTTCATTCTCATAGTTTTGTAGTTAAGTAGAGATAAAAGGTGGTTGCTAGAGGGTTGCATTAGATCCTAAGATCTAGATCCAGTGCTCTCAGATCCAAAGCTCCTCACTGACAAAGGCCACAATCCAGAAACTAGTCTGGGGATATTGGATGAGTAGGCATTAGATAGGGATTTTATGCACAAGCCTTCTGGCATCCATTGATTACTCTGTTTAGCACAGGTGGCAATACTGTATGGTGAGTTTTGCTCTGTTTATCAACAATTAATATGCTAGTATAGGAAATGTGATCATGTGATGCTCTTCCACAGATAATTTAACTGCAATTATTCCTATTGGCCAAGTGAATTAAAATTTTAAACTTTTGATTGGTTTATTACAGAATTAACAGTAAAAATAATTTGTCTTTGAAAATTTTTTTGTTTTAGTTTAGTTTCTAAAAAGCTAATTAATATTTGTCAGATTATTAAAGTAAATAAAATTTAAAAAAAAATTTTTTTTTATAATTGATAAAAATAATCTATAGCAGACAATATAAAATGTAATTTTATCAACCGATTACAAAATGCAGCTATATGTCATTTACTTCTGACGTGATTTACTTTCATGTAAAACTAAATAATTTTTACCAAAATCTGAATTATTTTTCTAAAATATTTATATTTTTGCACATTTTTTGTGGAAAAAAAAATGTATACTGGTCAAAATCATATGTTCATTCAACAAAACCTAGAATCCAAGTAAACTACAGCAATCTAGCATGTGCAAGATACACAGATCTGGAACAATACTAAATGCTAATCTATTTATCTGTGCTCCAGGGTCTCTGACTATATGACCAATGCTTTTGAAGTTACTATCAAGCTTTCATTTACTATATGCATATTTCATTACATTTTATTTAAACAAAGTTGCAAATTGAAATGTGATGTAATAGCTCTTTCTTACATTAAAAAAATATAGGTGCAAACAATGTACTTCCACAAAATATAACACACCAATGCAATTCAAAATAAGAAATGATTTTTCAGCATTTTTCCAAAAAGAAAATATAGTAGTGAAGTATATTTTCTCTTTGGAAAAATGCTAAAAAATCATTTTGTATTTTGAATTGCATTGTTTGGTGTTATATTTTGTGGAAGTACATTGTTTGTGCCTATATTTTTTTAATGTAAGAAGGAGCTATTATATCACATTTCAATTTGCAACTTTGTTTAAATAAAACATAATGAAATATGCATCTTATATATAATTACCAGAATATGGTACTAAAGTATATTTTAAAGAAAATCATTTCTCTTTGTCAAAATGTTGACAAATCATTTATTTGATAATTTTAATTAAAGAAGAGTTGTAAACAAGGCAGGACATTGAGAAACTCATAATTGTGTAAATGCCATCAAGTGTGTTCATGGCTTCAAAATTGTGCCATCTTTGCTGTATTTTTTTACACAAAATAACCATCGTTACTTAATCTTCTGTTACTATTCAAGTGTGTTCAAAGCTTCAAAATTCTAAATCAAAATAATGTTCTTCTTAATAGATTTTTATGCTGAACACATTCATGTGCCTACTATAAATGATTGGAAGGACTTTGGTAATTATTTTTTGAGTATTGCTTTTTTACATTGGTTACCATTTTTTGTGTATTGCTTTTTAATTATTTAAATATTATTGATCAATTTAGATATGCCATAATTTGAAAGCCAGATAACAATTAATTGCTTTAAAGCTAAATAATTTGAGTTATTTTTGATAGAAATTCTTCATTTGAGGAGGGAGTAGGTTTTACATTTGACTTATTTTGGATGAGATGCCATAATTTGAAACCAGTAATAATCTTTTTAGTTTATATAACCGTTGCTTTTAATTATTTGTGATCAAATTTTTTTTTATTTGTATTTTAGAAGTATTTGTTTGATTTAATTTGTCCATTTGTTATTTTTGGATAGAGATTCTTAAATGGGGGAGAGGGTAGGTTTTATGTTTGACTTATTTTGGATGAGATGTCATAATTTCAAACCAGTAATATTCTTTTTACTTTATATAACCATTGCTTTGAAATCTGATCATTTGCAAATATTGAAAGCTACTTAATTTGCCTATTCATATTTGCAAATGTTGAAAGGTAAATAATTTGATGTTTTTGGATTTCCTGCTCTCTCTCTGCCATATTTCTTATTTTGTGTATTTTCATCGATTTCTTTTTTTTAATTTGAATTTTATAGCATTTTTTTTTTTTTTTTAATAATTTGTACTTTCGATGTATTTCTTGGATATATTGCCTCAGGCATTTTTATTTTTCGATTTAAGTGAAAAAATTTTGATTTGGGGGGGGGGGTGGTAGGTCTTTCTCATATTTTCATGGATTTTTTTTTTTTAATTTGAATTTTATAGCATTTTCTTGTTTTTTTATAATTTGTACTTTCGATGTATTTCTTGGATATATATTGCCTCAGACATTTTTATTTGTCAATTTTCAGCCACTTTTGTATATAAATTTATCACTTGTAGGCTTCAGGCCTGTTGTTGATGGTGTCACAGCACCAGCTGATGGTGGCAGTACGGTCCCTCCATGACTACCAAATTAAATAATGTTAAAATTTAAAACTTTTATTCATTCATTTATTTAGATATTAATCTATTATATTAAAAATTATATTTTTAATGATTAGCTTTATTAAACCCTTTGCATATTTAACTATAATATGTCTTAAAATTAAAACATTATAGTTTTAATTTATGTACCAGCAACCAAAATATAAGATTTGAAATAGGTTTCTAACTCTTAAAATTAATACAAGCTTTTTGAAACATTTTAATAGTTAAATTTGGTCTAAATTAACATTATTATTTTAAAATGCATTGTCTATCATCTATATTACCAGCTATTTAAAAATTTAAAGATTTTAGTATGATAAATACTTTATTTAAGCTTAAAATTATTACAATTTAAGCTGTGTAAAAAATTATTTTACAGCTGTACAACCTATAAAATACTGATATAGTAACTTTTCAATGCAAAAATTATAGCTTCATTAAGTACTAACAACAATTTATTCATAAACAATTAAACTACATAAACAATTTTTTTAGATGCCTTGGCATAAAATTTTTAACATTTAGTTTTTTCCACAGCTAAAGATTATTATATATATTGTAACATTTTCCACTCTTGCTAGGCTTCCATATGCAATAAATGCATGACTTGATCAAATTATGCAAAAAGAAGAAACTTTCATTATTCATAAACAATTAAACTACATAAACAATTTTTTTAGATGCCTTGGCATAAAATTTTTAACATTTAGTTTTTTCCACAGCTAAAGATTATTATATATATTGTAACATTTTCCACTCTTGCTAGGCTTCCATATGCAATAAATGCATGACTTGATCAAATTATGCAAAAAGAAGAAACTTTCATTCCTATTTCTAAAAACATAACTATATTTCCTGATCAACTCGGCCTAGAATTGTTATGAGTACAGTTGTGAGCCGAATCAGTTTTTAATTTATAAATGAGGGCACCAGAGTCGTTAGACACACTGATTCTGCATCAAACATATCACAACTCATAAATTAACAAGAAAAATATTTTTAAAATAATTGGTATTATATTTTACCGTAACTAGAATTATTTTTTTTGACATTATTATTCCTGGAGCTTATTCAAAACATATTGGCAAAGGTAAATTATATTTTTAAATCTCACTAAACTAATATTAATAAATTTAATAATAATCATTAATAACTATTATTAATAACATACAAGGAAAAGTTGTTATTAGAAATAAATATTTTTTATTCTAACAAATTAAAATATATAAAAAAACACATTATGACTTAATTAATTAGAAAGACAACACACATGCTAATCCAGATATGAATCAATAAAAAAAAACAGTTCAATGATTATATTTCCTAGGTAAACAAGTGTCTCTTGAAGAATAAAATTATAAAGTCTTAATCAGGATTATTTTGATATTAATTTTAAGAATTGTTTGCAAACTTTGTCACAATCAGAAAAAGTTACTCTTAACTTACTGGTAAGTTGGTGTAGGTTTATGGGATTCTGAGCTCATAAGAATTTCCATTGGTCTCTCCTGCCAGCATCCTCCATTATTGTTCCATTCTATAGCTGGAAAAAAGGCACAGTTGTAGTGACCCTTTCATTGCAAAAAGCGGTCTTCACAAGCCCATTTCCATGCTTGCATGACAGCTTGTTACAGCAAGTAGCATACTGTGTAAAAGTATATTGCTGCCACAGGTTATGCTTGCGGAAACCTCCAACTCTCCGACACGTAACTAGAAGATAAAGAAAAGACCTAGATCGAAGTTGTCTTCCTCTTTTTATACCTCATCCAGTTTTTGAAACTTCTGCACATCCTTTTGTCATGGCATTTAGGTTTATAATCTTGTACTTTTTTTATTGGTTTTCAATTACAAAGGTCTCTTTTTTATCAAGTCTTTCGGCCATCTTTAATTAGCTAAAATATTTTTCTTTTAGCTTATCTTTTTACTTTTGGAATTCTTTTAATTTATCTGGATTAGTAATCTGCATGTCATTTATTCTTTCCAATTTTTAACTTTTATTTTTAATTACATAAAAAAAAATGTGGACGAAAAATTTAACTTTCATTGTATGTTTAAAAAAAATTATACTAATAAAAAAAAAATCTAATTTTTTTTTTTTTTTAGCTTTTACCAAATACCAATATGTTTGTACCATATATAAATAAATGGTACAATATATTATTCCAAATATGCTACAAACATTTTATTTTTTAAAAATAAACAAAGTATTTTGATGAAAGGAAATTATGCATATATTTGCCAGTAGTTAAAGCAGCTTATGCTTTTAGATATTTTCAATACTAAGTGATCCAAAAGCCTCAGAAATAAATTATATGATATTATATTTTTATTTGCTTGATTCTCCAGGTGCCATATTGAATTTTTTTTAAAACTGACCTGAGACACAATTTTGACAATAACTTCAGTTTTAATAATGTTAGAGCAAAACAAATTACATTGGTAGAAACTAGAAAAACTAAAGAAAACAATAACACTGAAACAAATAGTGATTACCATTAAAAAATATGGTAAAAAATAAATTTTCACGTCCGACATAATTATCACTTTATTGTTTGTTTATAATTTCTAATTCATCATTAACTAAGTTTAAATTACATCTTCAGTGATAATTTCTTTGTATTCCTCACAAAATTATCTTTCAAACCATATATAATGTCTTACCTGAGATAATACATAGTTTCAGAATCTTCAAAAGTATTCACATAAGAATTCTTCATTTTTATCTTGTACCCCAAAAGTTACCAAATGTCAAAGGCATCTATAAAAAAAGATTCATCCTAATAAAAGATACAAAACAAATCATTTCCAAAAAATAGATATGCATTTGTCATCATAGCAATTGACTTCTTGTCTATCTAAAATTAGAAATTGTAGGATACTGTCTGTATCACTGACAAAATGAGTTTCTTCTCTTCATTTTATATTTTTTGTGTACATATTCTTTATGCACACCAGTGATGTTTATATTCTTTATGCACACCAGTGATGTTTATATTCTTTATCCACACAAGTGATGCTATCTTGTTATATTTATTGTATTACATAAATATAATTTATTTGCATATAGTCCACTTGTTAGCTATAGATTTGAAAATAATGTGATGAAAGATATGGAAAAACTACTGACTCCACAGATGAGTATCAAGGCATAGGCAAGAATCAGAATTTGATTATTTGCCTGCAAAGCAATCTTTCTGTACATTTGATTATTATTTTTTTAAATCATTACTTATAAGTAAACACAAACACACAATATAAACATAATAATAAATAATAAATTATTAAAATTTTTGAGAATCATTGTATTAGAACACACAAAATTAATGTATATATGAATTCATATGAGCAGATATAAATATAGAATTTATATTATACACACACACCAATATAAACTAAATAAATCATTTTTCAAATAATAAATTATAAATAATTAGAACATATAAAATTACTGTACATATGAATTTATATGAGCATAAATAAACATACAATTTATATAGACACACACTACTATAAATGCAAATTAATAAAAATTAATTCATTTTTTTTAAATAATTAAAAAAAAAATTATTCAAAAATTAAAAAATTAAAATTGTATACTTATGAGCCTGATATATTCTGCTTATGTTTAGACTCCATTGAAGACCTTGTTTGTGAATCAGAGTATTTTTATTCTGACAAAAGTGTATTTCTAGGCCATTTAGTATTTTATGTCTTTATCACTTCATGGAAATTACAAAATTGATCAAAAAAAAAAAAAAACTTAAATGCACTGGTTACGAAACAAATTAATAAAAAATCCAATTTTCATCAGATTTTTTTTTTAAAGACACCATTAAAAAGCTACGTAAAAGATCTATAAAATGCCCATATTTTGGTTGATGTCATACTTATAGTTTTATGTCAGTAAAAAAAGAAAATATTTTGACCGATCAAAAAAGACGAGTGGCTCACCAGCTTAATAGCATGAAGCAGTTATGTAAGATAGATGTTCATTAATATTTAAACATGATAGTTGTTATTAAAGGCTTCCATAAACCTACTGAGTAATTTTTAGTAATCATAGTTTGTATATGATGCAAGTTCACTTTAATTAACTGTTTCACAAAAGTAAACTGTGATAGCACTATCATATTTGACATTTTGAGTGGCATAATGGCAATGTAATCACTACTTTTCCATGTGTTAAAGGACTGTATATGCTAAGTTATAGTGTACAACAGGCTGCAATGATTGTTTCTAAGAAGCTTCCATTGTAAATGTATTAATTTAAAAAATCAAGAGATTTCAGCAGTATATGGACCTTTACAGGCCTTTGTCTATGATTGAGAGAATATTCTATTGTTCTGAAAAAGTTATAAAGGAGGTGGTGATTTGTGAATGGTTAATGTTTTAGGTTCATTTTCCCTATGATTAAATGCCACACTAAACATGATTTTCAGTAATTGTTAATGACTATAATGCAATATTTTTGCAAAAGATTTATTATTAAACCAAAAACTACATCACTAGGGGGAGGGATAAAAAGACAGCTCTTAGAAAGTATATGAAATACATTATGAAAACCGTAAATTACCACAAAAAAGCCATTAGAGGCAAAAAAAAAAGGAAGATTGTTTTTGTAAAAACTATAAGTAAAATATTTTAATAACAATTAATAATTTATTAACTTATAGAATTTTTTTTTTGTTTCTTTGAAGATAACTAATTCTAAATATATCTTTTTTTAATAACATAAAACTCTAATATCTAATTTATCATTCTTTTAACTTTTTTGAGTAGATATTGTGAAGTGGATAATAATGTTTACCTTTATTATCAGTAATACTTTCAGTTAAATATTTATTTTCACAATTTGTAAATATTAATTTTTTGTGATTTAGAATTTGAATTATTAGAAGGCATTTTAAATATTTGTAATATAGTTTATAAATAAATTTTGTAATATATGTAAAAAAGATTTAATTGCACACTAAAAACAAACAAACATGGCATCATAATAAAAATTGTCATCACTAGAAACTATTAATAAATTGTTTTTCTTTTCACTAGTAAAAATTGTAATTATAAATATGTGACTTTTTTCACATTAAATAGTGAAGCTATAATTATACTATAATGTGTAATAGGTCTGCTTAGTGCTTTCGAGATTTAATGTTAGAATCTCATACTCATAGCTTTGTGAATGAAGACTGTTGCGATTTATTATACACATATGCAAATGAGTTTGAATTTTTAATTAGTTAGTCCATTGTTTGGAGAGAGCAAAGCATGCCTCTCTTCTATTAATGGCAATAAGATCATTTGCTATGTAAAAAGATTCTTTAACTTTTCTTTTGGCATCACTCTTCTCTGCACAAATTATTTGGGCAGAACTAAATTCAAATACATGGCCTGTAGCTGCTTGGTGGTCCCAGAATACTGATGTTCCTTTATTTTTATTTTTGACCCTGTTGTATGTATACCTATGTTGGTAAATGCTTGTATTAAGGTTAGCCCGAGTCTCACCACAGTAAGATGCATGGCAGCCTAATTAAGGGCATGCCATTTTATAGACCCCATTAAATCTTGAAAGTGCTAAGCAGACCTATTACACATTATAGTGTAATTATAGCTTCACTAGAGTCTATTAAAAAAATGGGGTTTGGTATGACACTGAAAGAATTAATTACAATGTGAACAATAGACATCAAGACTGCTACCATTATCATAGTGAAAAGAATTAATTAAGATCTGTGGTTTGACTCTAAATATTGAAATATTAAAATGAATTGTTTTAAGGAGGTGAGAGGCAATGATAAATTAATAAAAGATTATGATCAGGTGTCTTTATTTAGTCTATTGTTTATTGATATTAGTTTATCTTCAAATAAAGAAATTAACATGCATACAAACAATCTATTAATCCAATTTACTATGTAGAGAATATTGACCTAAATCTAACTTGGAATGCAGACTGATTAAAAATCTAAACACACATATGCATATAAAATAATATTGATAAATCTCAAACTACTTTTATTAATCATTTGATAGAAAGCAGTGAAAAATTTCCTCTGAAGACCATTAAGTGTTTTACTGTTTGCAATCAATAAACTTTTTTTTCAGAAAATTCTTAGTATACTTTTAAAAATCTACAAGAACTTTCTTTTACATTTTAAATCTAGTTTGTAAACAGTGTAAACAAAAAAAAAATCTAATGACTCCTAAAAAGTATGTTAACCAATTAGATCTGCTGAGCAAACCAAACGACACTTACTTTGGCAAAATGCTGTTTACATTTAGTAATACATATAAGACAAATTTACCTTGAAAATAGTATTTTTCTATAAATACACTTAAATAATTATTAATTTATTTGTATTAAGTTGCAAATTGTGTTTCATTTAGCCCTAGATATAAATTTAAATTTCCAGAACATTTATTTTCTTTTTATTCATGACCATGATTTACGGCATATAAAAATGAAAAGAAAGGCAAACAGAAAAAAAAAATGAAAATCGGACATTTAAGAATTTTTAACTCAAAAGAATTAGAGAAGAAAGATTTATAAAAAATATAAAAAAGAGACTAGGCCAAATCAACAAAGGTTGTTCTTTTTTCCCAGTGAAAATAATTTTTATTGAAATAAAACATAAAAATCAAATAAATATTTAACTATCAAAGCTTAATATTTCCCTTAATATATATAATATCAATATATATAATATTTTAAATTGTCCATAGCTATATTACTACAGCCGTTAAATAAAGAAAAGCTTGAATTTTGCAGCCCATTTAAAAAAAATACAAAGGGAATTGGTTGCAAAATGTAAGCTTTTCTTTACTTAAAGAGAGAATGTGGTTGAAAGAATGAACTATGAGGCATTTAAAATATTTAATAAAGATTTCAGCTAGTGTTACGCATTACTTCTATTTAATATGTATACATATAATATTTAAGTATATGTATGTTGTCTATATTAAACTGAATGTAATTAGAAGGGCATTGAGCTTAGACTTTCAAGCTCCCTACAGCTATCCATTTCATCTTATACAATAGATACACATGACCACATACATGTGAAAAATATAAATGATCTTTAATATACGTATTTTGTGTTGAACCAGCACTCATATATATATATATATATAGGATTTAGAATAAATAGAGAGTGAGAGAGAGTTATATAAGAATATATTTCAGTGAGGGTTCACGGATCAATAGGTCAAAGATAATGAAATAATCTTCAGAAAGACTAGCTACTATTTTCAATGCAAGTAAGCCCTTTTTATCTCTTCTCTACATTTTTTCTTAGATTTTTTTCCTTCCATTTCTTTCTTATGCCATTCTGTTTTTAGTCATTTACATTGATATTAATTCGTCTAGGGACAATGGATTATGTGTTAGTACCACCAGATATTCATTCTTTAATTACGTGCACAACAAACTTGATTTTATTTATTTTTTATCCTTTATATATATGTGTGTGAGCAGGCTCTCCACACTGAAAAAGCAAGGAGAGAACTGCTAAAGCAGATTGGGAATTATGAACTTTCCATGAGAAAGCATAGTATGTGCAACTACGCAAAATATATATATGAAAAAGAATATATGATATAAAATTCTTAACTTTGTCTATATATTTTTTTAACTTTTGTTAAAAGTTAGTTTAGAATACTGTAAATGCAGTTTATCTTTTTAAGGTATATATTATCGATTCTTGCAAATATTGATTATCATCTTTATTCATTTAAAATGTACATTGCACGAAATTTGTAAAAAGTTTACCTGAAGAGAATAGGCTTAAATGTCCCCCTAGGATCTATCAACAGCTTTTTACAATCTTTAGAAATAAAAAAAGGTAGATTGATACCTATAGCATATTCAATAGTGAACATATGGTATAAATGTACGGATGTGAATTTATATCCGGTCGTTAGAGTGCTGCTTTGCAGAAATAAGACAAAAAAAATCATGACTTTTGTTTCAGCGTACTTCCCTTTTCTCCATTTTAACACGTACACTTTTTTTCTTTTTTAAGGTAATTCCTTTATTAAAACGTTATTAGATTTTTGCTTTTCTAAATAATGTTAAATACATAGGGAATGGTGCCTATATTACATGTTAACAGAGTCTACGACTCTCAATTATTGTTAAGGAAGAAGTGTGGCAGATCAATATTGGAAATTGTAACAAAATGTTTTTAGATTGTGAATTTTAAGTAAAATTATAGAGAAATGTTGATCTCAGTTAAATTGCAACATTCTCAGGTGACTAAGCAGGGTTTTATCTTGTAGTAGGTTTACTCCAGATTCTAATAGATTTCTTACGCAGGAAAAGTGTAGCAATAATCACTTCATCTATATCAAAGTTATTGTTATCCTTAGGCAAGTTAGTCTTTTATATTCAATTGAGTAGAATTGTGTACAAAGCAAATTTAAAAACTAGTGGAACCTTTCGTCTTGAAGCTCAACTCAAAACGATAACGATGTCGTAAAAGACAAACAATGTCGACATGTTATTATCTATTAAAGGCGGAGAATACATGATTTGTAGCACTTTTGAATTTCTGTTGAATGCGTTGCAATATCGAGATAAACACAACCTGCGGGTCGATTGAATTGACCCGATATTTACATTACAGATTTCCGTATAGTTTTATTCTAATGCCTCAGGCTCGGCCTATAGCTTCATGTCTATACATTACGTTATTTTTCTCATTTGACAAGTCAATGTTTAGATTAAGAGTTTATTTTCACACTTGATGCAAAATTGAATTAATATTCACGCAACGATAAGGCAAACATTAAACGGATAAAACTGGGAAAAAAAGTAACTGAAGAAAAAATATATATAAAATTAGAAAAAATAAAAAAATTTAAATTATTGATAATTATAACATGTAAAAGAACCGTGTAAGATTTAATTTATCAAAAAATATTTCTAAATACAAGATCATTTTAACAATTAAATATTCTAATCTATAAGTAATCGATGTTAGATTACATATATATATATATGCACACACACAAACCTAAATATTTTTATCGTTAAGCATTGCCATTAATTTCAGAGAATTAATACCGCAATAATTTTAGAAATTAGTTTCTCATGTTTAAAGATAAAAGTTTAGGATGCCTAATTACCCTAATATCAACTTATCTGGATATCGGCTTAATCTAATTATAAAATCATATACTATGAATAACAATAGACGAAGGTATTCATAATATACTTTGCTGAAACAATAACATTTAAGACCTACTAAAAGCGAGATTGAAACTATTTTATATAGTTCAATGCACGGCCAAACGCCAAGTCTCATAAGAAAAAGAGAAAGAAAGGACAATAGTCATTAAATTAATTAATTGCTGGGTTGTGAATTGTTATAACAGTTTTAATTTTTATATAGGTATGTAAAGAATATTTTAAATAGCCTATTGTAAACAAAATCTTTTCCAACAATGAAAGAAAATATTGCTCATCAGAATTGCAAATTTCAGAGTATTGAAGTTAAGATATTTTTCCATTCTTGTTTTACTCTGTAGTTAAATATTCCTGACTACCTATTTAGCAATCACTGAATGATTAATTAGATAGCCTATAAAGAAGTTGTTTAGAAAATATTATAAATCTAATGGAAACATAAAAGAAGATTTCAGATTAAAAAGCAGACTATAAGCATGTCCAGTAGATGTATTATTTGAAATCTTATTTAAAAGTTATAAATTCCGAGTTTGAACTTGTAGTAAACATTCTCAAGTTAGTCTATTTACAATCATTTAATGAGCTTATAAATAATGCATCCAGACTAGTCCATTGTTTAGATTTTAAAAAATCACTTTTATCTGATTCCACGCTCTTATATATATATATATAGCAGATTAGTCTTTGATATTTCCGAGCGGTAAAACCTATATTAGCAGTAATCTTAACAAAATCTTAATCGAATCATTCGACAGTTTCAAATATTAATTCAGATTTAAGTTCTTTTAATTTTTTAATTATGTAAACAAAACATCAGTTACTAATAGGTAGTGTTAAGAATATATAATAATATTTTTAAAAGTTTAAAATTCTTTCCAGAGTCATTTAAAAAAATTAAAAATATGGATTCTCTCTGATCAGATTATTAGTTGAATAAAAAGCGTATTCACTTTTTATCTTATGCTCTTTTATGGATAGCAGATAACTCATTGAAATTTCAGAGGTAAACTGTTATATTAGTGATGATCTCAAAAAAGCCTTAACTACCAAATACCTATTTACATGTTTAAAGTTAATAAAATATACATCTAAATTGTTATCTGAAACTATTGACTGTTAGATGAAGATTTTGATAAGATTGCTATTAGTTTTATTTCTCTAAAATAGTGATTTCATTTTTTATATAAAAGCATGGAATCAGAATTCACTTTATAAAACTATTATTTGCAAAGTTATTAAATGACTTAAGATAGCTCACTTGCATACTTTTTATTATAGTAGGTGCATATAGAGATTATGGCTCTTAGAGACATTATTACATATTGTTAGCACTTTGTTAGCACTGTATATTTAATAGATATTGTTTATTTTCAGGATTTATTAAAATTAATAGTATATATAATCATTAATTTCAACTTTTATCAATTCATTGCAGGAAGAAGGTCTCTCCAAGTTTAATCGAGTTTTTCCAATCTTCAACCTTCCTTCTCTGTATTATCCCATCTTATTTTATCCATCCATCTCTTGAAATCTTATTTGTTTTAACTGTCCATCTATTATCACCTTCTAGCACTATGCCCAGTTTGTCTCCACTTTGTTCTCTTATTTCTTTCAATGATATCCATTAACATTTGATAGTCTCTCATCCATGTAATTCATTTTTGATCCCTTCTTGTCACTCCAAACCTACACTTCTTCATACTTCATTCAGTCATCTGAAGTCTCTGTATTGTTCTTCTGTTAACTTGTTCATGTCTTACACTCATATGTAAGAATTGGTAAAACCACATTTGTTAAAAACCTTTCTTTTCAAACACATGGACATATTTCCTTTTAATATTATTTCTTTAAAAAGCACTCAAGCCAAGTATATTTCTACCAATATTAATAATCTGACATACAGAGGCTAAACTCTCCATACAATAGCACAACTCAGTGCTAACCAGAGTAATGAATGCAAGAAGGTTTGCACATAAAATCTCCCCCCAGACTATTTTCTAGCTTGGGGCTTTCATCAGTAAGGATATTTGGATCTGAGAGCACTGCACCAAGATTTTAAGATCTGATACAACTCTCCAGCGGCTACCTTTTACCTTATTAGCCAACTATAATGCTTTGAGTCCAAAATGAAAACATACTAATGTTATCAATTAAAGTGCATTAGCTTGAGCACCAAGATTTTAGGATCTGATACAACTCTCCAGAAGCTTCCTTTTACCTTATTAGTAAACTATAAAGCTTTGAGTCCAAAATAAAAACACAATAATGTTATCAATTAAAGTGCATTAGCTTGTTTAGTCATATAGATCTGAACTCAGTTCTGCATCCATACTTTTTTTTGTCTTTGGTTTTTTAATAACCACAGACACCATGAATACCATTCTTTATGCTTACACAAACTGTTTACACAGAGGCTAAATTTTTCATACAGTAGTGCCACTCAGTATAGGCCAGAGTAATCAATGGATGCAAAAAGGTTTGTGCATAAAATCTCTATCTAGTGCCTACTCATCCAATATCCCCAGAAGCCACCTTTTACCTTATTAGCTAACTATAAAACTTTGAGTTCAAAATAACAACACAATGTTTTCAATTCAAACTCATTAGCTTTTGTATAGTTATACAGATCTGAACTCAGTTCAGCATCTATACTTTATGGTCTCTTTGGTTCTTTAATAACCACAGGAATCATGATCCTATTGGGTAGGATTGATATTAAACTACTAAACATCACATGATTACCATTCTTTATGCTTACATAAGCTGTTTGTATACACAGAGGCTAAACTTTCCATACAGTAGCACCACTCAGTGCAAGTCAGAGTAATGGGTGGATGCAAAAAGATTTGTGTATAAAATCCCTGCCTAGTGCATACTCATCCAATATCCCCAAACTAGTTCATAGCTTATGGCTTTCATTGGTGAGGAGCCTTGGATCTGGAAGCACTGCACCTAGAGCTAGGATCTAATGCAACTCTCCAGCAACTACTTTCTCTTATTAACTAACTATAAAGCTTTGAGTCCAAAATGAAAACACAATAATATTTTCGTGAAAGCCACAAACTAAAAACTAGTCTGGGATATTGGATGAGTAGGCACTAGATAGGGATTTTATGAACAAACCTTCTTGCATCCATTGATTACCCTGGCTTGCACTGAGTGGCACTACTGTATGGATAGTTTAATATCTGTGTAAATAACTTAAGTAAGCATTAATGGTGATCATATAATGTTTAGTGGATTAATAATATGACTAAGCTATTTGTAGTTTGTTAATTTCTTTTAATTCATCATTATCAATCTTTATTTTCTTCTGAGAAAATAAATTGAACATTATTTTATTCTTTTTAGTATTTACTTTTGAACCAATTTTCTATTTCATCTGATAATAATTGCAACATTTCCTAAAGCATTAAAATATTATTTGTAAAAACAATTACATCCTTTACAAAAAGTAACTTTTTATTTTATTATTTTGTAAAATGCAATTTTATAACATAAAATCAGCACTTTCAAATATCTGATTCCCTCTTTATCAGGAGTGATTTCATATTTCAGCCATTCTTCTGTTTATGGTTTATTATTCAGGATTGCAACCTTTTTCTAAGAAGAGCTAAACAAATCAATCACTAATCAATATTAGATGACTATTAGTTTCCTATTTGAAAAAATTCTAGAATTCATTAAGAAATTTATAGCTAGGCTTAAAAAAAGTTTAGGGTTTTGTATATATTTATGTGAGACATAGTATGTATGCTCTTTGGTAATTGAAATAATAAGTTCCTTCTTTAAAAACAGATTATTAGGTAATAAGTTACAATCCATAAATTACATTTGAATATCATTGATGGTAACTCCCATTGCTTGCCACTGTTTTAACATAATGTATTTTAGCATCTCAATATTTATACTACATTAATGATTTTTTTATATCATTAAAATACATTATAAAATATTAATTTAAACATAAAATATATTTAAATTTTCAATTTAATAAAAAAAATATTGTTAAAAAAAGTGCCTTAAGTTCAAATCAAGCAAAAATATTTCAAATTAACATTTTATCTATTGAATTTGTAAATGATAATAAAAAATGAAAATAATTTAAATCGTCAGCAACTTTTCATAAAGTAATATAACCAATTCTATTCCTAAAGAAAAAAATGTACACATATAGAGAAGGTGAATTTTGGTATAAGTATATATACCAGTTGTGAAATATATGTCTAACTATTCCAAATACTAATTCTTTAGATTGTTTATTAAACATTTTGTAATATTGTCTTTTAATTTTATTTTTGAGCAAACTTTTCTATTTGAGACATTTTGACAGCTAAATTAATCTCTTCATTATATCTTTTTAGAAAGTACTTAAGGTAATTTTTATAATAAATATGATCTGCTTTTTTATAAAAACTATTCACAAGTTCACTAAAAAGCATTTTTTCAGAAAGCATACTAGTTTAAATGCCCATTCTATATAAGAGATGCTCTTCAAGTAGTTACTTCAGTATCTTTATATTTAGCAAACTGTAGAACATATCAATAATATTGAAACTTTATCATCATATATTTAATATATCAAGTGCTATAAATATTTTTTAATGTCTTTATGTTACATCAATAAAGAGCCTGTATGTTTCTTACATATAATAAATTAAAAAAAAAACATGATTAAGGAAGCCTTGTATATTGAAAGAAATATATCCATCTTAAATAAAATTAATAGAAATAAATATTTAGAAGATTATTTGTAATAGATTATTTAAATGAATTTAGATTTGTAATGAAAAAGAATTATTAATGTGCAATCTTCCTTTAAGATATAAATAGGAATTAAAAATTTGCTAAGTCAAACTTAAGAATGTAATTTGACCTGCAACAACTATGACTAGTTTTTATAATACAAGTGCTACAACTGGTATCTTCTAAGCACAATATTATTTTATAATATAATATGGTCTCAAATTTGATTTTTTTATTATAAGAATTATTTACAATAAGTATTATAATATTTGTACAAAAATGTTAAAAATATAATATAAACTCATAAAAACTAGGGAAACAAAAGAACACAATTGTTTAGAATAGTTTCTAACTGAAATGAATTGTTTTTTTCATAATCAGTTATTATAATAAAATAAAGTTGCTTTTTATCATTGTAAAAATTATTTTCAATAAATATACGTCTAAAAAAAGTAGAAAAAATAGGTATAAATTGCAAAATTGGAAAAAAAATTCTTATGTTAAGATTTAAAATGGCATAAAATACTGTTAAACCAAAAAGGGGTATAAAATTAAGATCAAACTAATTTGATTTTTTAAAATATGGTCATAGCTAGAAAGATACTGAGATTGTCACATGTTAATTAAAGAAGCTATGTCTGTATTTTTAGTTCGAACTTAATTTTATGCCCCAAAACATATGAAAATTTTTGTGATATTACATACCAGTTGAGGAATAAAAAATAATAGAGTATATGTTTATGATTATTATATCAAAATAAGTATTTCATTTTTTGAAAAATTTGTGTTTATATTGGATTTTCATTAATTTTATTTTTTAATTTGGAGTATTGTAGGTACTATTGATTATGATCATATAAAAATGCTCAATCATAGAATATTAATAAAAATTTTATATATTTATGTATGTGAATTTAATGAAAGTAAAACAAGACTTAGGAAAAAGTGGATTAAAATGTTATAAATTATTTATTTATAACTTGCACAATTAATTTAACTGAAATGGTTTATCACTATGTTGATATGCTTTATCTTTTAACTTGTTAAGTGCATCTGCCTACATTGAAGTCTTAGTTGAACATTCATATAAAAAGACAATGGAAGTATGCAAAATCACAAGAAAATTGCTTTATGTGCTTAGTGCAACAGTTAAATTGCACATTCTGAAGCTCAAAATTAAATGGATCATGGCTCACCTATACCATTTCTAATGCCAAATTTCCTACAAATTTTTGAGTAGTAAGTGATTTGATTATTTATTATATAAGTAATTTTAAAACATCTTGCAAAAACAAGTTATTGCAGTATAAGAATTAAAACATACTAGTTGAAAGACATTAATGTTTCTATACACAAGTTCAAATTGATCTACTTTTAGAATTTAGATAAATGACTTTATTTCAAGATAATTCATGAATGAAAGGAAGATTAATTTAAACAAAAAGTTTTATGAAGAAAAATTGAAAAAAGTCAAAAAGCATACAGCTAAATGATCTAAAAATCTTTTCATGCAGAAAAATACAGATAGAACATGATTGTCTTAGAGTTTAATAAATGCTCATAACAAAAAGTGAATTGATAATACTAAAATATTAATTAACCTTCAATCTGAAGTGTCTACTTTTCTTAATTTAGTTGTTATTGGCAAATAAATATATTCTAAATTAAATAATTTTTGGAGAGGAAAATTGCTTTAAAACTTAACTTTTGTTTTCAATATTCAATGTAGTAAAAGGATTTGATATATGTGGCTTACTACAGAAGAAAAATAGTTGATTGATACAATTAAAATTTTTTAGATAAATTTGCAGATAAAGAAGCTAAAATAATATCTCCAGTTAGTCAGATAAATGGGGGTTCTATGCTCAATCTGAAATTCAGATAATGCTTAAACACCACACAAGTTCTTACCGATTGACTATATGATTATTTTCTTTATCCATTATTATTATCTATACTTGAATTAGTAGGTTTTTAAAAAGAAATTAAGATTATTAAATCATTAGCTATATTTGCATTTTATTTCTTTATAGATCCATCATGAATAATAGATTTTAGAAAAGCAGCTTAATAAAACAGACTCAATTTTTCATAAAAAATAATGTTAATAATATTGCATTAAATATATATATATATATATATATATATATATATATATATATATATATATATATATATATATAGAGAGAGAGAGAGAGAGAGAGAGAGAGAGAGATTAAGGTACATATTTAATGCAATATTATATAGACATAGTTCTAACTGTTAAACTTTAAACAGCACCATGATTCTGGCAGTTGCCGAAAGCATGCTTAGTGCATTATAAAACTTTTGAACTCCAGTTTTTACCTTTATTACTGGATTATAACGAGTTTATAAGAAATAAGAACTACATTGATAAAAAGAGAAATAAACATTTAGAATTAGTTAATATATATATATATTTATATTAAATACTAAGTAACGCTACACTAATAATTATAAATAAAATAGAAATTCATATAATATTCATTACAATACTAGCCAAAAAACAAACTTTTACTAAAATTCTTCCACAACCACGGTTATTAACAAGTAGATTTCACTTGAAAAGATCTATTTGTTAATAAATGAATTATAATTCTGAAAGAATAGTACAGTTTTGTTTTTGGCCAGTATTGTAATGTTATATGAATTTCTGTTATATATATATATTAACAAATTTTTCAAATATATTAAAAGAATATACATACTCATTATCACTCACATAAAGATATTTATATATCGGTGTAATACAAATAGTTAGTTGTGTTCAAATATACGTTAGTTAGAACTTGACCATTACGCTTAGTACATTTCCCTTTTTTCCGGTAATAAGACATAAAAGCTTTTTTTCTGATAACCAGCTCAGAATCATCTAGTTAATAATGCAATATTGGATGTTAAATCGGAATCCATTTATTTTTAGCTAGAGAGGAAAGTAAAATATCAGTCATATGAAAAATTGTTCAAACTTTCATAATCTAATAATTTGTAAAGCTGATGAGTTATATATATCTTTATTCACTGAATATGAGGATCTATTGAAAAGATCTTTACTCTATAATGAGTTATTTAAAGGCTATTTTGTTATATATATATAAAATTAAGAGCATGCTAATGAGCTCTAAACAAGCTTTTTTTTATTTATAATAAATGCTACTATAAGAGAAGGCATTCAAATCATTTTATCTTGGATTGTCCCCATCCCCAGACTGGTTTCGACCTATGGGTCTCTTCAGTGAGGAGTTGGGACATTAGATTCAAAAAACCAACTCAAGCAAAACATTTATCTAAAAGTTAATTGTTAAAAGAAGATCTGAAACTTTTAGACATCTACATGTCTTTAAAGTCAGCTCTCCAACTGAAAAAATCATATGGGCCTGAACTTCATTCAGATACTCCATATATTAGTAGACTTAGCAATTTAATTTATCCAAAGCCCCAATATCAAAATAATAATAGTAATAATAAAAAGTAATGTCATATGATTTTTTCAGTTGGAGAGCTGACTTTAAAGACATGTAGATGTCTAAAAGTTTCAGATCTTCTTCTAACAATTAACTTTTAGATAAATGCTTTGCTTGAGTTGGTTTTTTGAATCTAATGTCCCAACACCTCACTGAAGAGACCCATAGGTCTAAACTGGTCTGGGGATGGGGACAATCCAAGATAAAATGATTTGAATGCCTTCTCTTGTAATAGCATTTATTATAAAAAAAAAAAGCTTGTTTAGAGCTCATTAGCATGCTCTTAATTTTACATTTTTGTAAGTGAAGAAATATATATATATATATATATATATATATATATATATATATATATATATATATATATATATATATATATATATATATATATATATATATATATATATATATATATATATATATAATATGTTTAACTTAGAAAAGCTTTGCTTCCATTGGTTTTTTGAATTAAACATTTATTTCTAAAACACAAGTAATTTACAATGATGTTTAAACAAACTAGTACTTTTTATTTTTGCTTCTATTTTCTTACTAGAAAATTAAATATTAAGATTTTTTTGTATTGAATTTGAATTAAGAGCCTATGTATCATACTGAGATATGCCTTTGAACCTCAATTAAAGATTAGTGATGAGCACTCTAAAAGGTCTTACTGGTTTGTAAGTCTATTCTAGGTAATGTTTAACTAAGCAATAGTAATACTTTCTACTCACTGTAATGCTTTCATATAGATATGCCTCCACCTCTATTGATGTGCAGGTCAATCTAATTATATATAAATAGAATATGATCTAAGAGATCTTAGTTTTCTGGAAATTTTATTTATTTCAGATGGCATCATTGTCTACAGCTCCATAAGAAACCTGTGTTTAAACTTTCATTCACTAAATAATCATTCTGTTAGCAATGAGCAAAAGCTTGGAATACAAAAAGCTCAACCACAATATTGCTCTACTTAACTATTGAGTTTAAAATATCTTATTGAATTGCTGAAATGCATGAATAAGAATTAAACATATAAAGATTAAATGTAGCAATATTTTGTTCCATGTAGTAGCAATATTCCAAATGTATCATTACATTCCTCTCAAATAAAGAATATTGCACTGATGGAGATTTCATTTATTGATAAGGCATAATAAAAATAATTTTGCTACTATATAATAGTTTTTAATAACTTACATTATCCTCTTTATTTATTGCTATAAACTAAAATATTTCTTGTGTTTTACTGAAGGTTTGTGATGATAGTGTTTTAGTTGTATTTATATATTAGATTATTTCCATCATGTAATATAAGTATGACTGTCTAGAAAAATTTAACTTTATTTAAATATTCCAAATAAATTCAACTGTTTGTAATAGACACAGGTTAGCATATGCACAACACCTGAAGAAGAAGGGAGAATGTTGTGCATATACTAACTGTGTTTTATCACTAACTGTTGAATGTATTTGGAATATTTAAATAAAGGTAAATTGTCTAAAGAGATTCAGTACTTATATTAGAGGATGGAAATAATCCAATATATAAATACAACTAAAATATTCTTTCTTCTCTCCATATGTCTGATAAGAGAATTAGTTATAATATATCAAATAAAATTCCATAAAAAAGTACATACAATATTATCTTTAACTGATTATAACTATACAGACAAATATATAATTTAATATTGTCTAATATTGGCACAAGTTAAATGTTAATATTTCAGAGGTGCTAATCAGTGTATAAAATAAGAAATGGATTTAAAGTGAATGATTTATATATTCACACCCTTATTTCTAGCCACTTAAGATTGGCTTATAAATTACCATTTGAGTTCAGAAATAAGATGGCTGCTCTTATTTTCTTAAAGACTTTATCTTGTGAATGATGAGAGAATATTCTAGCCGTTTTAAGATCTTGTTTAATTGTGCTGGTGTGAAGGTTTGATTACCTTCTATATAGTTATTAATTACAATAGTATACTTTATAAACATAGAATATTAAATTTTTTTTAACACAATGCATAAAGATATAAAGGATTTTCTGGAATGTAATTTTTCAATTTTCAAAATTGTTCCAAGATATTTTACATCATTAAGTTAATTTTATTCATTGTGCTTTTGATTTCAAGTTGGCATATTAATGATTATATCTATTTATTTATTCTGTTTTCTTTTTTCAGGCTGTCAAAAAATTGGTTTAATTTTTTTTCTTCTAGACTGGAAACCAATGGTTAAACATAATGTTATTTTTTCTAATTTTAGGCTGGTCAGCATTGATATATTTTCAACTTGGATAATTTATCAACATGTAAAATTTTAAATGAAGTCAACAACTGTTACTCATATTTATGGACAAAGCACACTAGGGCTGGATTTTTTAGATTTTTTTAAACTCACATGATAGGGACATCTGTGCAGAAGCACTTAGAAATTCATATTACAGCAACACAAATATTTAGTTTGCTAAGCCATTGCATAGTTACTTTTTAACAATCTTGATGATTTTCTTCTCCCACTGGCATATATAGAACTTCTCAACTAATAGTAGAAAGTCTGTTTCACCTTGGTAGAAAATATATTCTTAATTATCACAACTCTTTTGTAGATAATTATCTCACAAAAAACAAACAAAAAAAAAAAACATAGAACATGCTAAGTTGTTTTTCTTCAAAATTACCTTATCTATTTTAAATTAATCTTTTAATTACCTGTTTCTTTATAAAAAATTTAAAAAAGGAAAAATTGTCTTTTTACAAATCTGAATTTATTTCAAAATAAACCATGTTTAATCATTTATTTTAATAACTTGATAATCATTTTTATTATTTTGTTTCTTCCAACTGTTATTTCTTTCTTTTACAGTGAGCAATATTCCAGTCTATTTCACCTTCTCTATACTACAAATTATATGATTGCTACCATAATAATGCAATTAACTATCTATTTTCCATCCTGTACATTATTAAAATGCTTTATTTTTGTAGTTAACTATAAAAAGCTACAATATTACCAACTGAGATTGAAAATAAATTTCCATCAAATTGCTTTTTATGTCCTATGAATAACTTTACCAATTTTATTTCAACTGTACAATTAATTTTTTTTTTTTTTTGACAAGCTCAGCTGTTTTATTTTTTTTTAAAAAAATTTATGATGCTTCATTTTGGACCATCATAACTTCTTTTATTATACTTGACATAAGAAGTACATAGTTATTTTTTTTTATAAAATTAAGAAACTTTTTTAGACAACATTTGACTGGGTCCAACAATCTAAATGATATCAATAATAACTTGCAATTCTGTGATGGGAATGAAAATGTAACCATTGTTCAATAAATACATATTACAATATGAATACCAGAAGAGATAGAGATATCTCATTTTAAATAAATAAGTAACTTAAAATCCAAAATTGGTAATAAAACCTTAAATTTTTAGTAGACTGCTATTTTTTTATATATGAATATTTTCTAATTGTTTTTCATAATCAAATGAAAAAATAAATGAATGTTTTATATCTTAAAATGTCAAGCAAAACTTTTCCAATGTAATTATTATTAATAATAAAACATATACTAACAAAAGCTAATATTTCTCTTAAAGACATTCTTTTTTTGTGTGTGAGACTCAGCATTCTAAAAATTGTTTTTCCACATTAGATATTCAAATAACAAATTTTATTTTCATTGTATATTAAGTAATTTGTTGCTAATCTAATTTAAAATTATTAATAGTTCACTTTTTATTTGCAGTCTCACATAGGATACATTCATATCTGTTTTTATTAAAACACAATCTTTTCATCACGAAATTTTTTTTTAACAAACTAATTTGTAATGGATATTTGCTTTCAGAAGGTGCAAGAAAATATTTGAGATGTTATAATGCTTTGAACAATCTATTTTTATATTTCCTTTCTTACTATCACTAATTTATCTAATCTTTCCATGAATATCTCATAAAATTGTGTCTTTTTTTTGAAATAGTATATATATTTTAAATGTTTTAATTAATATTATATTTAGTTTTCAGTGCTTTATAAGTAAACTTTTGTCATTTAAATGTATATTAGATCATACATTTTTGTCACATTTCTTTAATTATATGTTTATGATTACACCCCTTTACAAGGTGTTAAAAGGTACTAAAAACCAGAGCTTATTTGTATGAGAGTGATTGTAGTGAAAATTTCAATACAAAAATATTCTTAATTAAGTGAATAATCTCTAGTCTAATAAATGACTACTAAACATTACTAATATTAGTACTTCTTTGTATCTCCTTACTGTAAAATCTCAACTTAGAAACAAATTTTCATGTGAATTCAGTTTCCGATTACATGTATAATCTAATAGTAATTAAAGCACTAATTTTTGACTTTCTTTATATTCAAGCTGCATCTATCAATTATTTTAATAATTTTTACTCTGAAAAATATAGATATTTTGACATCTTTTTAAAAATTAAAATATTTAATAAAATTTAATGCATCCTTTTTTAATTGAAAAATTATAAATAAAGAATGATAGTAATATAAAATAAAATTTGAAATAATTATAAGTATTATATGCAAAACTGGTGTTTTTAATTTCTACAGCATAAAATATTATTTCTTAAATAAATAAAATAATTAGCTTTCTTTTTATCATGTTAAGTTATTGACCATCATTGAGTGGAAAGTCAAAAACTAAAGGATTGTATTTTGATTCATGGATGATAACAAAAAACAGTGCTGTCAATTAAGAAAATATTGGTACTCAGTCTGCTACTTTGGTGCTAGAAGATCATGTAATCTTTTGAATTAACACGTTATGATTATTTTTACTCTACATAAATTATGTAAACAGTAGAGTGATAAAATTAAGAAATAAAGTTTCTATAGATCAATTTTGAGCAAGATGAAAGGTTAAAAGAAACAGTCTGGTGCTTTGTATAGTTTGAAATAATGATACAGCAGAAAAATCTATTGTTCAAGTTTAATGGTTTGTGATCCAATTCCAATACTTTCAATACTTGAATTTCTTATAAAATTCTGAACAATAAATCATTAGATTATTTTAATTGTATTTTAATAGAATAGTTGTGACGGATCTACCATTTAGATGTTCAAATGTTACATGACATCTCTAGCAATTAACATTATGCCATCAAACATTACATGATCACCATTCTTTATGGAGAGTTTTGCCCGTGTGTAATTAACATTATGAATATTTTTTATTATTCATCGGTAAGAAATCGTCTAATGAGAATGTAAAAAAAATAAAGTGTAAATGAAAATAAAGAGACATTCTCACACGCAAGAAATTTTTTGGGTCTTGTATAATCAATTACCTTTTTATATTATATATGTATTAATAAAGACCGGATAAATGCTTATCGTTTTGAATCAACTGGACTCCGCTTCATTTCATTCAAGAAACTATTTTACTTTACATAATAAATATATATATTTTTCTTAATAAAATTATAAACGTTTATTATTTTTTTTCTAAAACCAATGTTAAACTTTCAAGTATCATAACTAAAGAGATGAATCATATTTGGTTATATTTTATGTAGCGTAAAAATCTATTATCCGATTAAAATTAAAAACCTTTGATCAATTAAAAATTTCTCATGCATGATTTTAAGCATTTACCTATTAGCAAAATATATTGTTTATTTAAAAATTTGATATATTAAGAAATATTTTTTCGTTTTGACTTTTAACCCTGTAGTATTTTTTTTTT
This sequence comes from Epiperipatus broadwayi, assembly GCA_028023455.1. Classification (NCBI taxonomy): domain Eukaryota; kingdom Metazoa; phylum Onychophora; class Udeonychophora; order Euonychophora; family Peripatidae; genus Epiperipatus; species Epiperipatus broadwayi. The sequence continues at coordinate 1,618,550 of JAQFVV010000107.1, forward strand.
TAAACAAAAAAACAGAAAGAAACTTTTTTTTATATGGTATTTTGTGTTCTTATATTAATTATTTATCATTTAAATTAAAAAAAAAAAAAGGTAAGTACGAAAATTGTTAAGTATATAACAGACTTTTTCTCATAAGCTGTATATAATAATTAAAAATAATTTTCAAAGGAAAATAGACGTCGTAAAAGATATTTGCAAAACATTTGTGTTATTTCTCACGACCGAAAGAAGCGCAAGTGAACGTAATTATCTAAACTCATTTCTAAAACTAGTCTCAGACGTACTGAGAACTAAACATTTGCCAGGACTTGCACAGATTTGAATATTTAAATGTTATTAGCGTTTTAGAATTATTAATAATATTGTTAGGTCCTTAGGGGTTGAATCAGTTTTAAAGCTTGATTTCATTTTTTTTCTTTAATTTAAGTTTCCTACGTCTCGGAATTTAGTGGCATTAAAATTCAACAGATTTTGTTTTGTGTTGAAATTAACACACTGTCTATTGTTTACTTTTTCTGCTTTAAACACTGTCTCCTGAGAATTTTCTTAACAAAATAGGAACGAATTTAAAATTGAAAATGCTGGATTTTCAATGTAAAAAATAAATATATTTACTTTTTATTATAAAAATAATGATAAAATTTATATATTTGTAGAATATGTTATCAACCGTATTAGAGAGATGAATGATTTGTCTTAATAATAAATTAAATCTTTGATTAGATCTAAAGATTTAATTTTTTAGAATTTGATTTAAATTCTTTTGACAAAAAAAGTAATAACTGTAATAATGAAATTGAAACTATTATCATTATTTTAAAGAATGCACAAAATTATTGAATTATTTTATTAGTAACTTTGAGAACATAATAATTACTATTGTTCCATAGCAAACATTTTTTTCAACAAAATATTTACAACAATAATGAAAGATATTTTTGTTTAAAATCATTACATTGATAATTATCTGACTCATTTAGATTAACCCAGACTTTATACTCTAGTTAACAATTCCGAGATTCCTAGTAAGTAACCAATTCAGAATTTTTAACTGTAAAAAATGTTGAGCTTAAAAACTTTCATCTCACTTGGATACAAATTTTAGGCAAGACAGGTGATGATACTAACTATCATAACAGATGTACTCCTGTATAATAAGTATGTTTTAAACTTAAAACAGTTAAATGCTGTCAAGCATTGGTGGTCGAGAGGTCAGCCACAGCTGCTTTACAAGCAGTTGTCCCGGGTTAGTGAGTTCCCTTCCCGGCTGATGCTATGACACATGAGAAACAAAAACAGTTAAATGCTAGGTATTTAAGACCTCTTAGACTACATGAACATTTTTTGGTAACATTTTCTATTTTAATATAAAAAAATAAAGTTTTTGAAAAGAAAAAGGAGAAGGATTTTTTAATTTGTTGATGTTATTTTAAAAGTATTTAAAATAAAACATCTGCATTCACGAATTTAGCATAACAATGAGCACTGATAAGTAAAGATCTACAGTTTGATATAAAACATCTTTTCCGCAATGGTTTTGTGCGCTTTTCAAATGTTAAGCATCTATTTTAACTTTAATCAATTATTGCAGATATAATGATATCTAATATTGTACAATGGAAATAAAATAAGAATAATAAAACAAAATAAAATTATGATTCAATGATTCAATAAAATTTGAAAGAATTGACTACATAACAACAATATACAGAATTTATACTATCTTATATAATTTTCTATTTATTTTTCATTTGTCAGTTATTAATTAAACTTATTGAAGTTTTCTAAGTATTCATACAATTGTTTAGGTTATGCTTAATATAATAGATTTTATATATATGTATTCTTTTTGAATGTTTAATGTAATTTAAAGGTTTAATATTTTTTGTAGCATCAGTTTTATGTCAATTACTTAAGTAGTAAATGTATAAAGCAGATTTATCATCTCACCTATTAATTGTGTTGTTATACTCAGTAGGTCTTTCCTCTAACTCTGATCTAAAGAAAACAACAATGTAATTTAAAAGATGAGATGATAAATCTGTTTTATACATTTATACTTTACTAATGGACATAAAACAAATGCAAAGATAATATAAGACCTTTAAATTATATTAAAGATCCAAAAAGACAACAAATATAAGAAACATTATATTAAGCATAATTTAAATAATTATATAAATATTTATAAAATTCCAACCATGGTCTGGAGATAAGAGTGTTCTGGATAGAGATTTTAAATATTTCTCATAACCGCACTTGTTAATTTACGAGCTTGTTAGAGCTATTGGTATGCTCTATATATATATATGTATATATAGTATATAAGTAATATATGATATATATGACTGATATATTAATATTATATATATACCTATAAGGCTTTGGTATGGAATATATGGTATCTTAATATACTTCTGTCCTATAGTTATTAGTTATATAGTTGAATTCTTGAGACATTTTCATTCGAAAAATTCAGGTTTGTATCATAAATATACGTTTGAATAAGTTCTGGTTTTTGAGTTGATATTTTTTATTATTGTCGAATATTTTACTTTCATGGGCCATAAGCGAACCATGGTCTGGAGATAGAGATTCTGGATGCTTCACTAATTAGTTAACATTAAAATAGATGTTTAACATTTGAAGAGGTCATCAGAACGATTGTGTCACTAAAAGGCATTTTTGTAATACAAGTTAATATATATATGTCATTTATATATGATATATTTATATATATATATATATATATATATATATGTAAAGTTATGTATATTTTTGTTATTTATATAAAAAAAACAGCATAATGGGCTTCATTAATTTTAATTTTTGATGACAGTTTAATAAGTAAAAAAAAATCAGTTTTGTCAGTTCAGTGCTTAAACACCACAATCATCAATTAACTTTTAATACAATTATTTTTAATAAAACAATTTTTAAATAAAAGAAAAGCACTTTATATTCGAATGAGAATCATTTTAAAATAAAATTTGGATAATATTCTAACAAAAAACAATTTTAAAACAGGCAAAACTCACTATATATATTGCCAAACACATCAAGCTTGTGCATCCATTGATTACTCTAGCTTGTTGTGTGTGGCAATATATATAGTGAGTTTTGCCTGTTTTATCAACAGTTATATACAAGCATAAGAGGAGGTGGTCATGTGATGTTTATTGGCTTAAAAAACAATTTTCACAAAATATTGCCCACAGTTGATTGATACCAAATCATAAAGTAGACATTGCTTTTAAATAACAAATGCGCCATATTTTAAAAATACAGTAACACCTTACTGATGATAATCAAAATATATTATTATTTTTCTTAGTGATTAGAATTAGTAGTTTATGTAATTATAATTATCTAGACAACTAAATTGTGACAAATTATATATATTTAAAATAATGACTTAAAATAAAATAAAAATAAATTGTAAATTTAAATTATTATTATTGTTGCTGTTATTATTATTGTTGTTATTGTTATTGTTCTTGTAAACTATGATTTCATTGTCTGAAATAAATTGAGATATTGCAAAATCTCTTTGCACTTGTTATAATACTTAACTGACAGCCAATCAGATGTTATGATAGCTGTCTGAATGACAACCAAACCATAAACACACAACAAAGATTTTATGAGAAAAGGGCAGGCACCCTTCTCTCTACTTTTCTTTTTATATATCTAAGCCAGTCATAAGCATTTAGGTTTGAAAGCTTGAAGCTTTAAATATCTTCACAATTAACTCACTGAGTCTAAATAATCAACACACAATGCAAAATCCTACGATTTATTACACAGTAGTTTTTAGAATATATAACTAGCAGTAAAGTATGTAAATAATATTTTAATTTGCGAAATGCAGATAGTTGAAACTGAAATAAATTGAGATATTGAAAAATCTCTTTGCACTCATTATAATACTTAACTGATTTCTATTTATATATTCTAAAAAGTACTGTGTAGTAAATCATAGGATTTCGCATTGTACATTTGTTATTTAGACTCAGTGAGTTAATTGTGAAGATATTTAAAGCTTCAAGCTTTCAAACCTAACTGCTTATGACTGGATTAGATATATAGAAAGAAAAGTAGAGAGAAAGGTGGCTGCCCTTTTCTTGTAAAATCTTTGTCGTGTGTTTAAGGTTTGGTTGTCATTTGGATAGCTATCATAACATCTGATTGGCTGTCAGTTAAGTATTATAATGAGTGCAAAGAGATTTTGCAGTATTTCAATTTATTTCAGTTTCAACTATCTGCATTTCACAAATTAAAATACAATTTCATTGTCTGTAGAAGTATGCAAACTTCACCAATAGTAGAATGTGACATCAAACTAAAATCATGCTGATTGTTTTTTAATCAGTTCACTGATATTCATCTGACAATCTTGGATGTACCTAATTCTTATTTTATATTAGAAAGATACCAATTTTTAACCAATAAGTGGATGTCTATTTGCATTTGATATGTCCTAGATAACATAAATAAAAATGTTAAGTCTGCTTATGACCTTAACTGGAACTCAAGTAATGGATATGCTATGATAATATTTTATCACTCCTCATAACATTCTTCATTTCCAAATGGAAGTGTAATATACTTTTGCATTATAATTATAAAATGAATGCAAGAAAACATTAAAAAAGGATAGTTTAGTGAGACTACATTATAAATATTGATAGTGACTGATTTATTATACTGAACCCCAGTGATCACACCAAATTAAATGAAAGTATGCACAATAACTTACAGTATATGCTGAAAATAAATGTATAATTTTTTGAAAAATATACCAAATAAAGCATTAAACAAATTTCTTTTTTTATTTTCAACATCTGCATTAACAGCTATAATTCACTCTATTAACTCTCTTCTAAAGTGATCTACTATAAATTTGTATAGTTTATAAATATTAGATAGTAATATTTAAATCTCCAGACTATTTTTGACTAATGAGCTTCTTTAGTGAAGAGAATTGGAGATGCATATTGACTATAAAAACATAAAGAAAAAATTAATTTGTTTAAGTTTATTAAAGATCTTCTCTCAATTTCCACACTAAAGTCATTCATGAAAAATGTTGATTAAGTCAATTTAAATAAAATTATAAGTAAACTCTGACTATCTGATCTAAAAAAAGATATTGTTTCACTATTTATCTATACAATAAAAATATATAGTGTGCTATTGCACTAATGATTTGAAAATTTTGGGATTTAATGCAAGAAAGATCATCATAGCTTAAAAAGAGATATACATTAAATGTCCAATCAGCAACTATAGTTTTAGTGAGTTCAATTATAATTTTATTATACATCTATTAAGTTCCCAGGCCAAATAAATGTTAATAATTAGGTAACAGAATGCTACAACAAACCAGTAACACTTGATTATTATTAATAAAAAGTTTGTTAATGTTCACTTGCTACCCTCTTAATAATTTTAATTCTAGCATATTCTTTTTAAAGTTACATCTTAAGCTTTAATGAGTCTTTATATCTAACTATAGATACCATTGATTTTTACAGCAAAAAATAAATTAAAACTAACATCTATTTTTATTTGTGATACATATTTCTAATATGACAGCAAGTTGAATTGCAGTCAGAATTGTAAAAGAGTAAAAACTGGATATTGAATGAATAAAATAGAAAGTAACGCCTCCTATTAGAAGAAAGTGAAGTATCATGAGCCCAGTTATGAGGGACTGTTTGCTTTACCATGTAGGGACCATTTTGACTTAAGAAAGATACAAGGATATCCTTCTTTAATACATATTAATATCGTTAAAGAGAGTCATTATGATGCATGTCTAATTTTCCTACTCAGTGTTCAAATTTATTTAAAATTTGGAGGTTTTTCAAGTAGTTAACGATTTCCAAGCAAGCTTAGGATTTTCCAGCTGAATATATTGCTATTTATAAACTAGTCATTATGACTAAGTTTATCTTTGTTAAAAAGTGAAATAAGAAAGAAAAACATAAAACCTTTATCAACTTTCAGGTAATTTATAGTAATATATGAATGTTTCTATAAGTAGAGATTCAGGAAAGATTTTTATCTTATAGTTAAATATTTAATGCTGTTTATCTTCATATATAATTTAAAAAAAAAATTTAAAAAATCATTAATTGATAAAATAATAGAAACATCAGATAATTAAAACAAACAATATGAGAAACTTCATAATTTAATTTGCATATTAAATAATTTATTTATGTTAAACATCAAATTATTTATGAGAGTATATTAACATGAAATATTATTACCTTAAAAACAGTTGTTGCTATAAATAAAATTTTATAAGCCAACTTCAGATTTTGAAATTGGTTAAGTTTATTCTTGAAAATAAGATGAAATTGTTTGCTTTTTATTTTACAGAAATTTTATAGTGACTTCCATGAGATTAATAGGCACTTTTGAGTTTTTGAGGCAATGTATCCTTTTGATATATTCACTGCAATTGATCTGAAAGTGGATAAAGCAATAAATATCTATTATTTGGGAAATATCTGTCATTTTGATATCCAGATACACCATAGGATTGTCTGGGTTGCTTAGATTTTTCATTTGTCTGACAATCAAAAACCAGGTGTTACAGTATAATTAAAAAAATTTTTTTTTATATATAAAAAAACAAGATTTGTAGTTTGGATAAGAAAGACCATTCATCAATATGTTTTCTGTCTCATTAAAATTATTGAACAGTTTATATGATCTATTGATATTCCAAAATCTATAAGTGTTCAGAAATGCTACTATGGGAATAGTTCATAAATAAGCTTTAATTCCAGTGTTTAAGTAATGAGAAATAAGTATTAGATGTTTCATCACATAGATAATTTTTTAGACATAAGTCACTACAGGTCCTAATACTGTACTAAGTTTCATGCTAGCAGACGTGATTCTGCTAATGTTTAGATTGCAAATACATCGATCTGCAAAGATGAGTATCAGTTTAATTAATTGAAAATTAAGATTATAGATACTAAGGATATTTAGAGTAACGCTTAATTCTTTAATTTTTTTTTTAAAAATCTCTTGTATTGGTAAATTGAGAAAATAATTAGGATCACCAAAGTAAAGTCCATTTAAACATTCTTTAGACTTCAGTAATCTAAAGTATATAAATAAATTAATCAGAGTCTATCTTTATTGATTTCAGCAAGTGCAAGGTTACTAATAACCTCCTTGAATAGGTAAAGATTTGAAATACTTATTTTTAATGAAGTATTTGCCACATGAATTAGTTTTTTGTAAATGAAATTCAAATGATAATTAAAAAGAGATCGATGGACAAAACAATAAAGATGTTTCAAAGAAGTTTATTTATTTCAGTTTTATATATGTGATGACTTAATGAAAAAAAGAGAGTTTCTAATGAAATAGTATTTGCCATTGACATAATGAGTAATTTGCAATGCACATTTTGAACAAAGATGAGGAGAATTGAATTTTTGAACAGAATCGAACACTGATTAATGGGAGGACATCTAAAAGATTTTCAAATATATAGTTGACATTCTAATAAATATCCTAAATATATAGTTTTTTAAAATCTAAATCTTATTTATTCTCAGTGTAATATATTCTAGTTTCAATCATATTTTATAGTCATTATCAAAGATCTGTTTTATTTAATTAAAAAAATGGTCCCTATTTGGTGCCTGCTTATTCAATGTACCCATGCTGGTTTCTGACTCATCAGTGGGAAGCCTTGTATCTGAGAATGGTGTGCCTGGATCTTAACACTTTATGCACTTCTCCAGCACCCATCTTTTACCTTTTTAATTAACTATATTGAATGGGAGGACAATGTATAGGGATTGTAATGCCCAACCTTCTGGCATCTACTGATTACCAAAGCTTTCCCTAAGTGGCACTATTGTTTGTAAAAGGTTTTGCTACTGTTTCAGCAGATTGTGTATCAATTCTAGTAAAAGAATTAAAGTGACTATGGTTATTAAAAAAACAAATAGATACCAAAATCTCTAGATAATTAACTGGATTCACATTGTATGACTATACAAGCAAATTAGTTTACATTGAAAACATTATGTTTTTAGTTTGCGCTGATAGCTTTATAGTTGACCAAAAGAATAATTGGTGGGTGCCGGAGAATACATTGAATCCAGGAATCCAGGTGTGCTGCTTCCTGATCTGGGGCTTCTCATTAACGAGGGCTGTAGGTTGGAAATTGGTTTGTGGGTGTTGGATGTGAATACACTGAATGGGGATTGTAGTGTATAGCTTTCTGGCATCTACTCATTATCAGAATTTGCACTAGGTAAAATTTGTGTGAAAACAGTTTTTTTAGCATGCAGAAAAACTTGTCGGAACTGACAGTTGAAGATAGAATATTAGAAAGAATGCACAAGGTTGATCTTATAATGAAGACTGAGAGATTTATTCTACAATCTATGAATTATCAGCATGGTTCTCAAACTGATCAATATGTGTTAGCTGCTGGGCAAATCATTTCTCTCAAGATAAGTATAAATTTGTGATATTTTTTAAAAACTTATTCATACTGCTCACTATAAAGAATGAGATTAAAATTACCATTTCCATATACAACTGTCATTTGATTTGATTTGTTTTTAAAAGTTTTTTTTAGCACATGTTGAAGTAAAGTTAATAAGAACATCAATTTATATAATCCAATTATGGCTATATTTGGTTTTTGATTAGGGCAAGGATTTTTGCACTTATTATGACATTCATAAAGAAAAAAATAGATAGAAAAAGGATAGTGTCTGGAAATTCAAGATGATGCCTACTACTATCATAATATAGCTTTTTATTTTGATATTTTTTGCATTTACAGCTCAGGTTGTTGCATAATGTTTGAGTTCTGAGAGCATCACAGCCATGATTCATGGATCTTTAATTCTCAAATCTAATGCTATTATCCCTTTATTAAACCATACAGAACATGTATGGGTAGGTATGTGCATGCAGATAATCATTCTGTATTATATACACACAAATATTTGTAAACAAATTATAAATTATTGTAGCAATAGATATAAGTGTTACAATAATAATATGCATATTACACAGAAGTGTTTGTTCTTCATAAAGGTAAACATGAAAGAAGAAGATATGTAGGTGTTTTTATAGTAAATTATTGAAAAGTGATGTTCTGCAATCTCTTTCTACTTTATAAGACTCTGATTTGTTATTGAGATGGGGTGGGGGTGTTTAACTGAGGAGGAACTATCTTTGAAATTGCAATACTAGATTCCTTAGATTTCTTATTTTACTTTTCAATAATTTAGCTATTATGTAAATATTTTAAAATTTTATTTTATACTTAGTCTTATATGGAATACTAGTGCATTGTATAAAATTATGCAAAAAGAAAAATGAAAATGTTCAGTAAATTGAAATTTATGGATAGTAAGAGAATAGCTAAAATAGTATTTAATTGGGTTATGAGTAAAGGACAAGCAGCAAAATGGATAAGAAAGGCAGTATGGTATGCAGAAAATTTGGATAAAGACTTTATATCAGTATACTTGTACAAAAGATGAGATGATTGTGTTAGAAGTATTATTGAGTGTTTTAGTGACAAAGAAAGGGATAGAAAAATAAATGTATTAATAAAAAAAATAGAGAGTTGGAGAAATGGAGAACTAGTATGGAGAGTAAAACGAATTTAAATATACATAGAAATAAACAGAATATTGGGTGTGAGTTATTTTACAATAATAGCAAGGAAAGTAGTTTACTGTTTAAGGTTTGAACAGGATCATTAGCAACAAGGTAATGTACACATAAATGGAGAAATGTGGGTGATTTAGTCTAAAAATTATGTAAGGAAGGCATGGAAAATATTAGACATCTTTTAGTTGAATGTAATTGCTTACAAGCAGAAAGGATACAAATAATGAAGTTTGTGGGAGAATAAAGTGATTCTACAGAAAATGGGTTCTTGGTTTTTATGCTGTGTTTGGAAAAAGATGAGGGAGATCTAGATATAAAGGTCATAGAATGGATAAAGATGATGTTGTGGAAATGGAATGGAGCAGTTTAGAGAAAAATATGGGAAAAACAGGATGGGGAAGGGAAAGTGAAGGTAAGGTGGCTAACAGATTTCTCTGGGCATAGTGGCCAAGAGATTCCTGACTTTGATAAAGGAAAAGCCATAGTACATCACATGCATTGCATCATATGATTGTGTAAAAAGAAACATCTTGAAAAGATTCCATTAACGAATGAAAGCTGGATTGATGTATTAAATATTTTTTTTGTTTATAGTGAGTTGTTGTCTGTTTCAATTTTGTTTCAAATTAATTATTTTTAAATTTATATATAAAAGGCAATATTATGGATAAATTTTAGCATTGAAATTTGATCATTTAAAGTGTATATGTATATATATATATATAATTAAAAGCCAGTCAACACTTAGACAATCCCCATATCAATAACAATTTCATACTGTTGTCAAGGTAACCTCCTTTTAATAACATATATATATATATATAGATGTGTGTATATATTAAAAGTGTATATCATAGAAGATTCAGCACATGTGACATTGGAATCAAATGACATAGATATGGAAAGACTATTGTACATTTTCATAACTTATGAACAATTTTTATAGCTTTTTCTATAAACATAATAATACTCAACAATCATATTATAATATCAGTAATTACATTTGTAATTTAATAAAAAAAAGCTTACTTTGAAAACACTGAATTATAATATAATTTATAGATTTAATTATACCTAGTATGATATATATATATATATAAGGTTTTTATATAATATAATTTATAGATTTAATTATACCTAGTATGATATATATATATATAAAGGTTTTTATTTAGTTCAATGTTTTTAATTCAAAATATATTCTACACATATGAAATTTTGATCAGTCATCTTTTGGAATAAATTTTTGCACTAACACGATGACTTAGAGATATTATATTTTACATATGCATAATCAATATTCAGTTCTTTATAGTAACATTTTTTATTCTTATTATCATTAATAGGCTCCATCAAGTCAGTGCTGACTTTTTGAAACTGTAGAATGACTTTCTATATTATTAATAATTTATGGAAATTTTATTGATAGTTTCTGGCTGCATTTTCGGTGCCTTTGTGAAATAGTATTTTAATATACATCTATTTTTAATCAACTGCAATACCATGTTTTATTGTTATTTTTATTACAGATATTACTAATAAGATTAAGAAAAAGTAATGAAATTAAAAGAACAAAGCAAAACAAAATTTATTTTAAATAAAGATGCAGATCCTTCCTGTGAAAGATAGTTTAGAGGAAGAAAGTTAAAACAGTATAGATTTTAGTGTAATGTAAAAAGCATAATCAAAAGATTAAAAGAGAATTGTCAATACTTTTAAATATCAAATACATATATAATAATGTGATAATTTATATTGTAACCGTAAAATCAGGCCGATTCGCTGCGGCACTCTAAATTGTATCCATTAATTGTGTGGTCCCAATTATGTAACACAAGTGTGCTAAGAATCTTAACTTCTATCACTGATTAATTCCCGATGCACATTGTCAGCTATTAAGAGCTGTATCCAAATGTTAAACAAATTAATTAGCAAATATATTACTGGCATTGTAGAATTAAATATCAATCAATACTATATTTTTATTAGAATTAGAAATGGAAATATTTAAAATATGTTGATAACTTTAACATTTTACTTTAATTTAGACTTCTTTTTATTTAAAAAGCAAATTTTCATATTCATAACTTCTGTAATTAAAATACTTTTAAATGTTTCAAAATTGTAAAATAATAAATATTTCAAAACATACCAAATTCTTGCAATCAATTCTTTTAAAATAGGAAGCTCCGACATTTTAAAATGTAATATTGGAAAATTCTTACTATTGGCAATTCGATCCACTTGGCCAGCCGACTTGAACAGACTTTTTAATTTAGCAAGGCATCTTCTAATTAAATACCACTATGTTATTTACGTTTATAGCAAACTTTGTGGTAGTCCGATTACTTATTTTTTTTACTTTAAAATAAGCTTGGCAAATTTACACTACTTGCCTTTACCATTTTTTTTTTCATTCTCCCTCCAAAAGCAAACTATCAGACAATCGTCTCTTAAATTCGCGCTCTTTTCTTTTTACATTGAGACGCCTACGCAATTACTGTATTTATTTTTAATAATTAATTTTAATTGAATAAATGGTTTTTTGTAAAATTTAATAAAATAATAATTTTAAGATCACTTTAAACAAATAAAACAAAATATTGTTTTTAATACTATTATACCAAATTTTAATGTGTTGTCAAATTTTTAAAAGTTAAGCGTTTTTGATATGTGTTAGCATATGGGAATAAGCAAATTTAAATTCATTAAAATAATATAAGAGAGTAAGCTGTTCAAATGCAACTTAAGCCAATCAAATCACCAAAAGAAGAAAGAGAAATTTTAATATCAGTTACATCAATAATAATTATATTTTATACCAAAATATATGGTTACAGTTTACACCCCCCTACGGAAAAAAATTATCTTTCTTTAGAATTCCATTTAATCAAACTCTACTAAGGTACACCATAAGTTACTATTTAAATTATCCTATCTATAATCTATCATCAATCTGAATATGGTATAATGTTTATATGATATAAACCCCCCTAATTTATTGAAGGTACAGGTTGCAAACTACATGCATTGTAGGTGCCTCGGATTCCTTCAGGGGTTGAGAGCATAAATGCGTTCTCTCCCACCTGGCTTTCAATCATGAAAGGTCCATTATACAAGCTTAAAAATTTTCTAAATTCATTTTTCTTTAAGTTGCTAACATGAGGAACTTTTCCATGAGGCCCCTTCTAGTTTAATGTACTACTTTTAACATTTGTCTTAATATCTTTTGTGTGAGTTGGTTTAATTCCACTAACAGAAGGTTGATTTCTATCTTGGGTTTTATTAATTTGACTAGTTTGACCATTATCTCTATGATAAAATTTTGGTCATTTATAACTACGACTCCTACTCTTGTATCTTTTATCACGATAAGGACTTCTGATTGGAGCAACATTGACATTAGAAATGGAACAGTTATGAGAAGCTCTAGCCTCCTTTCCACCTCTATATCTGTTCTCCAGATCACATTCACTTGTCTCAAGTGCATCTAAGATCTCTGACACTTCATCAATTGTGTACTTATCTGCAGCAATCAAAACTTGTTCAATTTCTCAAGGCAAGTTATGTCTTAAGATCCTGACTATTTGATGCTCAGATAATGGGAAAGCAGTTAAAGTTTTAAGTTTGACCGCCTGTCCACAAAAAAATTGAGTATAGCTACCTTTATTAGCATTATACTTTTCTCGAGTGATTTGATAACACATGTTATCCTGTCGATCCTCACCCCAGAAACTTGACATTATTAAATGTTTAAAATCTCCATATGTTTGAGGACAATCAAACAAAGACTGCCACCAATTATTTGCAGCAGCATAAAGATGGTTGCTGGAGATAGCCAGTTTTTCTCTTTCTGAAAATGTGCATAAAGTAAACAATTCCTCCAAATTTTGAAGAAATTCTAAAGGGTTTTCCAAATACTCCCCTTTAAATGGCTTAATCTTTAGAAATTTAAGAGCTGTAGATCCGCCCATAGACATCTCGGTTTTCTGGACATCATTAGTCACAGATTCAATTCCTAATGGTTTTTGGAAAATGGGAGTTGTGCGGATACCAGTAAAATTACCGTCTGATACAACTACTTCTTTAACAGAGGTCTCTGTCCCATCCACATAATACTTAGTGTTTTTACCAATGAAATTATCATTATTCTCTTGAGCCTTTTGAATTTCTAACACTTTTAGCTGAAGATTTTCAATCATTGCCTCTAGTTTCTGTCCTTCTTTAAACTCATTTGACTCATTTGGCCACTCTTGACCTTTATCCCTCACTTCCTTCAACTCTTTTTGCATCATTTCTAAATCTCCACTAAATTTAGCATTAGTCTTTTTTAATTCTTTATGTTCTACTTTAGACCTATTGATCGTTTCCTCCAAAATCTTTTTAATGCTACCCAATTCTGCTCTGCTATCTGTTACAGATTCACTCATGGATTTAATTTTATCGATAGATTCAGCAGATTGAGACTCTACTTCTTGAACTTTATAGTTCATTTCACTAACTATTTGTGCCAACTGACTCCTTGAGTCTCTCATTGCCACATCAAGCACCTTCAGTTTAGTGTCCACATTCTCCTCGTGGGTTATAAACTTATTTCCAATTTCTTCGATCTGAACTTCTAAGTGCTTTTTATAATCGGAGAAATTAGCTTTAATTTCTTCTAATTTGATATCGGATTCCCCTTTAGCTGCCTTACAACTATTATTGGTTAAATTCCTTTACTGTTTTTACTCTAGCAGCTTCTATTTTTTTTTTCACAAATTCCTGAACTTCAGCCATTTTATTCTCAAAACTATCTAACTTTTCAGACTGTTCATTTAATTTTTCAGTCATCTCCTTTTGAGATGCTAACATCTCTTTTTGGGAAAGAGATTGTTCGTTTAATTTTTTAGACTGTTCATTCATTTTTATAGACTGTTCATTCATTCCAATCTCTATGCGTTGAAGCATCAACATAAACCTTTGTTGGAAATCAAAATCAGGAACTGCTTGGGTTCCCTCAGGATAATTAAGTTCTTCAGAATCACTCATTTTGAGTATTTTATAACAACTATTTCAATATTTTGTGAAACCAAAATTTTTTTTACTTTCCTAAAATATGTGTTTTACTAATAATCATCAATTAAAATCTTGTTCAAGCCGACCAACCACTAAATCCTCACCACCAATAATCCATCCCAGATGGTATATCACACTCACTAAAATAATCTGAACTCCCACTTCAAATATTTGCAGTATTACAACAACTACTTGATAAACCCTTGATAATTTCAACTTCTCCCAATTCAATCATAAATATTGGTATATCTTGGAATACGATTGTTATTGTCATCAGAAATCTATATAATTAATTTGGAGAAATATATAGCAATAAAACATACAATATTTTATCACCATGATAGAGCATTTGTCACATGATAATATTCTTGTAATATGGTAAATTAAAATTGTAATCAACAATCATTAATTAATGCAGTTCACACATTACCATTTTGTACTCTGTAACAATCAATTAATCAAGTCGCCTGTTGATAAAGTGCTAAAAACTGTAATTGCACACCTATAATGACTATATAACCTCAACATATCGAGCCGATCATGTTGTGGTGCCAAAATTGTAAGCGCCAGCTTATCGAGCCGACCACGTTGCGCGCCAAAAATTGTAACCGTAAAATCAGGCCGATTCACTGCGGCACTCTAAATTGTATCCGTTAATTGTGTGGTCCCTATTACGTAACACAAGTGCGCTAAGAATCTTAACTTCTATCACTGATTAATTCCCGATGCACATTGTCAGCTATTAAGAGCTGTATCCAAATGTTAAACAAATTAATTAGCAAATATATTACTGGCATTGTAGAATTAAATATCAATCAATACTATATTTTTATTAGAATTAGAAACGGAAATATTTAAAATATGTTGATAACTTTAACATTTTACTTTAATTTAGACTTCTTTTTATTTAAAAAGCAAATTTTCATATTCATAACTTCTGTAATTAAAATACTTTTAAATGTTTCAAAATTGTAAAATAATAAATATTTCAAAACATACCAAATTCTTGCAATCAATTCTTTTAAAATAGGAAGCTCCGACATTTTAAAATGTAATATTGGAAAATTCTTACTATTGGCAATTCGATCCACTTGGCCAGCCGACTTGAACAGACTTTTTAATTTAGCAAGGCATCTTCTAATTAAATACCACTATGTTATTTACGTTTATAGCAAACTTTGTGGTAGTCTGATTACTTATTTTTTTTACTTTAAAATAAGCTTGGCAAATTTACACTACTTGCCTTTACCATTTTTTTTCCTTCTCCCTCCAAAAGCAAACTATCAGACAATCGTCTCTTAAATTCGCGCTCTTTTCTTTTTACATTGAGACGCCTATGCAATTACTGTATTTATTTTTAATAATTAATTTTAATTGAATAAATGGTTTTTTGTAAAATTTAATAAAATAATAATTTTAAGATCACTTTAAACAAATAAAACAAAATATTGTTTTTAATACTATTATACCAAATTTTAATGTGTTGTCAAATTTTTAAAAGTTAAGCGTTTTTGATATGTGTTAGCATATGGGAATAAGCAAATTTAAATTCATTAAAATAATATAAGAGAGTAATCTGTTCAAATGCAACTTAAGCCAATCAAATCACCAAAAGAAGAAAGAGAAATTTTAATATCAGTTACATCAATAATAATTATATTTTATACCAAAATATATGGTTACAATATGATTTAAAATTCTGAAGAAAACTGTTGAAATGTTAAAACTAATTAGAAAACATAAACAAAATCATAATTCAATAATATTTTATTAAAAATCATTGTGTACTTACATTAATATTATTTATTACATTAGAATTTTTTTTATATATTGATTGTAAAATTAATTATTTATTTAATTAAGAGATTTTGTAACATAAGTTCTATAAATGTTTTATTTTTGTTTATGCTTTACTAATATAAAATACTTAATTTACTTATTTTACTATAAAGAAATAGGCCCTGACATTGACAAATAAAGCGTTTATTATATACGTCACTAAGATGATTTTAACTTTAAAAATTAATATAATGTATTTTAATTTAAGTCTTTTTCCAAAGTAACCTATCCAAAGTATTAAAGGCGATTGAAGTAGTTATCTATAACTGTTTTGTTTTGTATAACAGAGAGTAATTTGAATGTAACTTACTAAGGGATTTTATTTAAATTAAAAGCATTTCTAATAAATTTAAGTAGTCTTAGGTAAAATATCTGATAATTTATATATTTATGAGTTTATATTCTGTGGAAGACTGTTGAATATTCAAAGTGTTGCATATATTTGAAAATAATAAGCATAACTGCATATATTAAGAGAATATGGCACATGATAAATATAGTTGCTGTTGTTTATATTTATTATAATATATAATATACAAAATAGAAAAAAAAACCTTACTATAACCATTTCAAATAGTATTTTTAATAATAATAAATTATGGTCATTTATTATTGTATACCATGATCAAATATAGGCATAATCATTTAGTTTACTAATTACTTATTTTTAACTAAATTTTAGTGTTATAAATTTACACAATTCTGTAATTTATACATCTGAAATCTCATGCAAAACAAAAAATTATGAAAATTAATTACACAGAGGCATTTGTTTCTTTTAATACTCTCATATGATTTATAATTTCATTTCAGAAATCTATCAAATTTTAATTATATTTTTTTTAATCAAAAATTGAAGCCATTTATAAAAAATATAATTGACATTTACAATTTTTAAATTTTATTTTGGTGTGGACTACTTTTTATCATCACCATATTAGAATAATTTTTTGTTGTTGTTTTTTATACAATTTCACAAAAGCAAATAAGTAACATTTTTAAAAACATTTAATTCTTTTTGTGATTTTCACATAAACATCTCATAGATGCTGCAATCAGGCTAAATGGTTTCAACACCAGAAATCCATTAATAAAATTTTGAATGATTTTCATGTATAAAAATTGTTTAACAAATTAATCTTTTAAATCTATCTATAACTCTAGATATCAGCAGCTATTAATAATTCAAAGGATAAGAAATAAAATATTTTATAGAATCTAAACTGAGAAAAAATAGACTTTGTACTTGTACAATATAAGCTGTTTGATGTGGTAACATAAAAAAATAAGTATAAACTTATTTGTTTACTTGTTTATTATTTTTTGTAAAATTAATAAAATATTTGTTTCTTAATAAGTGTATAATATCTGCATTTAGATTTTGTTTGAATATATTTGCTATGAAAATCAATTGATATCAAATAGAAAAATACAAAAAATCACTAATTTTTTTTTGTTGTTTTTGTAACTGGAAAGTTGATTTTTAATATTTCAAAAAAATATTTTTACTATTTGAAAATATGGTTTAACTCTCTCATTTTTTCCACTAACATTCTGATAAATTTTTTTGTTCTCACCAGATTTAAGCTTTCAACATTCATTTTGATATTAAACAATTATTATTCATCAGAGTATAATAAATTTGACTTCATTCAATAGATATTTTTGTTTAGAGATTAAATAAAATTTAAAAAATCACATTTTATTTTTGGAATTATTTTAAAAATTAGATTTTAATCAAAATAAAATGTTATAATGCCATGAAATTTCAGGTGAAGTTGATTCAATTTACAAAATGAATAAAATCTTTTTTTGATATTTGATTTAAAAATCTGAATAAATAATGGTTATACATTGTCTGATCATCCTCACCACTCGATGGTGCTGTTTCTATGCAAAAGCAAAGAAATATGCTGTTTACAAGGCCGCTCATAGATCTTATAGCCTGTAGACTGTTCAAACATTAGATGTTGTTGAAGTGCACCCTTCCCCAACATTGCTAGCATGTGAAAATTATTAGCGATGAGTTGTGACTCTCTAGAGACATTATTCTTGACTATTGTACAGTGTATGATATGAATGTTTCTGTTGTTGTAATGATGAAAACTATATTAGAATGGTATTTTTTGGTTAAATGTTTTGTAATTTATGTGAGTTCCTACAAATTCTAACTAATTCTCAAATGCTCCTACTTTCATTCTCAGGTGTCACAATTTAATAAATGAGGAGTGTAAATTATGCTTTGGCAAAGTTTACACTAAAGTCATGCACTTTCCGATACTTTTTCGAGATCAAAACAGTTCAATGGCAGGCAATCATTTGGAATACAAGTTTTTAGATTTACCTGCTACAGAAGCAGATGCAGTGGCCTTCCTTCAGCAAAAAATATTTTACCCACCCAGAGAAACTGGGTTTGTGGTGGTTGAATAACATTAAGGCATTGTCAAACATCTGAAATGGAATGTCAATCATGTCAATGCTGTCAAAGGTGTTCCATTCATCATAGAATGTGGTTTGAGGGTTGCCAAATCACTTTTTTGAAACCAGTATGCCTAATTTATTATTGGAGCTGAGATGAGCTTACAGTAAAGCGTATTGGAACTGAGTTAGAAATGTGTCAAGATGCCATAAGGAATATGACTACTGCTCTTAGAGAGCCCTGTCATGAAAGCCTTCTTTCTCATCCATGCTGCCAAATCGGTGGTCCCAGTATGACAGTGGAAGTCAAAGAAACCATGTTAAGTCAATGGGAAAAATCATCAGGGCAGAATGCTTCTGGAACAATGGATTTTCTGGGGCATCTATCATGAGACAGGTGATTGTTTTGTGGTGGCTGTACCCTCCCAATCTGCCAACATCCTTATGCAGTTCATCTATGAGAACATCAGGCCTGGTTCTAGCATCTACTCTGATTGCTGGAAAGAATACAGAACTTCTGAATTGGGGGCTTCCAGATTTCACCACACTAGAGTCAATCACAAATACAATTTTGTGGATCCTGACACTGGTATGCATACCCAAACCATTGGACACCTTTTGGTTTCTCTCAAGTGGCAAAACACATGAGCATGAGGCACACAATTGAGAACTACATAGCAGAATTTATGTGGAGATGTCTGAAAAAGAATCAAGACATGTTCTGTGCCAACTTAGAAGACATAAATTTACAGCAGTGAAATGAGATTTTTTGTGTCTCTATGAAATAGAAAGTTTTTTTGTTGTTTGTTTTGCAACCATTTTTTTCTTTTTGGTTGTTGTTAAAAGCAAAATAATGTAAAAAAAAAAAAAATAAAAAAGCAATTTCTATGTATTTGTTTATGAATAAAATCCTGGTAAATGATAAAAAAAAAATTTCTTAAAAAACAAAAAAAAAAAAATGGAAAAAACAAAGTTTCTTACAAAAAAAAAAAGACCAGAAAAAAAAAAAAGGTTTATTAAAAAAAAAAAAAAAGACCGAATGTTTTAAAAAGCCAAAGTAAAAAAAAAAAAATCTAATTTATTTATTTTTAAGAAATGTACATAAAACCGGTCAAAAAATAAAATAAAAAAGCAAACAAATCCAAAAATTAAAAACATAAAATCAACAAAATAAAAACAGCCCAGTAACATTATATTTATTTATTTTTCACTAGCAACAGTGCCATCGAGCAGTGTGGATGATCAGATGATGTATTACCCAAATTATTTTTTAATAACTATTAAATCTATCAATTTATGTTTTAAAAGTTTAAAAAGTTTTGTAATTTTTATGATATAGCTAAATATTATAGTGACTTCATTTCTAGACAGGTTTGTTTCCCAAGACCGTAATCTCTATAGTAACAATTTTCAGAAGAAAATATTCTTTTGTATTTAGAAAGAAAACATTTCTCTAAAAAATAAATATGTAATAACATTTATTTTTGATTTTTAATAATTATTATACAATTACAATATAAATATAATCATAAACTTTCCAAAAAATCAAGTTTTTAGACCATCATAATATTTTCTTGAAGTAATCTTGCAAGGTTTGAGATGATGAAATATATAATGGGCACCCATAATCCTGGAGTTTGATATACTTTGACAGACTGCCTATTCGATTTTCCCATCATCTTTTGATTTTTTTTTGTATTTAAAATATGAGAAAATAAATATTCATGAATTTTAAAGCCATAAAAAAAAAGTTTTAAAAAATTTTCACCAGAGAAAAAAAAATGCAAATTTAATTTTTAAAAATCTCAAATGAAGCTTGACCATCTGGATAAAAAAAACAGTTAATGAAATTTGTTTAAAGTTACTATTGATGGGCAATAATTGTTTTTTTTTTAATATATTTTAAGCCCAAAGACTGAAATAAATTCTTTTGTTTTGAGTATTTATTTTTGTATATATTTATTTTTTAATTGCAATATTGATATTTTAATGTAAAATATGCATTTTTAAACTTATGCTTTTAACAAAATTTATCAAAAGTGTATTGATTTGATAAAGAATAAGTTGTTTTATTAAAAAATTCAACTGAAGGAAAATATATGAAAGAACAGATAAAGCCCATGATCTGTTCACAAAAATATTTAAAGAGTTAATTATAATTAATTTTTATGAATAATTTATTTTTTCATAGAATTATAATTTAATTTTTTTTTCTATATTTAAAGCACTTAAGCATTTATTATATTACTGATTAAAAAATGAAAACTATTTAAAATTTTTATTTTACTTGGAAATGCTTTAGACTTTTTTCTGAATTCTACTGACAATGGACATTGAGAAATAATTAAAATTAGATTTCAAAAGTAGTCATATTCTGACAGTGAATGTTTCTGTTAATATGTATCTTTGATTTATAATTGTTAACTTATTTTTAAAAACTTTAAAATTTTACTTACATTTTTCATCAAGAGATATAATTACTTAAAAATACAATAATTTGAATACTTTAAACCTTTTATTTTTAGCAGGTGTAGATATTTTTTATTCTTTCCATTGTTTTAATGCAACTTAATAAAAAGTAAATAAGTAAACATTTTTTAAACTTTAATCATAGTATAAATTTATTAATAATTTATTATATAAAGTAAATATAGAACTAATATATTTTTTTCCATTTTATAAATATAAGTATTCATTATGTTACTAATTTAAAAAGGCAAAACTTTTATTTTTTATGAAAGTGCTTTAATTTTTTTTATTTTCTATATTTATAAAAAATATAAATAATTACATTTTATTCAAAAGATTTAAATTCACTTAAAGTGCTTTGTTTTTCAATGAAGCATGTTTGTCCAAATTATCTGCTTAAAAGTTTAAAATATATTCATTTTCTTTTTATTATAATTTTTGAAAGATATAAGCTATAGAAATATAATAAAAATACATTTACTTTAAGCAATATATTTAAAAATCAGGCATAAATGTCCATTTTTAAATGCACCCAAAATGTTGTTTTTTTGTAAAAAGAGCATTATTTGATAGAAGCACATACTTAAAAAATTAATCACATGATATATATATATATATTATAAAAGTTGAAAAGATCCATCCTTAACATCTATTATTGTATTTTTTTCAAGAAAAAAGACATATATATATATAATTCTACATATCTAGAGAGAAAGATTCCTTCTTTCTATTATATAAAATTTGAATTGTTTATTAGTGAAGGGTAATGTTATTTTATTATTTTGAGGCACTCATATATATTTTATTTATAGATTTGACAATTTATAAAACATTGCAATTTCTTCTTTTTTTAAAGCTTGTGGCAAAAAAATATGACAATTTTTTTCTTTGTTTGATTTTGATAATTTTTTTTGTTGCTTTTATTATTTAATTGTTTACTTGTCTTCTTTTGTGATATATATGTTGATTCATGATTGTAAAATTTGGCAATGGTGGTAATAGTATAATGATGTGATAAAGAAACTATATGAATCATTGTAAAAATCTTAATTTATATTTAAAAAATATTTATGTTGAAAAATCATAATATTTAAAATATTGATATTTAAAAATATTAATATATATTTATTATAAATTTATTTCTTTATTTTTAAATATTGCAAGTACTCAGATTTGTGCAGAACATATGGATATAGATTTTAACCATTGTAAAATAATAAGATTTTTTGAAGATGAATAATTATGCTAACAATAGATATAGTCAGTAATGCATGGAAATGTAAGCTAGATGCCATAGTAACTGAGATTAGTATTGACAATCACCATTAGAAGAAAAATAATAAAGTTTTCTCCCATCAATTCTTTTGTTTTTTATATTTTAAATCTAGTAAAGAATGATAGGTAAAAGAAAAGTTGCTTTCTGGGGAATTTGATTCCCTATGTTTACACCATCTGTAGAAAGAAAGAGAAATTGTCAACAGGCATACTGTTGAAGAGAAATCACCAGAAAAATGAAGGTAAATATTACCTTTAGTGGACTGAAACATATGTGCTCTGGCAGAATAATTTCAAACTTTTTTTCCTTGTAAATTTCTGTAATTGTGGATTTCAAAGTATCTTGTGCATTTGTCTCTGCAAAAATTTGCCCAATGTATGAAAACAGAATTTCATGAACAATATAATTTGGTAGCAAATTATCTGCCCAATGAAAGACTATAAATACATGGATTTGAAGGGACAGATGACTTCTGGGAAAAAAAGACCTCAGGTCTGATGGACATATGGTGATGATGTAATCTACATTGCCATTTAACACCAGCATGCCTTCAGATCTCACCAGTGAACACTGTTCATTGCAATGCTGACATAGGACATTGTTCTTTAGAAGCTGTCTCCTCACTAACCACCTCATTGCCAATTCCAGAGTTTGAAGTTCCTCTGTCAACTAACATGAATGCAAAGATTCTGCACAAATAGCTAGAATACACTTCATTTACTGGCATGATAAGTCTTACATGATTTATGCCTGCCATAGCCTTTATTATAGTTAGTCATGAAGTAAAGCAATTCTCATATGAGTTTTTTGAAAAGATTTCAAACACCAGACATTATACATACAATTACTTTTGTCAAAGTACAAACTTTATATATACAGATATTGTCAAATTACTATCTTTACAACTACTGATATTGTCAAAGTACTAACTTTACAACTACAGAAAAAAAAAAGTAAAAAAAAAGTTCAAAATGATTCTGCCAGAGTGCGTATGTTTTGGATTGCTAAGATAATATTTATCGAAATGAATAACTATTCCTATCCTGGAAATCAACTTAAGAATGATATAAAACATCTGAAATGAATGTGGCATCTTCCATTGGTCCATCTCAGCCTAACCAGGACAAGAGGACAAGAAAATCAACTTCAAATGGTCTCAGAATTTACGTGCTCATCATTAGAGGTTGTCTTACATATTGATTTAATCCATGCAAGAATAGATAAAAATGTGTCAGATAACTGTTGATTTTTCAAGAGAAAAAGACATATTAAATGGTAATTGATCTGATGATTTATTTTAAAATTAAGTTGTACACAACTTATTTTAAATTTTGATTTATGAAAGTAAATAAGACATTAGTTATAATTTATTATTTTGTTGTTGTTTTAATTTATATGCATTATGTACATATGCTATACACATAGAACACAATGCATGTTTTATATTAAATTTATTATCGTTTGTTTTCATGGGGATCATTTATAGCATATGCATAACTTATTGTTATTATTGTTAAAAGTTTATTTATTTGTCTTTCAATAAATAATTTATAATCTCATCATACAATACGTTTGAAAGGTAAGACAATTATATCGATATTATATATATATATATATATATCATACAATTATATCGATATTATATATATATATATATATATCATATGTGTGTATTTATTTATATGCGAGACTAGGAGTTTTTTTAATGAAAGTTTAGTATATACAAATATGTATTAGAATGAATATAGTTTAGTGATAGACTCTTATTAAATTCTCAGAATTAACTATGACATAGTTGAATATATTAATTCTCTTGACCATAATTGAAGACCTCTTGCAGATGATTAATCTAAGGAGTTGGCATTTCCAAACGAAAAAAAAAGTGTGTCTATATTTAGCATAGTATGAGGAGAATGTTAATATTTTTTGATTGAAAAGTTAATGTGATCCTATCTTGAAGAAAGTATTTATGATTTTGAACCAGACTTTTTAAGAAAAGGTTATTATTTATCTATTATTGCATTTTCCTCATGTTAAAGAGTAAGTGGTACTCACTCAGATTTAAATGTCACTCAATAGATATTGCTAAAAAATGTTGTGAATATAAATAATATTTAAATCAAGTGGAAACTTTCAAAAGAAATAGATATTATATGTTGTTTGATTATCACTATTGCCATTTTAAAAGAAGAGTAAATATAAATCCCCCACTTGTTCCACTTAAAGTGACTTTGTGATTTTTTAAAAAAAAATTTTTTTAACACTTATCTGTACATGGGGACATTGTGCAATACTTGATGTTGTTAATTTAATTTTTTTTTACCCTGAGAACATTTAAATGCTCATGATTACTTGCATAAATACTAAAAAATTGCTACATTGTTTAATATTAAAATTTTTAGAAATATTAATAAATTATTTATAGTTAGTCATTTGCAAATATAAGATTCAATAAAATATTTCCTTTGTTTCTATTTTATATTTTGGAGAGTAATTAAGTCTCGCTAATTATGCCAAACCCTGAGAGTAGATTAATTAAGTGTTGAGACCAGTTGTAGAGTTGAATATGTTCTTTTGTTTATGTTATGAGTTTGGTTGATGTAATCATAAGGTGTTATTCCAAAAGTTAGCCTACTATTATTCTAACTGTTAATAAATTTGGGCATATAATGGAGAAAGTTTTCTGTTCACTATTTATTTATTATGTACATAAAGTGTCATTTTCTGTAACATTGATCCAGAGATTTAGGATTAAGAGAACTAAATTATTTACACTCTCTCTCATCCCAGTTTTAAGCGATTTTAATTTGAAGTATGGATTTCTTTATATTTTATTATTACAATTTGGAAGTCATAAATCATAGAGTATGCTGAAGTTTCTCTTTACCACTCCTTGGAACTTATGCATGCCATTACAATATACATGCAGTACCATTTTATGTGGATTTTTAAAATGCAATTTTGAAGTTATGTGATTCAAGTTTCTTTTTAATACCTTTGTATGCAGTTTTCTTTTATGTGATAAAAATTATTAGATCAGAAGTTGAGCTCCGATAATGTGTTATTACTTTAAATATTATAAATTTTGTGCACTCACTTTATATTTAAAGTAATAGCGTATTATCAGAGTTCGACTTCCATCTAATAATTTCAATATTTTCAATGCTTTATAATAGTACTATAATAGATTTTATGCAATAAAGAAGTTCATAATTCACTTAAAATCAGAATTTCCCCATTTTATTTACACACATTAAATTTTATAAGGTTGTAATGTAAATCTGTTCAAACATTATAGATGCCTATACTACGCATGTTGTTGTTTTTGCATTTTAAATCACATTTTATTTTTGCTTTTTAAAAAAGAATGTAATCAATTAATCATTTAGTGTCCACAAGTAATAAATTTTACAATAGTATAATGTAAATCTGTTCAAACTTTATAGATGCCTATGCTATGTATGTAATTGTTTTTGCATTTTAAATTACATTTTATTTTTGCTTTTAAAAAAAAGAGTATGCAATCAATTAATCATTGTGTCTGCAAGTAATAAATTTTACAAGATTATATTGTAAATCTGTTCAAATATTATAGATGCCTATATTATGCATGTTGCTGTTTTTGCATTTTAAATCATATTCTATTTTTGCTTTTTTTAAAAAGAGTATGCAATCAATTAATCATGTAGTGTTTGCAAGTTTATTTTTAAAAGGTGAGTAACAGAGGTGGGCACAATTAAATTTGACAATTAAAAATTAAAATCTGATTCTTAATTGTAATTAACAATTTAAAAATTATGTACCATGATCTGAAATTAATGTGAAGTGAAACAATGAAATTTGATTTTTAAACAGAATTGAAAATTAAAAAATTAAAGACAAAAATAAGAATTTAATTTTTAATTGTTAGTTTTAATTAAATCTTGCCCAACTGTGGTGAGTAGGTGTCTTTTTAGTATCATAAGTCTAAGTTGTTATTTTTATTTTAAACTTTTACTTTACCCTAATGGAGAGAAAAAAAACACCAAAGAAACTTTTAGTTTACCCTAATGGTGAGGAAAAAACACCCAAGAAAATGCATTTCTTTGGAAACAAAAATTTCAATTTTAGATCATTAGCATATATATATGGGAAGGATCAACAGTGATTGGAAAACATTTTAGTTTGGGTGAGTGTACTATAAGAACAATTAAGAAAAATGAAGTTGGCACTAGTTGTATTTCCTCTTGTGATGAATGTGATGTCTTATCAGTTACAAACGAACTTGCATATTGTCAAATAGCAATAATGATTAAAATACTGTACATGTATGAAAAAATGTAAAATACTATAAATTGTCATAAAAATATATTGTTTTAAATAAAATTAAATACTGTAGTTAATAAAAAAAGTAAAAAAGGTTTGTCTTGTATCAATTTTTTTCAAATTTGAAATTTTTATTAGTCATATTTTATTTTCTTATTTTTTTATGCGAATTTTGAAGTAATGTTACATTGTTGCTTTGGTTTTATGTGATTTTTGAAAATTACAGTATGTATCCCCCATTTTTCAATGTAAGTTAAGTCTATTTTTGTGCAATTTCTTTTGTGTGCATTTTCTGAGGAACCTATCTACCACATAAAATGAGATCCAGATGAATATATATATATATATATATGTAAAAGTATAATATCTGTCATAAAAAATATTATATGTAATATACAAACAAACAATTTAATGGTAAAAAATATTTTTTACCATTAAATTGTTTGTTTATATATATATATATATATATAAACAAGGAAAAATAATACTCCAAAAATTTTTAAGATTTTTTTAAAATATTTTTTTAAAGAATTTTTCCTACAATGACTTAAAACATTTTTTAACAGACATATAATGCAATCTTTATTGAGTTTATAACCAAAAGTAAAAAAAAAAATCATGGACTCTGTACCTAGAGGAGTATGGCACTTTACTGTCAGTATTGAAGGTTATATAATATTACAAACACATTGTATATTTGCATTGTAAGTGCACTGATACTCATCTGACAAACACAAAAAAATCAGACTCTTTTATACTATCTAATAATAGATACCTATGTAATGACCTCTACTATAATTTTTTTGAAAGAAGTACTACTATAAATATTTGTTAAATATAGCTTGTTCAGAAGATTTGTTTAGCAGATTAAATCTATCAGAAATGATTTGACTAAAGATTCAATATCTAAAAAATGCACCCTAAATTCATTTGCAACATCTCCCAAAAGTTATTGGATATCAAGTGATTACACAACCCAATATGCCATAAAGTCTTTGTGTTGTTTACACAATGTGAAGTCTAATTAGCTTATAAAATGATAACACTGTTAAAATTTTATATCTTCCCCATTAATAGACCTGGTATATTGTTTTACAAATACTGAGTCTGAGAAAACAAGATGTGTACCTATGATAACTTTATTAAATGCTATAAGTCGCTGTTTTGTTAAACGCTATTTGTTCATACATGAAATGAAATTACATAATATTTGAACAATATCAAGTGAAATATTAAAAAGAATTTTTGAACAGAAAAGCTTGAAGTTTTCAGAGATGTGTCAATGAAGTAAAACCATCATTTGTTGATTAATAATGAACCAGAGAGACAATATTTAAATCAAATTACTAGTAATTTACAGGGAAATGAACAATAATATATTCATGCTTCTCAATTATAATTTAACTATGTAGATTCAAGAATTATGAGTTTGATGTGTGATTGTATTATTGACAAAAAATGTTTATACTAAAGAATAAATCTGGTGTCAAAAATCTTTAGATTTGCTCCTGCAAATTAATGATCGATTCAAAAGAATATAATAATATAAGAGCTTAAATAGTAAAAAAATATCTTTACGTTTCACAATTAAAAAAGGCAGTTTTGTTAAAAAGCTTATGAAAATTCCCCCAGATATCTATTGTATGTATGTTGTTTATTAAAAATATTAACCCAAATAATAAAAATTAATAAATTATATAGACAGTTGATATTGAGCATCAAAGTGAAAACTGAACACATTTGGTTAATTGAAAATCAATTCAGGAATTTTTTACTTTGCTCTGTAACCTAGCACTAAAAAAAAAAACAAAAAAAAAACATATATATTTAATTTTTAAAGTCTTTTTTTGCAAAATAGTTTTATTTATTCTGTGAAATAATAAAAAATATTATGCACTTACTAAAATACCCAAAATCTTTATATTGTATTGTCTGTCTCACTATTTCCTAAAATATATATATTGTATATGGGTCTTTATAAAGAAGTTCATAAAAAAATCTTATAGCTTTAAAATATTTTTTATTAATAAATATTTGCTTCACCTACTAAGTTTTAGCAGCATAAGTATACCTACTAGCTTAAGGAGAGAATAGATATTACTACTTTTTATTTGTTTTTCTCTTTTTTTCTTTTAACAAATTAAAAATTAACACATACACATCAATTAAAAGTGTTTAATACTAGAAATATTGTTTTACAATTTAACTATAGCATGATCATTTATTTTAACTATGTAAGTTTGTTTAAACCCTTCCTGTTTTATACAACAACATATGTATTTACATAGCCACATATAGGTATATATAAAAGATCCAGAAAGAGACCACATGTGAGATTGGTGGATGAAATAAGAAAGTGTGCAGGGATGATGTGGAGAAGAGAAGCTAAAGATCGGAGAAAATGGATTGAACTTGGAGAGACCTTCATCCCGTAGTGGATTGATAATCGTTGATGATGGTGATAATGAATGGTTGAGTATTATGCTAGAAGCAAATGTATAATCAATCAATTTTCTCACTTATATATAAATATATTTTATGGAGAAGGAAAAAACAAATTCTCTTTTGACAAGGTAAATTAAAGGTTCAAATATGGAATATTGCAAGCAGAAATAATAGACCGACTTTGTGAATACCTACTAGATGGTTTTAATTAAATATATTTGCAATCAAATACGCATATAAACAGTATTAATTTTTTTAATATTAATTATTAACATCTCAATGTATATTCGATTATGAATATACTTAAGCTCTAACCAACTAATATTTAACCATGAGATATATAAAAAGTTTACTTACCATTAATTCCTACACCACATAATAAATAGCGGTATTTTCCATGTTACATATATATATATAGTGAGAGAAATCAGTCAGTTATTTTTTTGAGCGGTTGCGTAGTTTAAGCAATAGTGGAGACCAGTTTAGGAGTAATGAGAATTCATTTGATTAGTTTTAGATATATACGCGCACACGTATATTTTAATAGATTCTAATTATAAAAAAAAATAGGACTTTAATTAGTTTAATTAAACTTGAATTATATGTGATGAAACTTTAAGCGCTTAAAATTTTGTACTAGTTTAATCATTTAATTAAAATATTAGATTAAATATAAGTGACAAAAAAAATGAATTATAGATAATCTTGTTAAACACGTATGTTCCGATTGACTCATACTGAGAAAAACTGAATTACTTGGCAATGCAATATTTCTCACAGTCCTTATGTCTGCACTAAGCATTAGTTATTTTACTTTCACCTGAAACTATTTATAAAAATTCTGGCATTAAATATAGATTGCTCTCAAAAATATTGCTAACGTACGAAATCTTAAAAATGGAATCTTGGCAATAGAAATTATTAAAATAATTGAGATGTCGCTTGAAAGTCTCTGTGGATTCTCCGAACTCAAAATGGATATTACTTTTTTTGCTTAATATTTGATATTCCAATTAGCACATATTAGTAGCGAATTGAACGACACGGAAAGCAGCGCGAATGCATTGCGAACATTATTTTATGTCCCGTGTGAATAAAGTTACAATTGTTATTATTCATCCATATTTATATTATTATTATTTATTTATTTACAAATTTAATTCTAAATAATTGAAACAGCATTTTATTTAATGTAAAATATATAAAAAAACATTTAATAAATTATATATTTTGTTAAAAGACCAGTTAGAAACGCTGTGGAATAATTAATTGCGTATTTATTATTTGAAATACTCGGTCTGCGTTTGAATCATCTCTTTGAAGAACAATCTCTGCTCCTAATAATCAAAGGTTTCGGAATTCCAACAAAAAAGCTTCTTTCTTTTTTTAAAAAGTTCTTTTGTTAATTTTATTAGGATAAAATCAACAAGACCAATCGCGACATATTTAAAACTTTTTAGTTTTTTTGTTTAACGATTTTTTAATATTTGAACAAATCATATAATTTAATTGAAATACGTAAATTTAATCTTAACAAAATAAAACTATTTTAGAGTTTAATTATTAATATATTTCTTTTATTTCTTTCTCTCTCTCTCTCTCTTCTCTTTATATATACTTGTTTGTTTTATTCCAAGCATTTTAAAAATTTTATCTTTATATACAGTATATATATATTCTTCCGTTCAATTTATTATATTTTATATTTTTAAGAAATTAATAAAAATAAAAGTATATAACTTAAAAAGTAATTATTATTTTTATATGTCTTTAAAATTTGAATATAAATTTTTACTGTAAACAATTTAGAGAAAATTCTGGAGTCGATTCCTAGACAATGAAAAAAATTTCAATTTGGGATTTTGCTCATTCTGTCAAAAGTAATGTAATCTGCATGAGTGAATGTAATCTTTTAATTTATATTCTTACCATCATTATTAGTTATTTTCTGAAATAAGAAGGTTCTACTTGCAAACTTTACAACCCTCTTCAAGTTTTTTTGAATATCGTTGCAATTATAAGACACAAAATTCTTATTGATTCAAATCATTTTTATTTTCTACCTTTTTAAAAAAAATATTCCCAGATGTTCCTTCCAAAATAACTTCCATAATTTCCCTATCTTTAAATACAAGATCAATTCTGTTATTTTTTTGTTTCATAATTTGTATTAATTCTCTTCAATATTTAAACCTTTCATATTCTATTTTATCAACTTAATTTTTAGATCTTTTCACTTTTTTAAAAAAATAATTTCTCAAGTTTCTATTTTATTTAAAATCTCACTACAAGTAAAATATTTAACAAGTTATTTTCTTAATTCTAACTCTAATATTCACAACTTTGTACTCATATTAAAGATCTATTAGCCACAAACTTTTTATTATATCTTTGTAGCTACTTCTGAATATTTCAAATAAAACTATCTTTACAACTGTCAAATTAGTCATTTATGATTACTATTTATAATCATTAATTTCATGTATTGACTTTCATCCTATACATTGCACTAATATCATCAATTTTATTTGATTTTGTTAAACTCATTCTCAATATTTGTAAATAAAGTGTAATATCAGCAACATTTATGCAACAAACTTTTCTTTCTTCAATATTAACACCATCCTTATCAATAAAACATTTATTAAATTGGTTTAAAATACCAATAAGCAAATCAAGAGATGAGCAAAAATATGCCTTTTATTATGGGATATATTCATATGTTTGGCAAACAAAAAAATAATTGAATATATTTTTTCTTTAATCATGTAAAAAAATTTTAATAGGCATTTAAAAAAATCAAATCTTTTTAAAATTAATGAAATAAATATTAATTTCCCATTCACTTTGTATATATATATATTTACAAGCAAGTTCTTTATTTCTACTGTAATTTTTATTTCTGTATCTCTTTAAAATTCAGATTACTTTGTAAAGCTAAAATATGTCTAATATATTACCATTGTCAATTTAGTGGTCTCAATATTATAAATGGTAGTTCTCTATTTAGTTTATAAATTATACCTATATATTTAAATAATAAGTATAATAATGTTCAAGGCTAAATGGTTTGTAAATAATTATTAAAACTCAGTCAACACTTAGACAATTCTAATATAAATAACAATCAACAATTTCAAACTGTTGTCAAGGCAACTTCCACATTTAATGTTAAAAAAATGTTGTCTTGACAACAGTTTGAAATTGTTAATTGTTATTGATATTCTCTAAGTATTGACTGATTTTAAATATATATCATTAATACAAATAAATCTTTTTCTGCAAGAAAAAAGTAGCACACTATTAACTTAAACATGAAATTGCAAGCATTTCAAAACAATGCTTGTTTATGGGTAAAATGTTTTAGAGATAATAATACAAACATGTTTGCTTTTTTCCAAGAATTTTGAAACAAAGAATGTTTTATTATCAGAAGAAAGTGAAAGAATAATAATTAATGGTAACAAAAATTTGATGATTTAAAATATATATTTATCTAACTTAAATAAAAATTAAAAAATATTACTGGATAAGATCATCACCTGTTCCATCCCTATGATTTATCAATCTCCTATAGTCATTAGGAAGCACTAACTGACTTGAGAATAGATTTAATTCTTGAATTGGAATTTTATAAAAAAGATTTGACAAAATTTTGAGTTCAGTGACAAAAAGAATGCCCTTCAATGGTAAATACTGCCTTAAATATTCTGATTTCATTGGCATTCATATATCTTTGTGAAACTACATTTTCATCTCTATTACTAATTAAAAGTAAACATATGTTTTGTTTAGTAATGAAAACATTGGAAGAAATCTTAAGAATTGCTGTCTCAAATATTTCACCCAGTATATCCATCACATTAACTTATTAAAATTTATTTTGTTGAATTATTCTATTTTTATTCTTATTATTATTAATTAGTTTTGTGTTTTATAGTTCATTAATCTTGTAATATTGTATTATAATGAAAATATAAATAAAAAAATTATTTGCATAAATTAAATAAAAATAAAAATGTACAATAACAGCATTCTTCTATTAAGATTGTTTTTTTCAGGGGGTGGGATCACAAATTTTTCTATATATTTCAAGGGAGTTTTATATCAATGAATTTGGGAAGCACTGCTTTGTAGTATTCAAATTTTTGTTAATTATTTTTGTTGATGTATTAAAGTGGATAATTTTTAAATTAAATTGAGAGAAAGATATGCACATGTGGTACATGTGTATTTAAAATGTTAACTATATATATATATATATTTAAGTGTATATTATATTGAGTTCAGTATTATCTGCAGATTTTGGCTATCACTAGATTATAGGCATGCAGTGAGATATAAAACATAGAAAGCAATTTTTTTTGTAATTTACTCAATATTTATATAAGGGATTTGAACTCAGATTTTCACATGACTCTCAACCCTCCATGCCATCTCATACTGCTGAACCATCTGATCACACACATGTTGAAAATACAAATAATCACCAATATATGTATTTCATGCTAAACAAGCAATCATCAGTTGGTCAAGATTACTATCTCCACACATATATACAATCAGTGCTCAGCTTTATATTAAGATAGCCAATCTTCATACTTTAATGATAGTAACCTGGACCAACTGATGATTGCTGGTTTAGCATGAAATATGTATATTGGTGATTAATTGTCTTTTCAACATGTGTGTGATCAGGTGGGTCAGCAATATGAGATGGCATGGAAAGTTGAGGGTCATGTGAAAATCTGAGTTTGAATCCCTTATATATTACAGTATATATGTGCAAGTGTGTGTAAGCCTGTACAGTGTATTAAATTTCAATATTTATTTATAAAATAGCATGTATAAATATTTTGTGATAAACCAGTCCCCCTTTCTTGTTTTCCAAAATCTTTGATTACTTTTTTATATACATATATAAACATTACCCTATGATTATTAAAGAAATTGGTACAACTGTTTCTGCAAACAGTCTGTATGATCTCCATACATATGACAAAAGCAGTTCTTAACTTGGGTGGATTTTAATCATTTTTAAAAATAGATTATTCTAATTTTAACTACTTAGATATCATCTATAATCAGGAATCATAGTTCTATATATAAGAAAATATATTTTCTTACTTGCATAATGCAGAGCTCTTTTTTATTAGTATACTGTACTTTAAAATGATATTGGCAGAAAAGTAAATATATTTTTAATTTTGTTTCTTATGTTAAATTATTAAATATTTATTATTTTTTAATAAGTATTTAATGTTTACATATAACTTTTAAAATATATTTTATTTTAATAAGTAAATTAGCATTTCTGAAAACCTATGTGATAGTAGTCATAAAAGGCTTTATATCAGCAACATTATTACTAATTTTTTTATTTAATTTGAATTTTTTTTTATTTCTAATAATATTTTTATTATTTGTGAGTACACATGCATTATATATATATATATAACAATAAAAATAATAAATATGATGGTAATAAACTATTATATACTGTCCTTTAATCTGCAGAAGTACTTCTGTGAGATGAAAGACAGTATATAATAGTTTATTATTGATATACGTATTATTTTTATTGTTACTACAATAGTTTTTTAATTAATGGACATTTTATTTGTATATATATATAGTAAGATGTGATCCTACATCCCACCAAGAATCATTAGACTCCAATATTAATTTTAATACCAATACCCCACTATAACAACATTCTCAATTTACAATGTACCATAAGTTTTATATATAAAAAAAATGTAAGCCAATTAAAACATATTCCCAAAAATAAAAATATTCACAAACATTTTAGATGAAAATGTTTATATAATTAAAAGACAAACAAACATGTGATAAAATTCATAACCCAAACTAAATGTGTAAAACTTAAATATTTATATTTACCTTTATTACAAAACCTTTCATAAACTATTGCTTGATCAAATTTAGATGCAAGCAATAAAATCATAAAAAGGTAAAGAAAGGAAATAATAAATAAATTTTTATTATTATTAATCTACCACAGATATATAAAAATCTTAACACATGTCATAAATAATCAAGTCCACACTTCATATCAAACTTGCTATTTTAAAAGAATCAATTCAACACTTAAAAAGAACAACTTTGTTTTGGTGATCAGCAGTACATATATACAAACGATCTTTTTTTTGTTGACTTATCAATATGTATATTTTAAAAGCCATGATCAAACTTGCATTTAGAGACAAAGGTTGAGCACATCAAAGAAAAATTTCAAGCTATAAGATTTCATTGAAAATGGATAAAGGCTGAAATAAAAGCTGATGGATTTGAGTTCAGTAAAGTAAGTGATTTTAAATTATAAATTTCAGAACTAACTATAAATTTATTTGATATTTCAAAAATATTTTCAATCTTTAGCCAAAGAGTTATACTAACCCTGATTTGAGATTTTAAAAAGAACAACATCTAGCTATTCCACAAACTCAAAGTCTCTAATTAACTGCTTAAATAGATACACATACTACCATGCACTTCTAATTACAAAGTTACATTGTGGAAAAGACTTGCCAACTATGAAGCTGTAACAACCAAAATCGAATATAACTTGAATTAGTGTCTATCTACCTATGTTGAAGGCAATACTAAAATTTACTTATTGGATCTGAAGATGTGAACATAACAATTCAAAATATACTACACAGGAAAAGAAATGCAGATCATTATGCATATTCCACGACATTCAAAACCAACCAATTGGATTGTAAATGATGGAAATAAGGACACACATAAGGTTTTAGAACATTTTCCTTTATATCATACAATTAATTTTATGAATATGTATTTTTTTATTTATTTCTTTTGCCATAAATTAATGGGATATATATTCTTGATATATTAGAAAGGGGGGGTATTACTAGCTATATTATAAGTTGAAATAAAATATAGAGTCAGACATGAGTTTGCTTGTGGAAGAATTTGATCATCTGTAGAGTTAGAGATAAGACTTTATATTGTTCAACATTAAACACCAACACTTGTATAGTTACACTGTTATTTATCATTTTTTTATTGATACGAATTAGTTAATTATTTACTTGTTTTTCAGTATATGTGATTAAAATTTTTAGAATGAATGTTCTTTGCTATCATAATAGAAATGAATCATAATAGAAGAGAGATCCTAAATCACCATCTTGCTATTTAATATGAATCAAGCAGCAAATTTGGGAAATAAAGAATTATAATTTTACTAAATTTTAAATTAGAAAGAAAGTATACACATAAAATAGCAATGTTTTAAAATCTTTTACTATACAACATTGATATTGAATAATTACTCTTTGAGGAGAATAGAGGGATTGGATTAATGAATATCAACAGTACTGATCAAAGAATAGTCATAAATATCTAAATGAATTAATTGCTATTGTTTATAGTTCATGTTGAATAAATTGTAATAATTGTGAATAAATATGTAAAAAAATAGATTTTCAAATTAAAGTCAGTTGTTTATGTTTTTCTTTATTCATTTATTAATTTATCACACACTCGATACAATAAATATTGTAATATAAGCAATCCTTGAAGTAGAATATTGTATGTATTCTCCTTGAGTTCAAATTCTGAGATAAATGGAATTTACATGGAGAAGAAAAGTGAGTGCATATGGAGGTACTTGATGTATGCTCATGTGCAAACATGTCCCCAAGCATTAAAATCAAGGTCTTTATGAGTGTATAGATTTAGGAATCCTAGATACACTTTTTCATTCACTCTGATGGTCTATCAAATATAATAATATGCAAGGCCAGGACCCAATCTCTTACATATGGCACATCCAGTCACAGGGCTATGAATCATATTGATATTATGATTTGATATTTTCAGTGATAAAATTTTAAAGATTAAATATGTTCCCTTAGATTTTTTTTCAATGTCATGAGTTGAAGTTGAATAATGAAAGACCATCAATGATTAAAATCAAGTAAAATAATATTTAGTCAACTACTTAAAAGAAATTAAATATTAAGGTCTAAAATTAATAAAAATGAAAAATCAAGTGAAATAACAACTTAGTTAAAACAAAATTTTTGGTGAATACATGTTTCATAATACATTTTGAGCTACACAAAGCTTAATATTTGAAAATAAAAACATATAAAATAAGCATAAAATAAACTTAAGGATAAAATAGATGATAGTTAGTAGTAAAATTATGTGAGTCTGAAAATATTAAGGAAAAGATGAAAATGAAATATGAGATGATATGAACAAAGACAAAGTAGAGATTTCTCTTTGAGAAAATCTAGAAGAAAAGCAAAACATTGATATATTTGGGGAGACTGTTGCTGAAAACATCCAATCACCAAAAAACAACAATGAGTACAGATACAAAGAGAAGAAAAAAACAAACACAAACAATGTCTTGTTTAATCAATTAATGATGATGATGCAGCAAATATCAGTAAATATAACAACTGATTTATCTAAAAAGATGAAAAGTATGAAATCTAAATTAAAAGCAGATATAGCAAAACAAAATAGTGTTATAACTCAAGTACAGACAGACATCAATATTAAATTTCCATAACTAAAGACAGCTATTGATGAAAAGGACCATAAATGTGAATAAAGATTTGAGGAATTTGAGAACAAAATTGAAAGCAAATTAAATACCAGGTTTTTAGAAATGAACCAAAGCTATGATAACTTCAAATTTAAAATAGAACAAAGTCAAAAGAAATATGGGATAGAAATTGGTAAACAATTAGGAAATTTATAGCTGGAAATGAAAAACTAATTGAAAGCCATAATAGTCATCAAAACCAATTAGAAAGTATGAACATTATAATAAATTAAAGAATTGGATATTTTAACAAATTAAAAAAAACCCATACCAAAAAAAACCTTTCAGAACTTTAAACTTGCAGAAAATGGACATCAAGTAATAACAGAAAACTAAATCTAACTTTAGAAAGAGTTAATAGGATTGATAATAAACAAATAGAAGACATACCCCAAGCATGTAATAGTGATGAAACTATCTTTAACAAAAAATAAAGAGGCACTTAATGATTATACAACATGAATACTCCAAGTAGGTGTAGAAATAATAATAATAATAATAATAATAATAATAATAATAATAATAATAATAATAATAATAATAATAATAATAATAATAATAATAATAATAATAATAATAATAATAATAATAATAATAATAATAATAATAATAATAATAATAATAATAATAATAATAATAATAATAATAACAACAACAACAACAACATTATTCAAATAAATACTATCAACCAATTTGTCAAACTCAAAGTATTCAAAGGTTTTACAAATGAAGCCCCAATTGAGAAGCCTACATCTATATATTTTCATTAATGTCAGCTTATCCAAAGGTGAAAACTAATATAGCCATCTACAAAGTGATACAATATTATGGTGGGAATTATTATTCCAAGTACTAACCACCTTTAATGATTACAAAACATTATTGATTAAAATTTTTTGAAACAACAATTGCTGGAATGCTTTATTGTATCAGTTACTACAGGAAAAATATAAGAGCATTTCTTGGGAAACATTAACCAAATTTTTCAGAAGACAAGTAGCAGAATTAAAAATCCTGAACACATTCTACCTCAGACAAGGTCAAATTATAAAAATTGTTAAACACAATCTACCTTTAAAGATAGAACAGTCACTACTTTGCATTAACCCCCAAGGTCTTGAACTAATAGCAGACTTTAATGCAATAAATTATAAAATAAAAAATCCATAATAATTGGAAGGGAAAATGAACTAAAAATGGTGGTGTCAATAATACCAGAATGGGTGATAACCCCCCTGATAATACAAATCCCATTGACCTAGTCTCAAATAGCCAGCAAAACAACTGAAACTTGGATACAATAAAAATGCATCCAAAATCATACCTAAAGTAAACTAATAAGGAAATTGAGACATAGTTCCTCCAATCAAGGACTCCCATCAAAAAAGAGGAACAAAATTAACATGATAAATAAGGAAATCAATCTAATCTGTTCATGGTAAGGCAAAGCACACCTAATCATGCTTTACAAAGTTACCCCATGATAGGAATAATGTTTAAGCATTTTCTAGGTAAAGCATTGAAAGACACTGGTAGTCAAATATCAGTAATTTTTGATAAATTTTACAGAATGATCTTAGATAAAATTCTACATGTTAAAACATTACCCTTAAGTCAATACAGATTACCATGGCTAATGACAAAAAAGCAAAAATAGTTCAAAAACAAATATGGGTTACACAGACAATCAAACAATCAAGTATCGTGTCTTTCTTATTTGAAATGGCCT
Source organism: Epiperipatus broadwayi (assembly GCA_028023455.1). Lineage (NCBI taxonomy): Eukaryota > Metazoa > Onychophora > Udeonychophora > Euonychophora > Peripatidae > Epiperipatus > Epiperipatus broadwayi. The sequence goes on from JAQFVV010000107.1 coordinate 1,658,378, forward strand.
CATCCATGAAGTCATTTTAGGGGCAGACTTCCTACACGTGAACAAGTGTGCAATTGGTTTCCAAAATAAATCAATTAGTGTAACTGATGAGATTATAAAGATGACATTGATGCTGAATTATGACCTACATGAAATTGATTGCATGATATAAAAATCCCAGAAGCTCTTTTAAGCAAAAAAATATCACAAAATTGAATTTAATCACAGAAAATGATGTAGAGAAGTTGCGATTTATAATCAATGATATATTATCATTTTCTCAGAAATACCAGGAATGATAACAGCATTCCCATAAAGAATTGAACTATTTGAAAACAAATCATACCCAATCCCATACCAATACCAGGATGAACTAAACAAACAAATCCAAAAAATTATTAATTAGGGAATAATCTCAAAATGCTCCTCACCATATAACTATTCTATTGTAACGGTGAAGAAAAAAGATGGATCAATGAAATTTTCTTTGGATTCCAGACAATTAAACAAAATAACCATTCCAGATAGGAATATAAAAATTTGGTAATAAGAAAGTATTCTCTACTTTCAACCTAACCTCAAGTTATTGGCAGATAGAACTTCATCCAGAAAATTGCTGATATGAAGTGTTTATCTATCAGTTTAATAGACTACCATTTGGATTGATTAATAGTGGTGCTGGTTTAATAAGATACTTGCATAAAACACTTTCTCCTGAAATTAAACAGATAGTAATTATTTATGTAGATGATGTTATCATTGCATCATCTACTATCGAAGAACATCTTCAATATCTAAAATGTTTTTTTTAAAGAGTGCTATGATAGGGATAAAAGTCAATTTCAAAAAAGTACATTAATATGCATGCAACAATGTAGTCTTCTTAGGTCATATTATTGGTTATAATGTCCTTAAACATCACCTAGATAAGATTAGTGCAATATAGAAATGTCCTACACCTAAAAACAAAAAAACAAATTAGATCATTTTGGGGCCTCTACCCAAAACTCATGGTTAACATGGAACAATTATTAAAATTAATAAAATAATGAAAAATAAAACTGGACTGAAGAACAAGATGAGACATTTTCCAAAATTAAATAGGATTTTTAAAGCAAATCATGCTTGCTTCTCCTGATTTTAATAAACCTTTTATCATACAAACTAATAGTAGTGGTTATGAATTAGGGGGAACATTAAGCCAAATCCAGGAGGATGGCCAAACTGGAGCTCTCTACTTCATTAGCCATCTTTTAAAGGGTCCAGAAATCATCTACATAATTACTGAGAAAAAAGCATTAGCAATAGTGTGGGCTTTTCAGAAATTTTGACAAATGCTTCTTCGATCAAAGATGATAGTGACTACTGATCATAAAAGCCTTAAATTAAAACTACAGCTAACTTAACCAATAGTTACTGTTGTTACAAGAATTCAATTATACAGTCAAATACTGTAAATGATCCAAAAACATTGTGGCTGATGTGCTAAGTCAAAATCCATGCCAAGCAGATCAACAACATCTAACAGTAGATAATGCCTATATTTTAAACATTAATTTATCAACTAATGAAAATGTGAAAAATAATTTACTAAGCATATAAAACCTTCAAATCCTAGATAAATCTGATCCCAATTATTCAAACATTAAACAAAGAGAAAATTATGTATAAAGCCAATAATCTTAAATATTATAATCTAGACAACCAGCTATTAAAATATAAAGCAGATAATAAGAGAGATAAAAGGAGGGTAGTAATATCTAAAAGATTAAAAAGCCCATTTATATAAATATGTACATTGTTTATATGGGCACTATGGAGCACATAAAACTGAATAAACAACCTAGAATGTACAAATACATCTTGAAAGAAACCTAAAGTTGTCACATATGCTTAAAAGTCAAGCCAGCAAATAAAAATTATATCAGTTCAATAAACCCTGCTATTTTTACAAAAAACAAACAAAATTTTAGCTGTGGATTTTTATGGTCCACTACTACCATTTAATAAGCACAAATATTTGCTAGTAACTAATAATCTCTTTTCAAAATTCAAGTCAGCTTACTCAATATCCCAAGCTAATACTAAACATATTATTAAATTATTAAACACCTTCCATTTTAGAGAGATAGGAAAACCAGAGACAATATTAACTGATCATGGTACCTCTTTACTACCAAAAGAATGGATCAAATGAATAGAAAACATTAAATAAAATATGTGCTAACTTCTATTAGAAATCTAGAGTCAAACCCATGTGAATGTGTAATGCAGGAACATGTATATTCGTTCTGGATCTATTTAGAGGATAAGCACAAAGTTGGGTGAAGTATGCACAATGCATAACCAAATACATAAATTACAGTGTAAATGAATCAAGTGGATGCACACCCATCAGATTATAATTGAGTCAACAAACCCCAATTCTATTCCAAAAACTTACCCATCGACCAAGAAAAAAAATGAATGATGGTATATCATAAAATGATAAAAATGAGTGAAAAACAAGGGAAAAGTAAAACAAATCAAATTACCAATTCAAAATTGAAGATAAAGTGTCCATCAAAACTTCACACATTACTTATCAAAAAAAACTCATTTTCCATAAATTCTATATAAATTTTGTAAAACATATGATGACCAATTTACCATCATTAAATGGATTGTCTGAAATGCATACTGGGTAGATAATGAAAATGGATCAGAGGAACCTATAACCCTATAATATTGAAGCTCTATCATGAAAAATTGAAATAAATTCTTCATTTTTCATTTGAATTATAAAAAAAATGATAATGAATGTTTGTTTGATAGTAAACCTGAGAAATTAAAATCACAAAAATAACTTAGGAAAGTGCTTCCAAACAAAATAGGAAACCATACCATTATTATCTCAATCAAAGACTGACTAATCCAATGAGTCACTACATTATGAAAGTAATGGACATTCACCTATGTAACCAACACCATCAATAAAGTTCATTAAGTCTTGTATAAAATGAGCAGGTATTTGACAATCAGATCTACAAACAATAGAAGAGTTATTATCTCTTTATCATAGGAGGATAAATAATTGTAAATACCCTCAATCCAACACCATCATGTGCAAACAACTAAAGTCTGAGCATGGAAAGAAATTAAGGAAAGCTTAAATTAACTTAAGGACAATAATCCCTAATGATAGATAATGAACCATGCAAAAAGTATGACTCTAAGTCAATATACCTTAGATTACTCCTTAAAAGGTATAGGGGAGAGATTATCTTTAATCCCTTTTTTTACTGGGGGAATATGTAAGATGTGATCATACATTCCACCAAGAACCATTAAATACCCTTATTTAATTTGGCAACAATATCCACCTTAACAATTCTCAATACATAATGTGCCATGAGTTATATATATAAAGAGAATGTAACCCAATTAAAACATATTCTCGAAAACAAAAATGTTCACAAACATTTTATATAAAAAATACTTAATTGTTTATATAATGAAAAGACAAACAAATGAATGATGAAGTCCATAACCCAAACTAAATTTATAAAATATAAATATTTATACTTACCCTTATTACAAATCTTTCATGAACTATTGTTTGATATACACATATCATAACAATATAAGGAAAAAAAATCAAATTTAGATGCAAGCAATAAAATCATAAAAATGTAAAGGAAGGAAATAATAAATTGTGATTATTATTACAATGCCTGATATCAAACTTGCTATTTTAAAAGAATCAATTCAATACTTAAAAAAAACTTCATTTTGGTGATCAGCAGTATATATATACGAACAACCTTTCTTTTTAAAAATCAAATAAAAACTCTTGTTGATTTATCAATATGTATATATTTTGGAAGCTGCAATGAGACTTGGTATTTGGACACAAAGGTTGACGGCTATCAAAGTAAAACTTCACACCATAAGATTCTATTGAGGATGGATAAGAACTAAAATGAAAGCCAGTAGATTTGAATTCGATAAACTAAGGGATTTTAAATTAAAAATTCCATAACTAGCTATAAATTTATTTGATATTTTAAGAACATTTTCAATTTTTAGCCGGAGAATTATACCAACTCTAACTTGAGATTCCAAAAAGAACAACATTTAGCTGCTCAACAAACTCAAAGACTCCAATTAATTACTTATATTGATATGCATACTATCATGCATGGCTAAGTACAAAGTTACATCATGGGACATGACTTGTCAGCCATGAAGCTGTAGCAGCCAAAATCAAATTCAACTTGAATTAGCATCTATCAACCTATGCTGAAAACAATATCAAACTTTTTACTTTGGATTTGAAGATGTAAACTTAACAATTCAAAATATACTACATGGAAAAAATTCAGATCACCATTATGCATGTTCCAAGACATTTGAAACCAATCAATTGAATTATAAATAATAGAAATAAGGACACACATAAGTTTTTAGGATATTTTCCTTTATGGATTCTTGATTTTTCTTCGGTTGACATATGATTAATTTTATGTATATGTATTTTTTTTGTTTACCATAGATTAACAGGATATATATTCTTGATATATTAGAAAAGGTGGAAATATTACTTGCTTAATTGTAAGCTGAAATAAAATATAGAATCAAACATGAGCTTGCTTGTGGATGAATTTGATCATCACCAGTTAGAGGTAAGACTTTATATTGCCCAACATTAAATACCAACACTTGTACAGTTACACTGTTATTTTCATTTCTTTATTGATACTAATCAGTTTATTATTTACTTGTTTTTCAGTGTATATGATAAAAAACTTTTAGCATGAATGGTTTTTGCTATCACAATAGAATAGAAGAAGGATCTTAAACCACAATCATGCTATTTAATATAAATCAAGCAGCAAATGTGTTGGAAACAAAAAATTATGATAAACTAAATTTTAAATTAGCGAGCAAGTATACATATAAATAGCAATGTTTTAAAATCTTTTACTATGTAACATTAATATTGAATGATTACTTTTTGAGAAGAACAGAGAGATTGGATTAATAAATAGTGACAACAGTACTGATCAAAGAATAGTCATAAATATCTAAATGAATTAATTGCTATTACAATTTATGTTGAATAAATTATAATAATTGTGAATAAATATATATAAAAAAACAGGTTTTCAAATTAAATTTAGTCTTTTACATAAGTATTCCTTGAAGTAGAATATTGTGCATATTTTCCTTGAGCTCAAATTCTGGGATAAATAGAACTTAGGGATGGATGAAGAAGGACAAGTGCATGTGGAGGTACCTGATGTATGTTCATATGCAAACAGGTTGCCTCCAAGAATTGAGATCAAGATCATTGGGAGTTCAGAAATTTAGGAATCCTAGATACACTTTCTCCCCCACTCTGATGGTCTACCAAGTATAATACTATACAAGACTAGGAACTGATTCATTACAATATATAATGATAAATATTTAACAAATGAGAATTCCATTTGTAATATTGGTAAAAATCTATAGCCACAATCCTTCTAAGCTAATCATCCAATAAATATTAGATGTGCAAGGCTGTGAAAAATAGTATACTATTAATATCTCTTCTAACTGCTGCTCATGTTATTACAAAAATGCAAAGTGCTAGAGTAAATTTATAAGAGTATGAGAAATCAAAGTACAGCGACTTTCCCTAGTTCTCATTTTACCATTGAGATCATAACCATTAGGCAAGACAAGTATTATAATTTAATATTTTAACCTATGTTGTAAGTGGTAAGTATTTTAATAATATATATATAATTAAATTTTGCTATAAATAAAAAACTGATCAAATTTATTTTAAACTAAAGGCAAACATAAAATTATTTTTTATTGATAACATTATTAAATAAAATAAAATGTCCATTATAGAATAATTACTGGAGTAATTTGAAAACATTATAAATTTTTATTCTTTCTCATTTATTATGTATAGATATGTTTTTAATAAAACTATTGAAGATCACTTACACGAGAAGAAAAATGAAGTATTGAGAGAATCTAATATGTATCAGCAAAACAACACATAATGATTACTAGAGATGTCTTTCTCAACATTAAAGCTAATTTTAACTGATGCTTTCATCCATTAGCTTATTAGGTTTAAATTTTAATTCTATTCAATTCCAAAAAGAATCTTTCTATTTACAGTGAGAAAAAGTAGTCAAGATTAAAATGCAAAATAATACTATTTGTAGAAAGATAGAATTTAAATTAGTAGTATTTATATATTCAAAGTATTTATTTAAGTATGTGCTTTTTAAATTTTCTGAATAAAAAGCAACTGTTAATTTATTTATTAATCTTGAAAAACAAAATGTCTACCATGAACCCATTTTAAATTTCCCAAAAATTTACACTCACTAAATATCAATGAAAATAAAAATTACTACAGTATTCTTCATTCATTTTGTGATAAAAATTGATGTTACAATGAATAAATGATATTAAAATTGTAAATTTTAAGCATGCTACCTGTTGCGTAAAAGTATCAGCAGATATTTTTTTTCAATTCTAATTTTTTATATTATTATGATTTTAAAACTGTAATTAAGTAAATAGCAAGTTTAAATTAACATTTCTCGCAAGCATTTTTTTTAATTGTAAAATTATTTTTTAGAAATAGACTGATTCTGAAACCTGTAATTATTGCAATTATCGGTCTTCATGAAATATTTGTTTTAGAAATGTCATCTGAATAAGATAAAACAGCTATGATTATGGTGAGCAGCATTGAAAAACATTAAGTTGAACAGAAATCAAAAACATTGAAGAAAGAAAAATTATACATTCTATAAAACATATCACACATACACAAATTTCATTATATATTATAACAGTCATATTTGTACATTCATGCAACAAAATTCAGAGTTTTAGTAAATTATACCAAGGCTGATCTAGATGAGGGTTTAAGACCTCAAATCCAACTGCACCTCAGCACCTTCACCAATACTTGACTTACTACCCTATGAATGACATATATGAAGTCACACTCACAATCTCTTAATTCCCATGCCGGCAATAGCAAAGGGTGAAGTGAGAGACTCACAAATAATTAACTAAATGCTTGATAGCTTAACTAAACACACAACTTATGGCTGGTTATATAATGCATATATTAATAATTATGGATGGCAATTCAATATAAACAAAGTGAATAAGACATCCCATGTTAACATATTTAAAATTATTTAATATTATCAAAATAACACAAACAACAATAATTAAATGTACTGAGTATTTCATTCGCAGGTGGGATAGTAAATATATAAACTACAAGTTTTGCAATCTATTGTACTTAGTCATGATCATTTTATTACAGCGTTTATAAATTAATAATTATTTTTACATCTATAATGATGCATTAGGTTGGCTAAGGGTTAAATCTTATAAGAGTGTCAACTTTATATAATGTGTACTTAATTTTATTATTATGTGATGAGCATTCAATGAGCTCTTTATGTAGATATTATTATATAAACTAGATCTGAGGTTCAGATCAATGATGAACAATTAATATAATAGCAGGTGAACTGGTGCTTTATAGCATATCTTCCAAGACTATGGCACTACACAAATTACATCAGAGATGCAGCTTGAATGTGCCTTTACTCATGAGATTCAGTAACGATTACTCAGTTCTCAGGTACCAAATGCTTTCTATATGTTAACATTTAGTTTGGATGATTGAACAGCCTTTATATATGATGCTGGATACTAGTGTTCCAGTTCTTAAAGGAGCATTGGGAATGACCCTTAAAACCATTAGCCCATTCAAGAGAGGTCTGTCTGAACTAGAGATAATAGGAGGGCCCTTAAAACTGGCTCCTATCTTAATAAGTATATGATAGCAAGGCATATTGCACCGAAATGCTTCATAAAAGCCCAATCAGAATGCTTTCTAAATATTAATTATTAAAGTTAGTAAAGTGCAAAATCTATAGTTTCATACTGTGAAACTATCCCATGCCAGTTAGGTGAATTAGCTTACTTAAACTGTGCTAAAGAGGACTTTCTTAAAATTATCTAGCTTACCAATTAACTTACATAGTCTACAAAAATAAAGTAATGGGGTCTAAAGCATATTTGGGACTTAAACTTGGCTAATTACTGATAATTTGCTTTAAATTATTCTCATATTTAACTAAACAGATCTTTAATAAGCAACCTATATGCAATATTAAGCTAAACATAGCAGCTTAACTAACATATATAAGAGTAGGTTTCAGACCAGAGATTGAGAAGTATGCCAAAACAGCATGAGTTAATTTACTTGAGAACAAAAGCATCTCTTTATGTTTATAATAATTAGTAATCTCCGCTCTGAAGACATAGTACAAATTAATAAATGCATTGTAATAATATATATATATATATATATATATATATATATTGTGCCATTACAATTTAGTCACTAGCTAAATTTATAGTAATGTGCATGTAGAAAAGGTAAACCAAAAATCATCATCACATTTTTATATAATCATAAATGAAGCTGTAGGGCATCCAAGTTTAAACCCTACAAGGTCCAGTTCTAAAAGCTTTAAACAGAGAAAGAGTGGGACAACAATTATATGCTTTATTTGTTTGTGTGTTGATAGAAAGGTAATACACACATTTAAACTATTTAATATTTAGTTTTTCTATTAAAAAGCAAAGTTATAATGCATACATATAGGCAGTGTATGTGTAAGCTATTTAATTGTTTCATATTTCAAATATTCAACATTTTAACTTTCTTTAAAACTAACCTATGCTTGATCAATTCTAATATTTTATTCTATGCTTTTATTTTGCTTTTCTTTAATTATAATTGGGATTTAAAAGTTACAGATTTAATTAAATAATTGGGTTATAATTACTAAGCTAGCAATTATATTATTTAATGTTAGTTTATGAATGATTTGAAAGAATGAAGGATGTGTGTACATTACATACAGAAATTTACATTTCCTAAATATTGAAAGAAAAGGAAGGATTAAATCTGTCAAATTATTTTTTTTTGTACAATTTTTTGTTAAAAGAGGAAATCTGTTTAATCAGATATCGATCTTTGTAGCAATTTTTTTTTTGTAAATAATTGTTTGTCACTTTGGGAGCTTAATTTGGGTGGGAACTCTAATTTTGAAATTGTCTTATCTCAAGATCTAAAGAAGGAAGCTCAAAGATTTGAAATGTTACCTGGATGTTAAAAAGAAAAAAAAAAGAAAAGAAAGGAAATAAGGATTGAGTCTTTTTTTTTTTAAACAAAAGTGTCTGGAAAAAGGATTAAACTTTTCAGTTGAAAAATAATTTAGTTGAAAATAAATTAGAGATCTAATTAAAACAAATTTGTCCAAAAATAGCAAGTGACGCTATCTCTGATTGGTTAAGTTAGCTAAAAATTGGATATAAAAAGTGTCTGGAATTATTATTTTGGGTTTTTTTATGATTCAGATTATTAAACTATCAAATTGAATGTTGAAAATATAAGAAATGGCTTGCTAGAAAAATTATATATATGTCCCATCTTTTTCGGACCATCTGGAGGAAGCTGCACATCACATAGGAAAGAAAAGATGTTGTGTCTAAAATAATATTCTACACCTTTCAACTGACCAGAGAAATAAGATGTTTTTAATAGAAGGAAGAAAGCATTCACCTGCATTCAAAGAAGATGAATTAATCTACTGATAAATATTAATCATCAAGCCCAATTAATTGTTACAACAACTGATTTTAAACTCAAGAAAATTTACAAATGTGAAAACAACTGCTGTATTTCATCCACTAAGAATCATGCTTGACAGGAAGAGAAGAAAAATTAATATAATGATTTCCAAATTGTCAACTAAAGCAAATAACCTCAATACAGTCATCATCATCAAATAGTTATACACCTCAAGAAAGAGATTGTTCCCACATAAAACGGAAATGGTAGCTGCAGAAATATAGACATTATACAAGACAAGTTTGAACACTTGGAAATTCGCCACAAACAAAAGATCGGTAATATGACTTTTTATATCTATTTTCTTTATGATATCAGAGTCTTAATAAACATTTTAGCAATAAAGTGGTATATTTTATTTAAAGAACTTTTAAAGACTATTCAGATCGATTAAAAACAAGAATGTCTTACTAATAATAACTTTGAGCTTCATAAATGATCTTGAATGTATGAAAATTATTTGTTTATTAATTTTACAGTTATGAAATATGAATATGTAAAACAATTTTTTATGGTGTTATGATTTTAGTTTTAACTAATATATTATTATTATTTTGGTTTTAAATAATATTTTGTTATTATGGGATAAAACATGCACATACATAATAATATTTTTATATGTGTATAATTGCA